>OZ004706.1:31641974-32028532 GCA_963924515.1 Vespertilio murinus
GCAATTAACGCTGAGTCCTGAGCCTACTGGGCCCCGTCACCCTGGTGCCTGGTGTGAGGTGGCACGCAGGCAGGGCCAGAGCCACGACACCCAGATGCAGGAAGGCAGAGGCTGGGCTCTGGTCCCAAGCCCCCTCAACTCTCTGTGCCCCTGCCCCCTGCAGGAGCCATGCATAGGTCTCTCTCTCTCTCTCTCTCTCTCTCTCACACACACACACACACACACACACACACACACACACACATGGTGTTGCCCAGCCGGGGCACCTGGGAGACCACCCCCGCCTTTCTCCAATGTGTCTTCTCCTCTCCGATGTAAGGGGTGGCAGGTGGGGAGGTTGGCAGGAGCCGCCCTGGCTCTGCTGTATGGAAGCTCCCCATCTCCTTGGGGAGCTGGGCTCCCTGAATTATCCTAAACCCCCAGAGCCCAGTGGGGGCCTGAGCATCTGCTGCCTGCGTCGGAAGCCCAGGCACAGCCCAGCCAACTGTGGACACGGCATATCGATGGTCTCTGGGCCTCGGTTTTTCCCGCTGTAACCTGGGAAGATGCTCTCTGGGCCTCGGTTTTTCCCGCTGTAACCTGGGAAGATGCTCTCTGGGCCTCGGTTTTTCCCGCTGTAACCTGGGAAGACGCTCTCCGGGACCCCTTCTTGCCACAGCCACACCAGTCACGCCCAGGGGCACCGCCCGGGCTTGGACACTGCCCTCTGCCCGCACGCGGTTCCCAAGGGCCTGGCTACCCCGCTGGAGCCGGGGCGGGCCCCGGGGGCTCCTACCTGAGGAAGACCCCCTTGAGGTTGGGCGTGGAGTCGAAGGCGTTGGCGGGCACGGCGCTGATCTTGTTGTTCTGCAGGTACAGGTACTCGAGGGACTCGGGGAGCCCCGCGGGGATCTCCGTGAGCTGGTTGCCAGCGATGTCCAGCAGCTGCCGGGGGGCCAGGGGAGCAAAAGCTCAACGACTTGCAAAGCCCCCCACGAACACTGCCCCCCAACACATACACCTAAATCTCACCGTAACCTTGGGAGGCGGGATCTAAACCTACCCACAGTTTCCAGACGGGGAAATAGAGGCTCGGAGGTTAGGCGATGTGCCCGAGGCCACGCGGCCTACACAGGGCGAGAACCCGGCGCGCCTGACTCCCAACCCGTGTTCCGCCGGCTCCCCTGCCGCCCCACGTGGGTCCACTGCCAGGATGTCCTTCCTCACTAACACATGCGCCCCCATCAGACTGGAGAGCCGGAGGGCAGGGGCCTGGGGTCCTCGTCTTTGAATCTTGCCCTCCTGTCCCAGAGGAGGTGGAGTTAAGGGCCACAGGGGTGGGCTGCTCCTTTCTGGACCTCAGGGGCCAGATGGGCAGGGGCCGGGCTCAGAGTCACCCTGTGCCTACGTTCCAGAAAGCAGGAAACCAGGAAAACGGGGTGACCCTGTGCCTACGTTCCCAGGAAGCAGGCAACCAGGAAAATGGGGTGTCTTCCTTAGAGAGCAGGAGGCCCGGATGCGCACGGCCCCGCTCACTGCCCCTCGGCTGTCGGCACGCCTTCACCCCGCACGCCCGTGTGCAGCCCCGAGGCGGGCTCCGTCCTCTCAAGCTCCTCCACCCCAGGGGGCAGGGGCGCGGGGAGGAAGCCGGGGGCCAAGAATCCAGATTCAGCATTTGAGGGGAGCCGAGCTTCTCGCACCCCAGGGAGCCCCGTCTCCTCGGTGCACAGGGCTCCCTGCTCGCCACCGTGCTCCCTCCGCTCGGCTCCCGCGCGTCCTCATTCACTCCCGCCGCCTCTGTGGCCACGGGTGCCGGGGACAGGGAGCCCTCTGAGACGCGGCCTCCACCCCCGGGAAGCCAGGCAGCAGGGGAGGGGGACACGGAGCCTGACAAGGACAGCCAGGGGGATGGAGCCGAGACGGGGGAGCCGGGGGGAGGAGGAGGAGGAGGAGGAGGAGGAGGAGGAGGACCTGACTCAGGCCGGGGTCAGGGCCCCTGACAGCAGCCGGTGCAGGGAGGGGCTCTGAAGCAGCAGGAGCAGCAGCTGCTGGTAGAAAGACCCAACCCCGTGAGAGGAAGCGTCGCCCCAATAGACACCCCATCCCTGACAGAACTCACGCAGGCGCAGGCAGGTATTGAACCCCCCATCACTGCTGGCTTCTGGGGGAGGGCACACCAGGGTCCCAGGTAGATTAGAGACGCCAGGAGAGGGGCGACCCTCCGCCGGTCTTATTCCCGGCTGGGTCCTCAGCTCTAGGGCTGCATCTGCTCAGGGTGGGTCTCAACACCGACTCAGGGAAGGGCGAACGGGCATCACCAGCGTGGGAGCGGTGCTTCCGGCAGAGGGGGCCGGATGGGCCAAGCCCGGCACAGCCGGGGGCAGGGCAGAGCGCCCGGAAGGCCGTGGCAAGGACTCTGACCCGGGTTCTCAGGCAGGAGCATAAGCTGAGGCTATGTTTTTCAAGGTACCCTCAGACTGCACAGGGAATGCAGGGGTAGAGCGTTCCTAGAGCGGTTGGGGTCCAGGTGAGAAATGGAGGGGGGGGGGGTGGCGAGGAGTATCAGCCGCTGGGATGGAGGGGAGTGGGCAGGGTGAGAGGCGATGGAAGAACTGGCCGGGGAGAGTAACCAGGGGCATTGAGGGGCAGGGGTGTGAAAGGGGGGTGTCCAGGGCAGCTTCCAGGTATCATGTGGGCACCAGGGGCGGTGTCACCCCCTTTGGTGAGTCAGAAAATGCAGGAGGAGCCCGTGTGAGGGAGAGGACAATGGGGTCTGGACCCCTTGGGAGCAGGCTCTGGAGTTCACCTACGAGGGGCTGAGGGGCATGGGGGGGGCTGACTCGTGTCTGGCACTCAGCAGGGCAGTCTGGGTGAGGAGAGACCCCCCCCCAAGGTTGCTCCTGCAGGACCAGCTGCTCCCCTGACCCCCCCTGCTCCATCCTCAGGCTCTGCCTGACCCCCCTGCCCCCCCCTCAGCCTCCCTATCCTGACAGCGGCCCCCACACGCAGGGCCTGGGAGCCCAGCGGGTCAGGGCCTTGGGCCCAGCAGTGACCACAAGAGACTAAAACGCCGGCCTTTATTCTAGAGAAGAGAGCAGGCAACAAGAAAGCAAACAGATGACCTCATGCCCGGGAGGAGGGATGCGGGTGATGAGGAGAAACAACGCAGAGGAAGGAGGTAGGCGTGAAAGACCTCCCAAGGAGGCGACATTTGAGAGAGAGAGAGAGAGAGGCCAGCCCTGGGGCATGGGGGCACAGCGGACAGCATGGCAGGCCCCGAAGCCCCCTGGGGGTCCTGGCAGCACCTGGCCCTGCCTCCCAGGTTTCTCTAGTGAGGTTCCCTTTTGGGGGGGGGGGAGGATTTCATTGTAAGAAGCTCAGTTCTTAAGACCAGCCACCCTGCCTGACCCCGCCCATGGCCACAGCAGCCACCCCCACGGCTCAGAGCACCTCAAGAGGACTCCCCCAGCCCTCCGAGACCGAGACCGCCTCACCGCCTTGCTGCCCCCCCCCAAGTCCCCCTTCCCTAGGCGCACATGCCTGTGCCTGTGGGTGGGTGAGCATGACTCTCTGCCACCCGAACTGCCTGCCCCCGTCCTCCCGAGCCCCGGGCCTCTGCCTGGAGCCACGGCCTCCCCTTACTCCTCCCTCCGCCCTCCCTCACGCCTGTGCCTCCCGTCAGTGAGCTCGGCCCGGCCTCAGCCGCTGTATCCGGCCCCTCACTCCTTACCGGGCACGGCAGCCTGGCTCTCTGCATGGCCCACCCCCCACCCCCCACCCCCATTCCTAAAGCCTGGCCTCCCTAGCCCAGTCCCCTGCCCCCCCCCACCCCCTTACCTGCAGGTGGGCCAGGTCGGCCCAGGCGCTGGGGCCCAGGGCCCGGCTGCGCAGCCGGTTGCCGGTGAGGTAGAGCTCCCGCAGCTGGGCCATGCCGGCCAGCGCCCCGCGGGCCAGGGCGGCCAGCTCGTTGCGCTTGACCTTCAGCACGTGCACGTTGCGGGGCAGGCCCGGCGGCAGCGTGCGCAGCCGGTTGCCGGACAGGTCCAGCGAGCGCAGCAGGCGCAGCTTGCGGAAGGCGTCGCGGTGCACCTGCGGGCTGGTGATGCGGTTGTAGCTGAGGTTCAGCTCCTCCAGGAAGTAGGTGGCGGCGAAGTCGTCGCGGCCGACGCCGGCGATCTGGTTGTGCAGGATCATGAGCGTGCGCACGCGGCGGGGCAGGCCGCCCGGCACGCGCTCCAGCGCGTTGTTGTACAGGTGCACCGTGTGCAGCCGCTTGAGGCCCTGGAAGGCGCGCGGGTGGATGCCGTGCGCGCGCAGCTGGTTGCTGTGCAGCAGCAGGTACTCGAGGCTGCGGATGGGCGTGAGCACGTCGGCGCCCACGCTGCGGATGGCGTTCTTCTCCAGGTGCAGCAGCACCAGGCTGCGCGGCAGCCCCGCGGGGACGCGCGACAGGTTGTTGCTGGACAGGTCCAGGTACTCCAGGCTGGAGAGCTTCCTGCGGGGGACAGGGGGACGGGGCGGCTGGCGGGAGGCTGCTGTGGTTCCCGCCTTTTTCCCCCAGGGGAGGTGGCCGGGAAACTGCCTCTGAGTCAGTCACCCCGGTTCTTAATGGGGGAGGGACCCCAGCCCGCTCCAGGCCCGCTGGATTAGCCATGGCCTTGGTGTAGGAGGCTAAAGCATGGTTTTTGGGTTTTTTGTTTGTTTGTTTGTTTGTGTAAATATATTTTATTGATTTTTTTTTTTTTTACAGAGAGGAAGGCAGAGGCATAGAGAGCTAGATACATCGATGGGAGAGAATCATCGATCAGCTGCCTCTTGCACACCCCCCACTGGGGATGTGCCCGCAGCCAAGGTACACGCCCCCGACCGGAATCGAACCTGGGACCTCTCAGTCCGCAGGCCGAGGCTCTATCCGTTGAGCCAAACCGGTTTCGGCATGGTTTCTGGTTTTTATTTGAAGACCAGTTGTTTAAGATCTTTTTTTTTTTTTTTGGGGGGGGGGGAGCTACTTTGGACTCTAAAAAAAAAAAAAAGGAAAACATATTTGCCTTCAACCAGAATGTCTGAGCTCCTATTTTGTACCAAGAAGCCGGCCGCAGCCAACGCTTCCCTGCCTCCCTGGAATCTTGGCAGCCTCGCCCGCACACACCACTTGCTCTTGGGGACAGAGATGTCAGCAGAGGCACAAGCCTCCCAGCTCCCTCTCCGGGGAGCCTGGCCAGGGCAGGGGCGGGAGAGGCGTGTGAGAGGCGTGTGAGAGGGCCTGGCTGGGTGGGCGCCGGGGGGTGGGGGGCCCTCCCATGCCCAGTCCCGCTGGGGCCCGGGCAGGCGGGGTTACCAGAAGGTCTCGTTGTCCAGGCCCTCGTCGGTCAGGTAGTTGTTCTGCAGGTACAGCTCCCGCAGGTTGCTCAGCTCGCTGAAGGCGCCCGGTGGGATCTTCTCCAGCTTGTTGTTCTGGGGGGAGGAGGGGAGGGGGGCATGAGACGGCCAGGGGCCAGGGGCCAGGGGCTCCGAGGGCTCTGGGAGGAGCCGGGAGGAGCTGGCCCAGCCCAGAGCACTGACGGCCAGGGGCCCAGGCTTCTGCCTGATTCTCTGTAGAGCAGTGTTTCCCAAAGGGTGGTACGTGCACCCCCAGGGGTACGGGGAGAGTTTGGTGGGGGTACGCGTTGCACCGGAGTTTGGTGGGGATATACACTTGCACCGTGCTTAGCTGCGCCTAATTCTGCGTTCTCATGAGTCAAGTCAAGACAGTCTTGTGAGGCGTGAGATGGTCTGGTGTCCAAATGAACGTTATTTATAATATAACTTTTACTTATATTTTATTACGAATTATTTTATTTTTCGTTTATTATCATTTTGTGTATGTACCAAAAAAAGAAAAAAGGAATATATGTTGATTGTTATTAAAACGCATCCTTTTTTTTTTTTTTTTTTTTGACGAGGGGTACTCAGCGTTACAAAAATTATAGAAGGGATGCACCTATGTCAAAAGTTTGGGACACACTGCAGTAGAGGATGCTGTGCCCTCTGGCCCCACAGCCGTGTCACAGAGCTCTGCCCCCCCACCCCCCTGGCCTCTGCACCTGCCCCTGCACCTGCCCCCGCCTCCTACCTTGAGGTGCAGCTTGTAGAGGGCGGGCGGCAGGTGCTTGGGCACGTGGCGCAGGAAGTTGCTGGACAGGATAAGGATCTCGACGTTGCTGGAGCCGTTGAACATGTTGTCCGGCAGCCCAGCGTCGGCCAGCTTGTTGTTGTGCAGGTACACGGACCTGGGGGGGGGCGCAGGTCCTCACCCACGCAGGCCCCGCTCCACCCCTGGCCACGGCGCCCCTCACCCGGGGAGCCTCCCAGCCTCGCTCAGGGTGGGCCTGGGGCCTAGGGCACCTTCCTTCCCTCTGAGGAACCTCAGACTCAACTCATGTAGCCCCTACCCCCACTCCACGCCCATACCGCGGAGGGGACCAAGGACCACCAGCAGTTGCCCCGTAAGTTAGTGGCAGAAATAGGATTTCCTGACCCCCAAATCCATGCTTCTCCATGACTCTCATTCCCTGCCTGTCGCACCCACACAGCTGGCTCTGAGTTCCGTGGGACCCCCCCCCATTCCCCCGAAGATGGGGCGTGTCCCTAACACCTCTTGTCCCCGATGCTCAGCACAGGGCTCGGCTCAGAGGGGGTGAGTGTCCCCCACGTGCCAGGAATGTCCTAGACGCTGAAGGGATAGCAGTGGGCACCACCACCACGATCCCGCCCTCACGGAGGTGACACACTAGAGGGCCAGAAGACCAGGACCAAAAGGCATGCACAGAAGACATTGCTCATTCTCGCTGTGTGCCTCTCTGGGCCTCGGCCTTCTCATCTGTGGGATGGGGCCACCCACGGTGACCCTGGCTCCTCGGGGGAGCGGAGAGAGCCGAGTGAGGTGACAGATTCGGGTACAGAAGCGACACCAGGAGTGTCCGTCCCACCAGCACCACCCTGCCCTGCTCACTCCCCCCGAAGCTCTGCCCCCGGGGGCTGAGGAGGGAGGGAGGGAGGCACCCTTCCCCGGCTCCCGCAGCTCCGCCCCAGACATCACCCTCCTCCCCTTGCCTCCTCGTCCTTGAGGTCTCAGCCTTTGGAGCCCGTGCCCCATGGGGGTCCCCGAGCACGCGCCCTCAGGCCCACACTGCCCAGGCTGGCCCCCCTCCAGGGCCCACCTGGGTCCCCTCCGCCTCGGTCAGGGTGGCAGCCTCCGCTCAGCTCCCCCCCCCCTCCCCCAGCCTGGGCCCAGGGACCCCTCTGACCTCTGACCTCAAGTTTGGCTTCTGGCCAAAGGTGAGCCCATAGATCTTGGTGAGATAGTTGGCAGCGAAGTCCACGCTGATCAGGGTGTTTGGCAGGAATCGGGGCGCCAGGGTCAGCTGGAAAGGGGAGAGTCGGGGCAGAAAGACGGATGGAGGGGAGGAGGTGGGCTCTGGGTCCCACCGCCTGCTGCCCACTCAGGCCCCTGCCCTCGTCTCCTCCCGGCAACCACGGCTCCCCTTCCTCTGGTAACACAGACACGGGCCCTCTGCGGCTCCCCTGGGCTTGGCATTCAAAGCTGGCCAGCCTGGCCCCTGCCTGTCCTCCTGTCCTCCTGTCCTCCTGTCCTCGCCCCTCACTGGCCCCCGACCCCGGCTGTCCAGCCACAGCGAGCACCCACGCTTTCCCAGACATGTCCACCCTTCATTCATTCAGCCCACCGTGTCCACCCTTCCTTCATTCAACAGCAGGACCCGGGCCCACAACACTCCGGCCACGGGCCCTGGAGCCCGCTGGGCACATCCCGGCAACAAGACAGAGAAGCCCCGCTGCCCCCCACTCCAAGCTGACATCCTCATCCCGTGGAGAAGACGACACACAGGGGATACGAGTGTCTGGTGCCGCCGAAACCGGTTTGGCTCAGTGGTAGAGCATCGGTCTGCGGACTGAAAGGTCCCGGGTTTGATTCCAGTCAAGGACATGTACATTGGTTGCGGGCACATCCCCGGTAGGGGGTGTGCAAGAGGCAGCTGGTCGATGTTTCTCTCTCATCCATGTCTCTAACTCTCTGTCCCTTACCTTCCTCTCTGTGAAAAATCAATAAAATATATTAAAAAAAAAAAAAAGAGTATCTGGTGCCAATCACTGCGACACAGGGAATCCACACGGGCTGGAGGCAGAGCGGCTGGGCTGGGTGCTCGGGGGAACAGGGGGGACAGGCACTCAGGCATGACGCCCCGGAAGTGCCATCTGAGAGGACGGCTCCCAGGGCCTCGGGAGCCGCACGCAAACCCAGCGGAGGGCGGGGAGCAGGGCGGGGGCTGGAGAGGAGCGGGAGGCCGTGAGCGGGGCCGGGTAAAGAGAAGCGGGGGAAGCGTGGCCTTCGTTCTGGGGGGGAGGAGGGCAAAGCCCCGGAGGGTTTGAGCAGGGGTAGGGGGATGGAGGGGAGAAGCAGGGCACGGTTTTTGAAGGTCACTGTGGCCACTCTGAGAGGAGGGCTGGCCAGCTGGGAGGCAGGGGGGAGGGGGGGCCGCGGTGCTGCTGGACGCCGTGAGCCGAGCCCCCGGGCTTCGCACTCAGACCGGCCGCACTGGGGGAGGGTGGAGACGCCCTTCACAGAGATGGAGAGCCCCGGGGGGCTCGGGTTGTGGACAGGAAGCAGTCCTGCTTCCATAGACCTCTGGGGAGACATGGGGGGGGGCAGAAGGAACTTTGGGGCTCAAATGGGAGGAGGGGCAGGGCTGGAGAGTGCCACGGGGCCAGGCGGCTGTGGAGAGATGCCAGAGAGGAGGGCCAGGGCGGAGCTCCGGGCACGCCCAGTATCCTGAGCCCGGGTGTCTCTGCGCCTTTTCTCCTGCTGTCCCTTCCACTCAGGACCGCTGCCCGAAATCCTGTGACCCTTCATGGCCCTTTAAACGCTACCTGCTGCCGAAACCGGTTTGGCTCAGTGGATAGAGCATCAGCCTGCGGACTGAAGGGTCCCAGGTTCAATTCCGGTCAAGGGCATGTGCCTTGGTTGCGTGCGCATCCCCAGGGGGGGGAGGGGGTGTGTGCAGGAGGCAGCCGATCGATGATTCTCTCTCATCGATGTTTCTAACTCTCTATCCCTCTCTCTTCCTCTCTGTAAAAAATCAATAAAATATATTTTTAAACGCGACCTGCTCCGCACAGCCCCGAGCATGTGCCCGGCCCGCTCTCCCCGCCCCCGCTGGGCCGCCGTCTTCACTAACAGACCCTCCGACGCCCCAGGCGAAGGCGTGGGGCGTGGAGCGTGGGGCGTGTCTGAGCAGCCACGGGGACCGGAACAAATCCGGGTGCACGTCCCTGGGGCTCAGCCTCTGGCCCGGGGGGGGGGGGGGGGGGGCGGGGGCAGCACCCCTCCTCCCTGCCGCAGCCCTCACCTTGTTGTTGGCCAGATACAGGTAGCTGAGGCTGGTCAGGTGCTCAAACGCCTCCTCGGGGAGCCCTTCAAAGGACAGGCATCGGTCAGAGCCCTGGATGAAGGAGACGCTACAGGGGAGCACACCAGCACCAGCCCCGGCCCCCCCTCGCCCGGCCCGCGGAGGGCGCCCCCGGAGGCAGGGGTGCTCGGCGCCTGCCCCAGCCAGTCCCAGCGGCCTCCCAGCCCCTGGCCCACAGGGCCCACGCTCAAAGTGTCCACTGGGGGGTGAGCCATCCCCCCCCAGGTGGGAATGGATGCCCACTCCACCCCCGACCCCACCCCCGTAAGGTCAGGCCAGGGGATGGGGGGCCCAGACTAACGTTTTCGGAGGCAGGAAGGCGTGCTCCCCCGGGGGCAGTCCCCCAGGATCGACAGCAGGGCACGGATTCAGCCTTGGAGCCTCCCCACCACCTGGCCCGCCCCTGCCCCGTGCAGGGTCAGGACTCGCTGTCCCGGGGGTCCCTTCTCCAGGCCCTCGGATGCTGCGACTCCCCCCATTGTCTAACGAGAGGGGACAGTTAGGTAAGCCGCACAGCATCCTCCGTGGACTAGCTGCCGCGGAAAGATGGCCGCGGGGGGTTTAGCAACAGGAGGGCTAATGCTGCGAGCTGACTGCTGAGTGGAACAAGCCCTCACAGCAGCTGTGCCGCCCGCGCTGCGCACTCAGCTGGGCACGGGAAAGTGCAGAGAAAAGAGACCAGACTGGGTTGTGATGACGGTTGTGCAACTGGACAGAGGCCTGAGACTCATCCAACTGTACCTTCCCATTGGGTAACTCTTACGGCATACACATGACACCTCAATGGAGCAGCTTTTTAAAGGTGGAAAGAAATGTGCCAAAGTGTCAATAGTGATGAACTCCCAAGTGGCAGAATTGACTGGGGTTTTTAATTTATTTTTATTTTTTATTTTCTATATTTCCAAACTTTCTATTATAATAAAAATTATTTTCAGCAGCAGCAAGAGAATCACTTTTTAAAACTTGAGGACTTGCCAAAACCGGTTTGGCTCAGTGGGTAGAGCGTTGGCCTGCGAACTGAAAGGTTCCAGGTTCGATTCCCGTCAAGGGCTTGTACCTTGGTTGCGGGCTCATCCCCAGTGGGGGGCGGCAAGAGGCAGCTGATCGATGTTTCCAGCTCTCTCTCTCTCTCCCTTCCTCTCTGTGAAAAATCAATAACATATATATATTTAAAAAAAAAAAAACAAAACTTGAGGACTGTACAGCTCTTGATTCTAAAGTCCTTCTGTGACCTGAAGAGTCCACCACAGAGGTCTCTGAGTCCTCTCCCGAATCAGGGACTCCCAGGTCCCAGTGACTCCCAGGGGTGGCTTTTAGGCAACATGGGGACCCGCTGCGCCCAGACCCGCTCTGCCCCACCCCCCGGTGCGCAGGGTGGCCCCCCTGCCGGTGCCCGCCCGGTGCCCGCCCGGTGCCCGCCGGCTGCGGTGAGCCCTCACCTCGGGAGGTCAGGCGGTTGTTCTGAAGGTTCAGGGTCTCCAGGCGGTGCAGCCGGGAGAGCTCCTCGGGGAAGATCTTCTCCAGCTGGTTGTTCTGGGGTGGGGGCGGGAGTGTGAGGGGGCGGCATGGGGGAGGCCAACGGTCCCCAGCCCCCGTCTCTCTGCTGGGCACCTCTCTCAGGACTCTGCCCCCCGGCAGACAGGCTCTGGGTGGCACCGCAGGGACCACAACTAACACGGGATCCCACCTTCCAGGAGACCACATGTGGGTGTCCACAGGAGTTCAAACTTGCCCCACCGGGTGGCAGCCCATCCGCCCACTTTTGGTTCCCTCTCTGGGCTGCGTACCCCACGCCCCTGGTAGCACTTTAGACCCGGGCGTAGTACCTCCTCCTCCAGAAGCCTTCCTGGCTGGACTGGGAGCCAGAGCAGGAGGTCTCTGGGCTCAGAGCTAGTCCTTCATCTCCCTCCGTCATCCCCTCCACTCCTCCCGTGTACCGCCTCCCCACCCGGGAGGGCCTCGGGCAGGGCATGTCCGAGTCCTCGCCGTGTGACTGCTGTTACCCCACCCTCACCCCCCACACACACACACACACCCCACACAGGACCAGAGGTGGAGAGCAGGTTTCCAGGAGATGTTTTATGATGGAGAAGCGAGTGAATGAGCCAAAAATATGTGTTATCATCAGCTTGTTCCTTTCCCTCAGAGGCTACCCTGGCCACGGGGCTCGTGCTGGTGAGCGGGTCACTTCCCTTCACTGGACCTGATCTCCTCTGGAAATGGACGTACAGCCCCGTCCTCGCCCCAGGGGTACCGGACAGCACCCCAGTCCCCATCTGGAACTCCTTGTCCCACCTCCTCTGCCTCAGCTGGAGAGAGCACTCCGTCCCCTGAACCCCCAGAGCACGCTATCGGGGTCCGCTCTGCTCGTGTTCCCCTGCCTGTCGGGGGTCAGCTGCTGGGCAGCTCTGTGTCCATTTTCAGGCCAGGCCTGACTCCACGTGCGGGCCTCAGCCCAGACTCATCCCAGGGCAGCAAAGCTCGGGGACCCAGACAATGAGCAGAGGGGGACACCTCCACGTGGAGCTGGGCCCTCGTGTCTGCCCTGCTCCGGGACCCCAGGTCTGGGGGCGAGGAGCCGGGAGCGCCGGGGGTCCCGGGCAGGCAGGGGCCGTGGGTGTGGGCAGCCCAGGGAGGCGGGCGCAGCGGCCTCACCTGCAGGGACAGGTGGTTGGTGTGCTCGGGCAGGTCCCCCGGGAACTCGCGCAGGTCGATGCCGCCGCAGTCCACGACGCCCTCCTGGGAGCAGGCGCAGTCTCGGGGGCAGTTGATGGGGGCCGGGCCGGGCCCCGGCTCCTCGGGCCTCAGGACCAGCACCGGCTCCTCCTCCGCAAACTCGTTCTCTTCGGGGCTCGGGCTGTGGGCGCCGTTGCGGCCGAACACGGGGGCCCTCACGGCGAGCACCCGTCCCAGCTGCAGCTGTGGAGGCAGCAGCAGCAGCAGCAGCAGCGCCCTGCTCCGGGCCATGGTGCCTGCGGGAGGCGCCGAGTCAGACCCGCCTGGGGGCCGGGGCCCACTCCACCTGTGAGGCCACAGACGTCCTAATGGGGCCCTCGGGGCACGAGGCAGAGCCCACGCTGGATCCTGTCCTCAGCACGCATCTGGCCTGGTGACTGCTATCCCCCCACCCTCACCCCCCCACACACACACACACCCCCATCAGGGCTGCCCTCAGGAGGGATGGGGTGGAGGGAAGGTCTGCAAAACCTCCCACAACCCTCACCAGGCCGGGCCCGCAAGAATCTGCATCCTCCTTTAGGGGAGGCCCAGGAAGCACTGAGCCGTGCAGGGCTCGGCCCGGGCTGGGCCCAGCGCCCCCTCCGGTGGCCACAGGCCAGGAGCCGGGCCAGCAGGTGCCGCTCGGGGCTTCCGCTGGCCCTGCCAGGGTCCTCAGGTCGTGGCCCCGCCAGACTTCCAACTCCCGCCCCCACCGGCCCCCATGGTACAAGTCTGTCTGGTGGTTCCTCCCTCCAGGCCCGGCTCCCTTTTCCTGGAATGCCCTCCCCTCTCTTGTGCAATCAGCAAGTTCTCCAAGAAATTCCAGCCCTGCGTCCCCCGGGGAGACTCTGACGTGCCCCGGGGCTCTCCGTTACTGTGTGTGTGTGTGTGTGTGTGTGTCTGTGTCTGTGTGTGTGTGTGTGTATGTGTGTGTGTGTGTGTGTGTGTGTGTATGTGTCTGTGTGTGTGTGTGTGTGTGTGTGTGTGTGTGTGGAGGGGGGGGCGCCCTACATGAATCAGGTTGGGTTATGAATACATAATGCTGTGCCTTTCTCCCACAGCAGGGTGAGTCTGGGGGGAACCCAGGCAGAGCCGGGCCGCAGAGTGGGCATCAGCGACCGGAGCCGCTGCCTGCCGCCTCTAGACGCTCCCAAGTCCCATTCCTGGTGCCGGCCCCGCAGCTGCCCTCAGCAGGGCCTGCTGTGCTCACAGGGCCACTACCACCTGCAGGAGACCACTCCGGCCCAGCCCCCTGGGGCAGCAGGGCGGGGGGGTGCCCCGAGGATAAGCCCCAGGAAGATGCTGGTTCCATCGTCCCAACTGCCCATGGGCGGGGCTGGGCCCAGGAGTTCCTGTCAGGGACTCACTCAGAAAACCTCTCTGGGGTAAGGTAGAGTCCCGCCAACCCCGTTCGAGTCCCTTCCTCCACCTAACAGCTCTGACCTTGCTGAGCCTCAGCTTCCTCATCTCACAGGTCGACCAGGTGAGCTCACAGCTTCCGCGAGGAGCCCTGAGTCACAGCCGCCGCACCTGGCCCCGTGCTGCCCTCAGGGCTGCCGCGGACACCAGGCCGGCCAGTGCCTGGGCCCGGGCTCTGCTGCTCAGCCTGAGCCCCCGAAGGGTCTGAGGGGATGGTGGCCGGGAGGCACCCTGGAAGCTGGACGCGGACACGGATGTCTGGTTGAGAGGGCGGGCTCTGGAGCTCAGCCCTGGCTCTTGGCAGCTGTGGGACTTTGTAAGGTGACCGACCAGACGTCCCGCTTTTTAACAACTTGTCCCGCGGTGTTTTAAAAAAGTCCCGATTGCCAAAACTGGTTTGGCTCAGTGGTAGAGCGTCGGCCTGTGGACTGAGGGGTCCCGTCAAGGGCATGTACCTGGGTTGCGGGCACACCCCCAGTAGGGGGTGTGCAAGAGGCAGCTGATGGATTATTCTCTCTCATCAATGTTCCTAACTTTCTATCCCTCTCCCTCTCTGTAAAAAATCAATAAAATATATTTTTTAAATGTGTGGTTTTTTAAAAAAAAAAAATAAAAGTCCTGATTTTTTTAAAGATTCGGGACTTTTTTATTTTATTTTATTAAATATATTTTATTGGTTTTTCACAGAGAGGAAGGGAGAAGGATAGAGAGCTAGAAACATCAATGAGAGAGAAACATCGACCAGCTGCCTCCTGCACACCTTACACCGGGGATGTGCCCGCAACCAAGGTACATGCCCTTGACCGGAATCAAACCCGGGACCTTTCAGTCCACAGACCAACGCTCTATCCACTGAGCCAAACCGGTTCCTGCTCGGGACTTTTTTAAAACGCCGCAGAACGCGGGACAAATTGTTCAAAATCGGGACTATCCCGCCAAAAGCGGGACGTCTAGTCACCTTAACTTTGGGGAGTGTTGCCACCCTCTAAACCCCAGCTTACTCTCCTGTCCCTGAGCTGGTAGCGGGGATGTCCTAGCGGGAAGAGTGTGGGATTCAGTGGGATGCGCGTACCGCACTCAGTAGGTGCTCCGTAAAGGTTAGCTCCTCCCACCGCTAATATCTCACCGGTGGGCCTTGTTCCATGTCAGCCACAGCGCTGCCCACTCCAGAAGCCCCTGCTTCCTACCCTTCCTGACTGTGCCTTGTGGCCCAGGTCCAGCCCACCTCCTCCCAGAAGATCTGAGAGGTGTGAGGAGAGAGAGGAGGGGTGGCGATCGGGCTTGCTTGACCCCATGGGTCCCCAAGGCCGAAGCAGACTTGGGCCCCAGCCCTGGCCTGGCAGAGAGCCAGGGGGCCCCGCACACACAGAGTCCTGGGCCGCAGCCCCGCCCTATGCCCACCCTACCACATACTCGCTGCCCCGGCCCCCTGACCAAATGGACGATAAATCCTCAGCCGGTCTACAGACCATCATTCCGGCTATAACCCCGGGCAGGATCCACTGCCTCCGGCCCCCGGATCCACCAGCATCGTTCTCTCTGACTCTGCTCAGAACAGGACTCGGGGAGGGGGAGGGGGCACAGGCTCAGGCCCCACATTCAACCCCCTGGGCCAGGGCCAGGGAGGGGGAGTCTGCCCCGCACATCTTGTGCACCCGGGACCAGCTGTTTTCCTCCTCCGGGTCGTGTCTGGGTAGGTCTGCAAGCTGTGTCTGTAGAAATGTTTAATTTATATTAACGTACGGGCCACACGGAACATGTTATCAGCACCACTTTATAGATGAGCGGGCGGAGGCCCAGCGGGAGGGCCCGTGTAGCGCAGCTGTCACCGGCCACGCTGAGCTCCCAGCCCCGGTTCTAACCGCGCTGCCATGGCTGATGCGAAACGCAGCTGGGCACTGAGGACCACGGCAGACCTCTCAGGGGTGGCCCTGCCCCGAAGAAGCGCACCCCTGCGCTCACCGATGTGGCTGCCACATGTGGCTACTGAGCGCCTAAAACGTGACCCATCTAAACAGAGAGGTGCTCTGTGTAGAATGTAGTGTCCGTGGGTTTCAAAGACTTAGCACAAAAATGTAAAATATTACCAATAGTAATGATCATAAAATAGTTTATCTTTTTCTTCCTTTTTTGTTGTTGTTGTTTTCCCCCTTGCTTGAGGATATTTTTAAATTGATTTTTAGAGAGAGAGGAGTGGGGAGGGAGAAAGAGAGAGAGAGAGAGAGAGAGAGAGAGAGAGAGAGATTGCTCTGTTGTCTCCCATACTTGCCCTGATTGGGAATCAAACTCAAAACTTAGGTGTGTTCCCTGACTAGGAATCACACCTGTGACCTCTTGGTATACGGGATGATGCTCCAGCCAACTCAGCTATCCGACCCGGACACTCGTTTTTTGTTGTTGTTGTTGTTGTTGATGACATGAGGATATCTTGAATCTAGAGTTAAGTTATTAAAATGAATTTTACCTGTTTCATTTTACTTTTTTACCGTGGCTTCTACAAAATTTTACATTATATGTATAGCTTGCATTTGTGGCTCACACGTGTTTCTTTTAGACATCCTGTGTAAACTGTGCGATGAAGGGAAGCGAAGGTCCATGGGCCCCCAGAGGAGGCCTAACCCTGCCTGGGGCCAAGACGTCCCAGAAGCAGCGATGCCTCGTCTAGACGTGAGGGATGGGAGTATTAGGTGAAAGGCAAAGGGTGACACAGGCAAGGGGTGCCCAGGCCCGGGGACCAGAGAGCCCGAGTTAGGACCTCTGAAAAGCTCGTGGTCTGGTAGAGGCCGGAGACTGGGAGGGATGCACGTGGACGGCGGCTACAGTCCGGGCAAAGAAGGGACTGGAAGGCCAGGTCCGGGAGAGTGAGCCTTCTCCTTGGGGAGAGGGGGCTGTGGAGAGGGTGGTGTAGGCAGGCTCCCGGATAGGCCAGGGTGGAGCTTTCAGAGGCTGTGCAGTGGTGCAGGCCAGCGCTACTACGCCTGCTCTCGGCAGACAGGGAGGTGCGGGGCTGCAGGGACGGAGAGGGTGCTGGATTTGAGGGGAAAGAATAGGCAGTGCTTGCCCTAACCGGTTTGGCTCAGCGGAGAGAGCCTTGGCCTGCGGACTCAAGGGTCCCAGGTTCGATTCCGGTCAAGGGCATGTACCTTGGTTGCGGGCACATCCCCAGTAGGGGGCGTGCAAGAGGCAGCTGATGGATGTTTCTCTCATCGATGTTTCTAACTCTCTATTCCTCTCCCTTCCTCTCTGAAAAAAAAAAAAATCAATGAAAATGAAAATTAAGAAAGAATAGACAGTGCTTGAAGAGTGATGACCCACGTGCCAATCCCCCTCCTCCAGCTTGACCCGTCACCCTTACGACCTTGGAATCCTGAGCAACTCCAGCCCCACTGTCTGGTTTGCTGAGTGACCTCGGCTACATCACAGACCCATCAGACTCTCAGTTTTTGGTGTTATTGTTGTTCTAAGACTGTCCAGCAACCGAAGTCCCGAGGCCCCGTCTATGGGCCCGCCATGTTGGAGCTGTGTGTGGAAGAAGACAGGCCTGACCCCTTGTCTCTGGAAGCCCCCGGAGTGGAGAGTCCCCCCGGCGAGGGTCAGCTCGCACCGTGGGGAGAGCTCTGAGCTCTGTCTGGGCAATGGAGACGGGACTCCTCGTGAGGATGGAATGGAATGCCCGCCCGCAGGTGCTGGCACTCGGCAGCCGTGACATCCACGCCCGGGGCTGCTGGTACTGTACCTGGGGCCCTCTGCCCCGCCACCCCGAGTCTCAGCGCTCCCGAGGGCTACGTGTGGGATTAAAGCAGGAAGCAGACGGAAGGGGAGGGTAGATCCCAAGTCAGCAGGCAGCGCCTCAACCCCAGCACCACCTTCCTCCGCCGCCCAAATTCAGTCAAGACTCGCTGACCAACGGCTCTGCGCTGGGCCCCCAACAGCCAGCTACCTCGCACAGACTCCAACAGAAATCCCAAAACTAAGAAACTGAGGTGCAAGGGGTGCCCATTGCTGCCGAACCCCAGCAGGTTCCTACTCAAACCCCCAGCTCTGGGTGAGAAGCTGCTCCCGCTGGCGGGGCGGGGTGCGGGCGCTCCTCGGGGCCCCCCCAGCACCCCTGGCCCACGCGGAGGGGCGCTCAGCAAATGTCTGCTGTTTAATAAAGAAATGGGTTGTGAAAGGCCAGGTGGTCTGATCGCCTCCGTTTACAGGCAAGACCAGGACTAGAGTGTGTGTCTTCTCACTCCTGCCAAGAGCCCTGAGCTGGTCTTGAAGGCTGAGGAGGGGTTCCCCAGGTGGGAAAGGGGAGAAAGGCACTCCAGACGGGGCTGGGGGCGGAGGGGCTGCGCAAAGGCTCCGTGTGGGGATGGGGAGCAGGGGGGGGGGGGTGATGCTTAGGGAGGGTCACCAGGAGGAAGGTCCCGGTCTCCCAGGGCATCAGCCACTGCCCTAAGGTGCTGGTGACAGGGCGCCATGCAGGTGCCAGGCAGGTCACGATCAGAGCTCTCTCTCTCTCTCTCTCTCTCTCTCTCTCTCTCTCTCTCTCTCTCTCTCTCTCTCTCTCTCTCGTGTGTGGCTCCACCAGGCCTGAAGGTGCCCCCATCGGTCACTCCCAGCCCTAATCCCGGGAAAAGGACCAAGGGCGCTCCCACACGCTCTCCTGGAGTCGGGGGTCTGACATTTCCTAGCTTGCGTTCCAGGACAGAGTCCGCGGGCCCCGGGCCTTCCAAGGGGAGCAGCGCGCCCGGCCTCGCTTTCCCCGCCGCCCAGGCCCGGGGGCGGGTCCCGGCGGTGGGAGACGCACACGCAGCGCGGGCGGCGCGCATCCTCTGCGCCTCCTCCCAGCCCTGGACCGTCAGACCGTCCGACCGTCCGACCGTCCGACCGTGGGACCGTCAGCGCCACACGCACCCCGGTCCCGGCTCCTCTCCCGAAGTGAAGCTGGGGGTGCAGCTGCCTCCCGCCCGCAGCCCGGGCCCCCCTCTCCCGCCGGACGCGCACCAGGTGCCCCACCGCCTCCCCCCGCCCAGGCGGGACCGGCGGTCCGGGACCCACACCCGGTTCTCCCCGGGCTGGAGAGGCGCCGCTCCCCCTGCCGGCCCCGCGTCCCCTCCCGACCCAGCTGTGCCGGGGGGGGGGGGGGGGGGCGGCCGCTGGACCGGCACCCGGACGCCCGCCCGGCCCGGGGAGCTCCGCTCAGCGCGCCCGGCCGCCCGGGGAGCCGCGCCCCAGGCGGGTCCGGCGGTGGAGGCGCGGCTCCGCCTCACCTGCCCGCGCGCCGGGCGGGCGGCCGCCTCCGGCCCTCGCTCGGCCCCCGCGCCTCCGTCTGTGAAGAGGTCCGGGGGGAGGTGGGGGGCTGGCTGGGATGGGCGACGTGAAAGGGCACGAGGTCCCCGCGCCCCGGCGGTAGGTCCGGGGTCCCCTCCCCTCCCGGGTCCACCTGCCCCTCGCAGTCCGGCCGCCCGCCCGCCCGCCGCGCCCTCCGCCCCGCGCCCGGCCGCCCTCCGATTCCTTCCAGATGTGCGCGGCGGGCGGGGCGGGGCGGCCGCCTCCGGCCGGAGGAGAGCGGCCCGGCCCGACCCGGCGCGGAGGGGTCGCCGCCCCGAGGGGAGCCGCCCGCCCGCCCGCCCTGCCCGCCTCCGGGCGGCGCTCCGAGGGGCGAGGGGCGGCGGCCCCGACCGACCCGGGGTGCGCGCCAGCGGGAGGTCCGCGCCAGCCACCCGGGCCCGGCCCCGGCACCTCGCCCCCCGGCCCCCCGCCACCACCGCCCCCCGCGCCCCCCGCACCCCTACCTGCCGCGCCCCGCCGGCCCCGCGCGCTCCGCAGACTCCCCGCCGCGCTCCGCGGGCTCCGGCCATTCAAGTCCGGCCGAGCGCCGGGCGCCGCGGGTTTTGTTGTGGGTTCCCTCCTCCCCGCCTCTCCCCCGCCCGCCCGCCCCCCCGCCCGCGAGCATCTGCCGGCCGCCGGCTCTCTCCGGACCCGGGCGGGGGTCCCCGCGGGCGCGAGGGGGCGCGGCCTGCCCCCTCCCCGCATTGGGCCCGACCGGGGCCCCGGTCCAGGGGAGGCAGAGCCGCCCGACCGACCCCTCTCCCCGCCTCGGCGCTGGCGGGCCCGCCGGACCCCTCCCTCCCCTCCTCCCCTCCCGCCCCCCGCCCCGGAGCCCGGCTGGAAAGGCGGGGTGCGCCGCCCACGCTGCTCTCCAGCTCCCATCCTTCCGCCCTGGAGCTGGACCCCGGTTGGGCCCCAGCACCTGAAGGAGGGACGGGGCGAGGGCCCCTTCCCCCCGAGTGCCTGCCTCTGCGCTCAGCTGCTTCCTCGTGACGGGCTTTTGCAACCTTTCCGTGTCCCCTCTCCCACCCCGGGGTCCTGCGCCGCGGCTAACGGGGCCGCCAGCCAAGACCCTGTGGAGTCGCTTCCCGGAAAAGTTCCCGGCCCTCCCCGCACTCCTTACCCCCTCCTTGGCCCCGGGCTCACAGCCTGGTCAGCCTTGAGGGGCGGTCAATTGGGCAGGGAGTGGGGTGCATGTGGATCCCAGTCGCAGGGAGACAATGGGGGGTGAGGATTGAGCCCTCGCCATGTTGCTCCCAGGAGCCGAAAACGTTTCCAAGTCAAGGAGCATTAACTACTAGCAGCTGAAGCAACACTGTTTGGCGCCAGGGGCTCTGGCAGTTGAACGGGGCAGGGCTGGTTTTCGGTGGTACTTGGCACCTCCACTGCCTTAACAGGGCTCTCTTGCCCTCCCCTCTCCCCCTCATATCTGCTCTGGCCTTGTGGGCAGGGCACCCACAACCACCTGCAGCTGCCCTCCTACTGCAGAGGGAGAAGAGAACTCAAACTTGGGATTGCTTGCTCAACCTAAATGGCCAAAGCCCAGAGAATGAATGAATGAATGGATGGATGGCTCAGGTAAAAGCTCCAGGCCTTTCCCTGGTTTCTGCTGCCACATCCTGACTGTGCCGCATGCATTTCTCTGTCCTTTCCACAACCCTGCCGGAGAGTTGCTGTTGTCCCCCCGTTTGGCGATGTGGTGGAGTAACTGAGTGAAATGGCCAGCTGATCCTTCCCTGAAGCTCAAGATCTTTCCACGATGGGAACGGGTAGGTAATGGAAGCAGGCAAGTGCAGAGGCCGGGTTTGAACCCAGGACTGTTTGTTTCCATTATCTCAAAAAAACTCAAGAATTCAACAAGAATGGGAAGGGGAAATATTTTGCCTTCTTTGGTCTCCTAAGGCTGAGCTCAAATTTATGAGCATTGGTATGATTCACAGACTGGACAGGGGCCAACACCGAGACGCGTCTCGTGTCTTCTCAACGTTGAGCGTAGCGTCAAGTGGAGCTAGAACAAGGTGCTACTGGCTTGAATGCCCATGGATTAAAGAAAACCTTCTAGAAGAACAATGAGAAATAGCACATACTGAGTTCCTACCAAGTGCCAGGCACAGTGTTCAGTCCTTAAATATCTTAACCATCTCAACGCTGTGGGGAAGGTATTCTGTTTCCTGTAACTGCGGAAGCCAGCCAGAGGGCACACCTCATATCCGGCCCCTCTCCCGGACCCCAAGAAATAGGCTCTTCTGAGGAATGCCACGCTGGTGCAGGCCCACACCCGCTCGGTGGCTGCCCAGTGCTATAGACTTGAGCTAAAACCACCTGTCGGAAGTATAATGTGGAGGAATCACTTTGTCTCTGGTGAAAAATGGGGGTGACCATGGTGCTCTCAAAGCAAGCCCTCTAACCTTTCAGAAAGGGCGGCAAGGACAGGCCTCCTGAATCTACGAGAGCTGCTTTGGCTCCTTTGGGCTGCCCCTCGTCTCAGCTCCCGCTGAAGTGCACAGGGTCAAGTGCCAGCCCCGGACTTAGACCTGTATTCAAATCCCAGCAGGGTCCTGAGGAAGATAAAAATAGTGCCCCGGCCTCAGCGAATGTCTAAAGTAATGACAACACGGACGCAGAGGACTCTGCACAGCACCTGGCATACGGCAAGTGGCCAATAAAAGGTAGCTGGTATTATTATAAACCATCACCAAGACCTGAGTAAACATACAGGAAACAGGTATTAAAACAGAAATGACAGGTGACAAGGATTATACAGAAACCTCTGCATGGCCCAGATTGGTGCCTTCTCATTCAAAACAGCAAGAAACAAGAACACTCAAGAGGGAAGGAGCAATGACATATGACCAGAGAGCTAGGGGTAAAGGAAAAGAAGACTGTCCCGAGGATCTGATGAGGAAAAAGGGGACATAAGAAACAAGATGAGGGATGTGCCGAAACCGGTTTGGCTCAGTGGTAGGGCGTTGGTCTGCGGACTGAAAGGTCCCGGGTTCGGTTCCGGTCAAGGGCATGTACACTGGTTGCGGGTACATCCCCGGTAGGGGTGTGCAAGAGGCAGCTGGTCTATGTTTCTCTCTCATCAACGTTTCTAGCTCTCTATGTCTCTCCCTTCCTCTCTGTAAAATATCAATAAAAAATATATATATATATTTTTTAAAGATGAGGGAGGTGAGGTGTGGCTATACTTCACCATCAGAGAAAATTCCTCTTACTCTGAGGACTCATACCTTTCCTTATTAAGTAGAGTAGCAGAGTCCCAAATACTGAGCTATGGCAACAGCTTGATTTTCTGGACATTTAGAAATCAAATCGCATGGTGTTGTTCTGTGTATATGGATTCCATCTGAAGGATCTCGATAAAAGACATTACATAACAAGCAGGGTATGATGGAAAGACCACAGGCCAAGTCAGGGACAGAAAAAGTCTTCTGGGCTCTTGAAACATCCCATATAAACTGCTGTTGGACTTTGCTGCTGTATATTGTTTTCACCTCTTTCCTCCACTGGATTGTAAACCTTCCAGGGCAAGAACCTTATCTTATGTTCTGTATATCTAAGCTAGTATGTCTAAACCGGAATGTAACTTTAAGACTCTTTTTTAAAATATATATTTTATTGATTTTTTACAGAGAGGAAGAGAGAGGGACAGAGAGTTAGAAACATCGATGAGAGAGAAACATCGATCAGCTGCCTCTTGCACACACCCCACCGGGGATGTGCCTGCAACCAAGGTACATGCCCTTGACTGGAATCGAACCTGGGACACTTCAGCCTGCAGGCTGATGCTCTATCCACTGAGCCAAACTGGTTTCGGCAACTTTAAGACTCTTTTTTGGCTTCTAAATCTCACGTTCTGTGAGGTCCCTTTCTAGTCCCAAAACACCATTGTTGCCATAGGCAGAAGGAACATCCAAAGATATCCAGCCCCTAATCCAGTGTTTCCCAAACTTCTAGTTTAGCACTTCTTAGTTGGGATTCAGGAATCTGTATTTTAACAACTCCACCAGGTGATTCACATCATGAGAGAAGTTTGGGAAACACTGTGCCTAATCCAGTGGCCAGCAAACCGTGGCTCACAAGCCACATGCGGCTCTTTGGCCCTTTGAGTGTTCTAAAGCCATTTCTTCAAAATAGACTCACCCAGGCCAAAAACTGACTTCTGCACATGGGCCACAAAGTTTCAATCACACTGTACGTGCTCGCCCGCACATGGTATTTTGTGGAAGAGCCACACTCAAAGGGCCAAAGAGCCACGGTTTGCCAACCACTGCCCTAATCTATAGAGCCTGTGACTATGTTACACTACCTGGCAAAGGAACTTCAAATGGGAGATTATCCTAGATTGTCCAGGTGGGCCTAACCTAATCACACCAGCTCTTCAAAACAGAACTTTACCTGGCTGGAGGCAGGAGAGATGAGGCAGAAGGGATTTGAAATGTGAGGACTCAACTAGCCTTGAAGATGCGGGAAATGCAGGCAGCCCCTAGGAGCTGAGAACAAGCCGGGCTGCCAGCTGGGAAGCAGGGACTTCAGCCCTGCGGCAGCAGGACCCACATCTGCCAACAGCCTGTAAAGGGTGGAGCAAATTCTCTTCCAGGGCCTCCAAGTAAGAGTCCAGGGCAGCCAACACCTTGACTTTGGCCCCGTGAGATCTGGAGCTGAGAAACCAGCCAAACCTACCCAGACTTGGGAACTACATAAATTTGAGGTAAGCCCGCTAAGTCTGTGATAATTTGCTACAGCAGCAATAGAAAACTAATACAAATGTTATTAAAACTGCATTTTCCCCACACATCGTTTCACTAAATCTTCACAATAAGCATGATCGTGTTATTGTCTCCGTATTTTAGGAAACTGGTGCTCAGGGGAGGAGAAGCAACCTGCTCAGGTGACCGGCTAACAAGGACTTGGGCCACAAATCAAACTTTGGTCTTCAGGTTCCAATTCCTGAGAGAGCTGGGTCCCACACTGCAGCTACCATCTGTGGCCTGAAAAACCTACCTTCAGGTAAATAAAAAGTGGACTAAAAAATAAAGGACAAAAATAACCAAAGAACATCAGGCTGCTTTCACACGGTGAAAATGTAAAACCTTTTTAATTCTCTGTTTCTTCCAAAGATTTCACGTCGGGGAACAAGTCAGAGTATAGACAAGTAAACGTCAGGTTCCTGTCTCCTTCCTGGCCCGTAGGAGAGAAAAAGGTCTGATAAACGGCAAAAGGAGAAATCCTCAAAGGAGTGGCTGTCAAGGAACTGTTTCCTCCCATTGAGATGCTCTCTCGGCCATCGCGAAGGTACGTCTTTCACAATGAAATGCAGCCGGGGTTCGGAACAGCTCTGTGGTTGGAGAGTTCAGGCCACTCGTGACCAATTTTTATTGACAGGGAGTTCGCCTGATTTTCAATCTGAAATTTCCCTTTTATATATTTCTCCCCTTCTTTTTTATAAAAAAAAGAAAATTTTTATTGATATTTTACAGAGGAAGGAAGAAAGATAGAGAGCTAGACACGTCAATGAGAGAGAAACATGGACCAGCTGCCTCTTGCACACCCCCTACCGGGGATGTGCCCGCAACCAATGTACATGCCCTTGACTGGAATCGAACCTGGGACCTTTCAGTCCGCAGACCGATACTCTATCCACTGAGCCACACCGGTTTCGGCTCCCCTTTACTTCTAATAACAAAGAATAAGAAATGCTTCCCCTCTTTGGTTTCCCCATTTCTTAAATATTTGTGAACTGTTATCAGACGCTACCCTGGGGTATCATTTTGCCAAGCTGAAGTCTCCTAAATCTGCCTTTCTCTCACACTGCTGTGTCGTCATGTCTGAACCTCCTTCCCACTTATTTGAGGACTAAGGGGGTGTTTAATCTTGAACCAAGAATTCTGTACACCACCGAAGGGGCCAAATTCTAAAAGAATTATACAATAACCAACGTGGTGGTTGGTTAGGACGGTAACACTGACCGCTTGCTTCTCTGCCTGCGATTTAAATAAACTGCAGACGACAATGAATGTCCCCCAATTTTACATAAAAGCTTTTGGCCACGAATCCAGGCACTAAAAAAGGTCAAGTATTTACTACAGGCTGCTGAAAACAGCACTGCGAATATTCACAAAGTATTCAAATGACTATTAATAGAACAGACAGACTAAATAGACATCACTTTTTGCAATAAGTTTTGGGCATGACACATTTAAAAAGTATATTTCTCCAAGAAGTCTGGCGAGAGCTCCTCACCAAATTAAACTCCCTGCCAGATGGAATCAGACGCCACATTTCTTAAGGGCCAGAAATCTGGCCCAATATTCTCTGCTCTTACCAAGAACTAAAGAGCTGTTTGTTTGCAGCCGTCTCCAGATAGATATTAATACTGGGCCTTTCCAGTGGATTTTGTAGCTCTCTATTGAGAAAAACTCCTAAAATCTGGCCAGACGTGGCTATGGTTCCTGATAGCACATAAATCTTTCAGGGCCCTCGTTAGCTGTTGAGTACTATAACCCACGTTCCCCATTCATATCAGTGGGGTCTCTAAACAAACTCAATCCCACAGAGTAATTTACCCAGGGGTACAATCTGGCTGATCACCTCTTTTCTTCCCCCTTCCCTCTCCCCCCCTTTATTTTTAGTCAGTAACATCAAGCAACTTCTTTGTGCTCAAAAAGCAACCATACCACGGGCAGCTGGAACTGTGATTTGGGGCTGAAATGCAAAACTTCTGAACATCAGTCAAATCATCCTGAATGCATTTGCTTAGTTACAGATACTATGAAATGTTTAATGATTCTTGAGGAAAATATAAGAATGTAGACAGTCAATTTAAAAAAAATGCAGCCGGGACCAGTTTGGCTCAGTGGTAGAGCGTCGGTCTTCGGACTGAAAGGTCCCAGGTTTGATTCCGGTCAAGGGCATGTACCTTGGTTGTGGGCACATCCCCGGTAGGTGGTGTGCAAGAGGCGGCTGATCAATGATTCTCTCTCATCGATGTTTCTAACTCTCTATCCCTCTCTCTTCCTCTCTATAAAAAATCAATAAAATTTTATTTTTTAAAAAATGCAGCTTGTCTCTAATCCTGAAGCCAGCTGATTATCTGAACTCAAGGACTGCCACAAAAACGTTCCAATAAATAAATTGCTTCAAGTCAAAAAAATTCTTTTTTCTCAAATAACAATAGGCCCCACCTATCTATTGAGTACCTACTATGTGTTTGACATTGGACGGGAATGGCTAATCCTCACAGCCAACAAGGTGTGAGGATTATTATTCCCGTTTCACAGAGGGAGAAACAGGCTGAGTCATTGCCTCCAAGTCCCAAAGCCGTGTGAGTGGCCAAGCCAGGACCCAAGCCCTCATCTGGAGGGCCCCAAGCTCTCCCAGGATACCAGACTGCTCTAAATGTATCATCTTCTGAAACTGCTTACGTTTCAGAAGATAAAGCTGTTAATTATAGGATTTAGTGTCATACTTTTTTCCCCTAAGGTAATCTATATGAGGAAAATAGAAGTTTATATTTGATATATGATTGAACCTTTGAAGGTATTTTACAATTTATAAAGAACTTTAGTGATCACTGTCTAATCCTCATTTCTTCAAGAAACTTTGATTCATGTGCACTCTGGCAGACATTGTATTTAGGCTAGAGACACGAAGATAAATGACAGAGTTTCTTTCCTTAAGGTGTTCAGTCTAATGAGACTATTAAAATTTTTATTTATTTTTATTTTTTAATATATTTTATTAATTTTTTTTCTTTACGGAGAGGAAAAGAGAGGGAGAGTTAGAAACATTGATGAGAGAGAATCATCAATCAGCTGCCTCTTGCACACACCCCCTACTGGGGATATGCCCGCAACCAAGGTACATGCCCTTGACCGGAATGGAACCTAGGATCCTTGAGTCCCCAGGCCGACGCTCTATCCACTGAGCAAAACCGGTCTCGGCAAGACTATTAAAATTTTTAGCATCCCCCCTTGTGCAGAGAAAGAAACTCAAGGCCGGTGAGGGTTAAATGCCTCGTCCTAACTTAGCTTCCGGGAAGCAAACTTGACCTGAGACCAGATTCTTCTGATCACGCCTCCCTCTGCACCCCCACCTCCACCCTCCGGTTCCCAATCATGCTCTCTGTTGTTTTTCTACATACGCAGCAAAGACTGTGGAAGCCTGAGAGCTGGAATTTATCTAGACAAGTACAGCAACAAGACCACGGACTCTGATGCATACAGAACCCTCTAGGCCACCTTGTAAAAAACATGTAATAAAACCACAACAAAGCGGCTCCTCAAGTTTATTGCTTTGGGCGGCTTCAATCGTCAGTTGAACTCTGTTCTGAGAAGCTGCAAATAGTTTCAAAGAAAGAGCGGGACGGGTCAGGCTAATGGAGAATTTTTAATGTTCTCTTTCATCATCGGGGCACCAGAGGGTCACTGTAATAGAGAACGCATTTCTGTGGCATGGTTCCTGGCCTCAGAGATTGTTATTCAGCTTATCTCGTTTACTCACTTAAAGACAGTAAGCCAAGGCTTGGTGCTGGGGGTATCAAACGGATGAATGCACGAGATGCAGTTCTCCCTGCCCTGAGGGAGCTCTCTGTTCAGTGGAGACGGAAACAAATTACAACAAAGGAATGGTGGGCTCTATTGGTGATGAACAGGGACAGCTTCCTGACAGCTAAAGGCATGAAAAGGAATTTGCCAAATGGGTAAGGTGAGGGGCGGGGACAGGGAGAAATCGGACAGAGACCAGCACGTGCACGATGGCCTAACTTAGAACCGTGAGTATTAACTGAAGTGCTTGCTCACTACCAGATGGAGCTCTCCTGTTATTTCTCGTAGCTCTTTTTTTTTTTTAAATATATATATTTTATTGATTTTTTCACAGAGAGGAAGAGTGAGGGATAGAGAGTTAGAAACATCGATGAGAGAGAATCATCGATCAGCTGCCTCTTGCACACCCCCCACTGGGGATGTGCCCGCAACCAAGGTACATGCCCTTGACCGGAATCGAACCTGGGACCCTTCAGTCCGCAGGCCGACGCTCTATCCACTGAGCCAAACCGGTCCTGGCTATTTCTCGTAGCTCTTTACTTAACCAGTTCCAATCTAGCTTTCATCCCTGCTACTCCACTGAAACAGATTTTGTAGTGATCACCAATGACTTCTACTTTGCCTAATGTAATCCAGTAGATGATTTTTAGACATCCTCCTACTCAATCTCACAGTAGCACAGGACACAGTCGGTCACTCCCACTTTTTGGTTATACTGTACCCTCTTCTCGGGAAATTTCCCCCCACCTCTCTAGCACTTCTGCCTCGTCCCCACTGCCAGATTCTTCCTCCTCTGCCCGATCTGTAATGTTCCTCAAGGCTTACTCCAACCCCTTCCGCTCCCTAGTGGTTATCAGCCATTCCTGTAGCTTTAAAGACCACCTGTATGCTCGTGACTTCAGAATACATCTCTAGCCCAGCCAGCATGGCTCAGTGATTGAGTGCCGACCTGTGAACCAGGAGGTCACTGTTCGATTCCCAGTCAGGACACATGCCAATTGTTGATTCTCTCTCATCACTGATGTTTCTCTTTCCCTCTCCCTTCCTCCCAATATATATATATTGACTTTACCTTTGAGCTCCTCCTGTAAATCCAACTGCCTCCTTGCTTCTCCACTGGGAAATCTCTCAGACATCTCAAAGTTAACAAGTTCATAAGTGGATCCTTATTATTTCGACCACTCTCCCCAACACCTGCTTGGCCCCTCATCATTCCAGTCATGACCCCTCTATTCACCCGGCTGTCACTGGAAGTCATTCTTGCCTCTTTATCCAGTCACCACGTCTGTCAGCTCTACCTCCACTTACTTTTCCACTTCTATTCCCACCGCCGCTGGCGCCCTCGTCCAGGACGCCCCCTTCTTGCACCTGGACATCCACTCCTGCCCCCGCCCTCAGCACACTCCCCACAGAGCAGCTGCCGTGAGTTTAAACCATTTCATTCCCATGCTTACAGCCCTTCCGTGGTGTCCATCAGTTCTTCCACAAATATCCCAACGCCATCCTCTACTTCTGGTACATGGTAAGATTGTGAAGTTAGGTGGGCGAGGGGGTGGGGGCATGTGACTTTCTTTGGACAATGAAGTGGGAGCAAGAGTGATCTGGATCACTTCTGGGTGGAAACTTTAAGAGCCAATGTGTGCTTGACCTCCTTCTCTTCCCGACATGATGGTCACCTGCAGCTGCTCCATCGGCCGGATTCTTCACTTAGGACATGAAGGCAAAGTGGATATGCAGTGTGAGTGAGAAATACACATACATGAAGCTCCACCTTCTACAGCTCCCAACTGCCCTGAGAATGACATACAGACTCCTGACCACGGGAACAGAGTCCAGTACAACCAGCTCCTACGTGCCCGTCCAGCCTCATCGTGGGCCTGTCCTTCCCATTCACTGTGTTCCACTCGCAGTTTTTGGAACACGCCAAATTTTGGAACAGTATATGTCCTGCCAATTTGACTTCTCTTTCTACCCTTTTTATGCAATGTTCTTTGTATGGGGTCACTCCGCAACCTTTAGATCTCAGCTTAAATATCACCTCTTCAGAAATGTCTCCCTTACCACTCTATCAAAGGAGACCCCTCACTGGATTCTCTATCCCAGCAGTTTCCTGCACGGCTCACCAGAGTCTGTAATTATTATTCCTTTCTCAGACTGACTGTCCTCCCACTAAGGCTGTACGTCCTGTGAGGGGAGGGACTCACCATTATCTGCAGTGCCTAGCACTGTACCCTCCACATAGCACCCTATAGAAGGGAAGCATCTGATAAATATTTGTTCAATAAGTGAACGCATAAAACAAAGACTCAAAAAGTGGGGCATTAGAAACCACTACAGATGTCATATCACAGAGGCAAGGGGTAGAGGTTGTGGAGGGGACAGAAAGGGAATTCACAAGACAGTGAGGGAACTAAGAATGAAATGACTATGATGTGCCTAACACTAACTTAGATACTTTACATATGTGATCTCTCTAGGTTCCCAATAATCCTTGGAAGTTGATCTTAATATCTTTATAAGTCAGGCAACTGAGGCTCAACCTGCTCAAGTAGGAAAACCAATAACAGCAGCCGTTTTAATTACTAAATAGTTCTCTAGAATAGATATAAATTGCACTTTCATGTGAACACATTTCTACTACAAGAACTGGGTTTTGGTTTTGTTTTCTCAGGCTCATCCTAAAGCCTATTTCAGGTATCACTTGTTATCGGGACAAGTGAAGGCAGAATAATGTAGTAAATCCAAACTACAGCTAAATCAGACATTTTTGTGGACACTTTTTCCTTAAAGTCTTTCATCTCAGAGTCAGAAGCTACTGATTAGGAAGTAGGTCTGTGTTCCCAATGCATTTTATGGGACTTGAGATAAGCTTATCGTGGCTTCATTTGCCATCTTGCCCCATCACCCAATGCTCTTCTGCTTGATCACAGAGAAGCTAAAAGTTCTAAGGGGATCTGATCTACAGTCCTGATCAGCACAGGCTTCAACAAGCATCTAAAACTTAAATTGGCTTTTTGCCTCTGACCATCTTCGGGCGAGGTCACGTGTTAACAACAGAAAGGTGGAGCCTGAATAACTCCCCAACAGTGTTCTGCGCTCTGAATAGACTCATGGGATGACCACAGCATCAGAAACCTCACAGACCACCTCCTCAAAACCCCTCTTCCAACAGCTGAGCAAGCAGGCCAGGCGGGCAGGTACTTCTGTGCCTGAGAGAAGCAAGAGTCCTGGCTCCTGGTCCAGTGCTCCGACACCCAAGATGGTGTCTAAGTAACCAGGAGGCAGCATCTAAATGACACAGACTGGAAGTCCCTCAGTGTTTCTCTCTTCATCTCCTTCATTTAGACAAACCTGAACAGAAAGGACAAACGCAATAAAAAACAAAGGAGATCAGGAAGAGCGATTTTAATTTTCTATTAAACATTCTTCCATTATTTTACCTCCTTTCTTACTGAATTATAAGAAATAACATTAGCATTAGAAAAACTAGGAAGAGAGATAAATGTGGGTAAGTATTCAATTAGACATATGAAAAGAAAAATTGTAATAGGACTGAACTTTATAAACTTAAAATTAGATCATTTTGAAACTGTGCACATCAAAGCAAATTTTATTAAAATAATTTAACACTGATTTTTCGAGAAGGAAACTAATTTAAAAATATTTTTATTTTAAAAATAGGCCTGTGTTCAGCTATAAAATTCCCCTCCCCACCCCAAGCTCTGTTATTTCTTTTGTTTAGATCTGGGAAGAAAATACCATTCTGAGGGCACAAAATGCAAAGATTTTCATTGTTTTAATCCCAGCACAGAATTTTAAAAACGATTAATGGAAAACAGATCAAGGTCATTAAGTGCACAACACTAATTTCTGGCCAGCTCCTGGTATTTTGTTTCTCCCCTGGTTCCCCCGAGGGAAACTTAAATTGAATCTTCAGCAGAATAATCCTCAAATATACTTCATAAGCAAAATGGGAGCTTTTGTTTACATGGTTTTTTTGGATTTTTGCTGTTCCTAATTTTACTCTGGAGCTCAATTTTGCCCAAAACCATAATTACCATATTAACTTTGTAATGCACAGTTGTATGCAATTCAGCAAAGCAGTAGTATACCATCAGGCTCTATTCACCCAGAGCTTAGGAAAAACAGGATTGGTCACACCCACTTAGAAACAAATCTCATGCTATTATTGCCAGTGCTTGATTCGGTCTGAGTTCTGACAGTGAAATACATGGATATATATATATCTGTAAGTCTCATCGTGATTTCCCAGGCAGGCACAGGAAGTTCTTCACAGCTTAGCTTTGCCCGGCTGGAGCTGAAGATTCTGTAACTTCATAGCCAGACCCATGTTGCCAGCGATTTTCAATTTGCCTTGAAAGAAGGCCTGTGAGTAAGAAGGAAGAAAAGTTATTACTTAGTGCGCTTTGCTTTGCAATTGCTGATATTTCTAGCCTAGCCAGCCCTGAGATCACTTATTTATCAGGTCTCACTCTCTCTTCAAAACATGAAACTCAGCTTCATGGAATAGATTTAAAACCAGATTCTTCAACAGGAAGGAACTATATGAAAGCCATGCCTTCCCACGTATCTTCTCTTAGAAATTGAGTCTGTTTTTACCTGCCTTCCCCAAACACCAGGCGAGGTGGGCTCACACTAGATTGGCTTTGTCTAGAGAATTACCGTGTGGATAAGGAATACGATCTGAAAATTTCAGAAGTCTGCTGAGAAGAAAAAGCACAGGCTTAACACACTCAGAAACCCCTGGAATATGATACGGATGAAATGCCACCAATTCTGCCCCCCCCCCCCCCTTTTTGGTCTTCATGATAAAGGCCGTATCCCCACGGAGGGAGGCCGCAGCCTGCTGGGGCCGAGGAGCTTGTGTGAGTCTTTGGCTCAGTAAGAAGAACCAAGCCAATCCGTAATGCAGAGCCACAGTTTGTTCCACTTAACAACTGCCCGGGAGTAGATCACATGATGCTTGCTGAATTTATCATGTAACAAAATCCCGGGAAAACTTGGGAGAAATTGCAAAATCTGGAACGCAGCCTGATTTCCCTGCTATGATCTCAGTCTTTTTTTCACTGGATTCTTAAGAGAAGGGCTAGACGAGAGAAGTTCCTGGTAGTCTCGGCTTTTTAACAAGCGCATGGAGAAGGTAGGCGCTCTCCTGCATCACCCAGGGGGGTGCAGAGAGCCCTGCTTTTTCTACACCTTCTCGTAACAGTGAGTAATTCCCTCTTTCCCCCTCCTCTGTCTGGACAAACTAAATATTTCCTTCCTATATGGCACTCAGCTTTCCGTCTGATGACTTAAAGGTCAGGTGTCTCAGAACACAATATATTTAACATATGTCCTTTAAAAATACGAACCGGTGGCACCTAGAAGAGACACCCACCATCTTTCCCTTTTTAAAATGAAAAGAGAAAATGACTTTTTTAATTTGCTAATTATTACAGAGAACACATGAATCTTCGCCTTTCAGGGAATCCAAACATAAGAATCATTTTAATCTGGCGCTAGGTGTTCTTCCTACGTGCTTGCCGCTGGAGAGCACACGGCTCTGTTTCAACTGCAGCCAGACACTGAGACCGTAATTTCCACGGCAGCTAATGGTTTCCAGTCAAATCCTCTACGGAGCATAAGGGAAGGCCATTCGCACATTAATAGAAAGGCCTGTCGTTTTTCATCTTTAATTCCTTTGGGTGCTAACAGGTGCTCAAGAAAAACAAGCTGACACCTCACCCTCCAAAATGGGTGTAAACAGATGGAGGGAGAGAGCTCGGCGTGGCTGGTGTGCGAGGTCTGAGCGCCCTGCCGAGGACGGGCGTGGAGTGCGTGCACAGAGGAATGAGGGGCGGTGGGTGGGAGGGAGGGTGACAGCCAGCTCCTACACTGGTGGCCTCTGTTCTGTCCAGATTTTTGGAGCAGGCTCAGTGGGTGGAAATGTCAGTGCCAATGGCGTCTATTCAGTTGAAACATCACAAATGTACGTCTCTCCTTTGTCAACGCATTAACTGAAATATGCTTAGTTGCTTAGAAAAAAATTTTTTAAAGGAATACAAGTGGGAATCAGATTTAGTTGTTTTATCCAATTTTTATAATTACTAGGGGACCATAGGAAGAAGACCTAAAACAAATCAGGCTGAGGTAACAACAAAAAAAGGTTACAATGGAAAGAAACATCTGAGTTTCCTTTTTATTATCTACTAGAGGTGCAGTGCATGAAATATGTGCACAGGGGTGGGGGGGGGGGTCCCCTCAGCCCAGCCTGCACCCTCTCCAATCCAGGACATCCCTCTCATAATCCTGGGCCACTGGCTCCTAACTGCTCATCTGCCTGCCTGCCTGATTGCCCCTAACTGCCCCTCCCCTGTCAGCCTGATCACCCCTAATAGCCTCTGCATGCCAGCCTGATTGCCCCCAACTGCCCTCCCCCCACCCCGCCGGCCTGGTTGCCCCCAACTACCCACCCCCTCCCCAGGCAGCCTGGGTCACCCCATGTAGCCTGGTGTTCAGTTGTTTGGTTGTCCCTCACTGCCCCCCCTGCTGGCCTAGTTGCCCCACACAGCCTGTTCAGTCATCTGTTCAGATGCAATGGTCACTTAGGCTTTTATATAGATACATAGCTAATGGAAAGTTCTGTGTACAGTGCTCTATACACCACTAGCAACTAAAGAATACAAGATGATCCTGGACAATTTGGGGGCCAGGGGAATCTATACAACACGTAAAAGGTCAGGCTAAATTCTGGAGATAAGAAGATAAGATGGGGTTTGTTCCTTTAAGATAAGCACAATCTAATGAGGGAAGAGAGGCACATTGATTCATATAACCCTAGCTGGTTTGGCTCAATGGATAGAGTGTCAATCTGCAGAATAAAGGGACCCAGGTTCAATGCCAGTCAAGGGCACATGCCCGGGTTGTGGGCTCGATCCCCAGTAGAGGGCATGAAGGAGGCAGCCGATCAAAGATTCTCTTTCATCATTGATGTTTCTATCTCTCTCTCCCTCCCTCTTCCTCTCTGAAATCAATAAAAATATATTTTAAAAAAACACACACAAAAAACCTCATATAATGTGGCAAGCGCTAAGCTAGCAGCCCCGGAAGTGGAACAGAAGAGGAACTGGCTACAGCTCCCAAGAACTTGGAAGGAGGTCTTTGGAGATAATGTCTGAGCTTAATTTGAGAGACAAGGGAAGGATCGATTAGGCAAAGATACAAAAGGTAAAAGGTCACTCCTTTGTCCAGTCTCCCTCCTTCCACCTGGATTGCTCCTGCTCTCCCTGTGTGCACCGCTCACTTCTGAACCCCGAGGACTCAGCTCACTGGTCACTTCCTGTGAGCCTTTCTCTGACAGACCAGGAAGTCAATCCAGGCTGCTCCTTCCCCCGCCCTCCCTGGCCACAAACCTGGCATGGCACCTCCGACATTTGGCTGCACTTACTGTTTTGCAGATCTGTCTTATACCAAACTGTGGATGCCCTGAGCATGGGTACTATTTCTTATTCATCTGGGCATCTCCAGCACACAGGACAGTGTCTGGCATGTAGTCTGTTCCACACATTTGTCGTTTGCTAAGTGAACACTGGGTTTTGTGAGTGTGACCACTTTGCACTTCGTGATATTGAAACAAGAGATAAAGTGGAATGGACTAAAAGACCCAGCTACTGGAAGGATACAAGTGCCATTAGACTTACCGACTGAGGATTCATTTTACCCGTCATTAAAGCCAGCAAGTCCGAGTCAGCCATTGTGATTGTGCAGTCGGCCTTCTTATCTAAAACGGACATTTAGGAGAAAAGAGAGAGAGAGAAAAAAAAAAAGAGGGTTCAATTTTATGTACACATTTTAGTCAAAGGCCACTGACTGCAACAGAATCACATCCAGACCAGAGCAGGGTGGGGAAGCGGGCACTCTGTGGCAGCCTGGCAAAATGTGGCACAAATCACAAGCAACCTCGACATTTAACAAGAGAGAATTGACCACGTAAATGATGGTATAGTGTAAACAATCCTTTGTTCCAGAGGTATTCTAAAAGCATCTAAATAAGCTAAGTTTTTTTGTGAGGTTTTTTAATGGATAGTGTACTGACCTTCTCAAGAATACTAAATGCAGAAAATGGTTTTCTGCTAATATATCGTTGATGGTTTCATCTCTTAGATTTTTCCTAGTTTCCTATAAACTAGTAAACATGTAAGAGTTTTTATTTGTAGTAAATATTTTAAATGGAACCACACAACTTTTACTTTTTTAGGTCTGGCTTCTTTTGCTCAGCATTGTAAAATTCATTAATATGGGGCCATAACTTGATAATATTTTGAACTCTAATTATTTGTGCATATAGCAATAGTTCATTTTTACTGTGAATGCACCAGAATTTACTTAATCATCTCATGGTTGATGTATCTTGGCAATGCTTCCACTTTGGGGCCTTACAAATTTCCAAAATAAATGAAATCAATCTACAGTGATAGAATTAGGGATAGCGGCTCCTTTCCGGAGTGGGTTGTGAGGGAAGGAGCTGTGAGGGAGGTTTCTGGATGCTGGCAACATTCTGCATCTTGATCTGGGACACACACTCATTTGTTAACATTCATCACATTGTACACTTCAGGTTGGACTTGGCCCACTGGCCACAGCTTTTCACCTCCCAAAGTAGATGATGGAATCACAGGAGAGTGATTTTTTCATTTCTCTATCTTTTCTGATTTTTTTTACACTGAGTAAATATTACATACAAAGTTTTAAAAATATTAATTTTAACATCATCAAGGTTTCATGAAAAAAGGCTCTAAAATCTCTTTTGTTAAATCAGCCACATCTACCTTAGACAAATGAGAGGTTTCAGGTACAAAGGGTACAAAAGTTTGATTTCAGGTACAAAAGGTACAAAAGTTTGACTTCATTCCCCAAGAAATCAAACTTATCAGCAGTATTTTAGGCAATCAATATAAAATAGTACTCCTCCTCAAATTAAAGTTGGCCTCTCCTAGAAACCAAGTCACTTTCTGTCTCACAATTCTGTTTTATTTTTCTTCATTGCACTTACCTGAAACTACCTTATGTATTTTTATGTGTGTTTCCTGTCTATACTTGTCCACTAGAATGAAACTTTGTGGGGGCAGAGCCCTTGTCAGTTTGTTCCCTGCTACAAGTCTAGGCCCTTGAAGAGTATTAATACATAAAAGGCAATCAATAAATTTCTTGTTGAATAAATAATTTAGAATTCAAATCACTATCAAATTATAGCCCAAAATTAATCATACAATCTATGTCTTAAAACAGAGATAGGGGTTGCTATATTCTAAATGTTTGTGTATCTCCCTCCCTTCCCCCCCCCCAAAAAAAAAAACCCACAAAAAACTCATGGTAGGAATTCTAATGTCTGCTAGTAACTTTGAGGTTATGAAGGTGGAGCCCTAATTGATGGGATTAGTACCTTATAAAAAAGACTTGAAAGAGACCCCAAACCCCTTTCACCATGTGGTCCCATAGCCAGAGGGCGCTGGCTATGAACCAGGAAGAGGGCCCTCACCAAACATGACTAGGCACCTTGATCTTGTACTTCCAACCTCCAGAACTAATTTCTGTTGTTTATAAGGAATTAATTTCTGTTGTTTATAAGCCACCCGGTCTGTAGGTATGTTAGTTATAGCAGCCCAAACAGATGAAGACAGGGATAAACTGTTAAATTATAGCATGCCTGTATTATTAAATAACTAAAAGAAGATTGAAAATAAAAGTTTCAATACCCATCCCATCTCTGCCTCTACAAAAGTTCCCCTTATTCCTGGAAAAAGGTATGAAGCCTTGAAAATGAAAGAATTGACAATCTCGAAAATCCAATTCTCTTGCAGCTATATAACATCAAAGAGAAGGGAGGGGGAAAGCTAGCAAACTGAGATAGTTGGACTTGATCCTTAGTCAGTGAAAGGTGGCTTTAGGTCTGCTGCTGCTGCTGCTGCTGCTGATGTTGATGATGATGATGTATCAGCATTTATGGAACTCTTGCTATGCCAAGCATTTCATGTGCATAACTCAGCTGATCATTACAGCGCTATGAGGGTCAGAGAGGTCAAATGACTTGCTCAGGTTATAAGCAGCTGGGCGAGGTGTGAAAGCAGATTCCTGCAGCCGAAGCCCATATTCCCATCTCATAGGCTTTATGGCTCCCTCTTGTTATCAGAAGGCTACAAACCCATTCACCAGCTCAGTTTTAAGTGGGAACTTCATCAAATCATCAGCATCTGATGGATCCCTTGCCTTCTCAGTTCTCCAGAGTCTTAGAGAAGTCTAATGAGTTCGATCAAAATTAATGCTTAATGTCTGGGTTGGGAAGGAAGCAATGATTTACTGAGCACTTACTGAGCTACCGTGCTTTATGTACCTTATCTCATTTAATCCTCACAACAGTTCCATACATAGAAATTATCCTCACCATTTTCTAGATGAGGCAATTGGACTCAGGGAAGATATACACCTAATCAATGACAGAGCCAAGGTTTGAACCCAGGTTTGGGTGTCTCTAAAGGCTACGTTCTTTCTACTGTACCGTGGGGATGGGAGATGCTGAGGCTTTCTATCTCATGTTCCCCACAAAAGGGAAGAGCTGACAACTCGAGTAAGGGCTGAGAGGGCAGACCAAAGGAATGAAAGAATAATGTGTCATGTCAGATCCGTCAAAGTTGGTTTCCTAAAGATATGCTATGTGAGTTGCTTCAAAGGAGAAGAGGAGCAGAATTCATGGGCACACAGGCAGTAAAAAAAAAAATATATGGAAAACTGCACAAAGTCTAAGGTATAATCATTACCACTCATGGAAAATAAGCAAATGAAATATATTTAAGTAATTCTTTGTTAACGGTAAGAAAATCCCTCAACACTATGTGCATGCCAAACGTACTAGCAATTCTCTAAGATGCCAGTTCAAACTAGGACAGGTTATTAATGCTTTGCCGTAGCTGATCTCTAACAAACGGGCACTTGTTGGCTGATGTAAAAGGAGCTGGCAATTTCCAGGGGTGGCTTTTACTGAGTCAGTCCATGTTTCAGCACCACTGCTGGCTGCCAACATGGTCAGTTTCAGCAGAAATTACCTCGCTCCGGGGTAAAACCCCTTCAGGTCTGGGATGGGGCACCTACTGAGGGGAGAGCTCACGGCCAGAGTCCTTATGCAGGGCACAAGGTTTTCCTGAAATTATGCAATAGCTTTCCATAAACATATTATTTCTCGTGACAAACAAACACCGATAGCAAAACAGAAAAAATAAATAAATCACCTTAACATCTGCCTGGGCGTATCAGAATATAATCCTATAGTATCTATAACGCTTCAGTCATTAAAAAAAAAAAAAAAAAAAAAAAAAAAAGCACTATTTCCCAAAAGTTCTTTTTATGTCTAAAAGGTAGAATCTGGATGAAGCAGCTCACAGAAGTCAAACATACAGTCATTTTTGTCCACTCATTTTGAGAAAAAAGATTACATATATAATTCAGGAACTTTTCACAACAATGCCATCCTTTCCACACCAGATGGATGGCCTTCCTGCTGCTCCCCTTCCTGTCAGTTGATCTTCAGTTGGTTCCTTGTTTAACAGTACATATAGCATTGCTCCTAACATTTTCTCCTGTCTCCAAGCTCTAAACTCTATTCCAGAAGCTCTGCCAGCCTCCTATCTATTTCAAAATGCCCCTGAATATCTATCTACCCTCTCAGAGAAAGGAGGATCCATCCCTCCTTTAGGCTAACCTTCCTTCTACCTGCGTTCCTGATGTCAGCCTGTCCGCCAGGAGCACCCTCAAAAATGTATCAGTAATGAGCCCCACCATCTTTGACAGACCTCCTTCTCCTCCTACACAGCTTCAGGGTCCCATCAACTTCACCCCATATCCTTGGCAGTGGGCCTGGAACAGCATCCCTTTTTCTCACTGCCCACACTCAGGCGACCCTTTCTGCTCACAGACAGTGGCAACAGGCATCCTCCTAGCTGCCCTCTCTCCTCTGACTTCTCCCTTCCCAGTTCATCTAGTTTATTGCACTAGCTCAATCCTCTAAAACACAGATCCTCTGACTTCCACGTCTCTATTTTTAAGAAAGCTTTTTCACCCAAAACTGGTTTGGCTCAGTGGATAGAGCGTCAGCCTGCAGACTGAAAGGTCCCAGGTTCGATTCCGGTCAAGGGCAAGTACCTTGGTTGTGGGCACATTGCCAGTAGGGGGTGTGCAAGAGGCAGCTGATAGATGATTCTCTCTCATCAATGTTTCTAACTCTCTATCCCTCTCTCTTCCTCTCTATAAAAAATCAATACAATATATTTTTTAAAAATAATAAAAATGAAAAAAGCTTTTTCCGATTCCCAATTTCTTGATTATTCGTCAAATCACAAGCCTGGTATTTTAAACCCACCAAAAAGCTGGTTCTCATCCATCATATTTCTTATAATGGCTCTCTCCCCAACAAAAGAAACCTAACATACAATGTAGCTACCACTTACTGAATGCTTACTAACCATCATTCATTCATTCTGCTGTCCATTTTTAAATTACTTATTTTACTGAAGGTCTACCATGTGTCAGGTACTATTCTAGGCAATTCAAATGGGGGGAGGATGAGCAGAAAGCAAGTCAATAATAGTAAGTAAAATACTATATAGTATATCAGATTGTGACAAGAACCATAAAGAAAAATAAAGAATGGTACTAGGGGTGTGATTTTATTATTTTTATTTTTTTAAAATATATTTTATTGATATTTTACAGAGATGAAGGGAGAGAGATAGAGAGCTAGAAACGTTGATGAGAGAGAAACATCAACCAGCTGCCTCCTGCACACCCCCTACCGGGGATGTGCCTGAAACCAATGTACATGCCCTTGGCCGGAATCGAACCCGGGACCATTCAGTCCGCAGACCGACGCTCTACCACTGAGCCAAACCGGTTTCGGCAGGGGGGTGTGATTTTAAAAGTGTGGTTAGGGAAAGTCTTCCTGAGAAGGTGACATTTGGATAAAGACCCAAAGGAAATGAGGGGACACGCCACGAGGGCATCTGAGAGAAGACAGTTCCAGGCAGAGGGGACAAAGCAGAAAGCCCCTGATGAGGACCCCATGTTCAAGCCACAGCAAGGAGGCCGGTGAGACTGGAGCAAAGTGAGGGTGAGTGAAGTAAGACTCAGAAAGCTGGGCCAGGTCATGCGGTGCCACTGTACGATTCTGAGCACAGGAGGGTCACAATCTGACTTAAGTTTTTAAATGACCATTGAAGCTGGTGGGTGGAGAGGAAATCTGCAGGGGCAAGGTTAGAAACAGGGAGACCAGGCAAAAAAGGGATGGAAGCTCAGGCCACGGTGGCAGTGGGAGAAGAGGACAGACTTGCTGATGGAGTAGACTGCGGACTATGAGAAAAAGAGGAGCCGATGGTGGCCTCGGGGGTTTTGGACGGAGGGACTGGTAAGACAGAGCAATAATTTACTGAGATGGGGAAGACAGTGGAGGAGTAAGATTAGGAGCGGGAGGAAGACTGGGAGTTCATTTTTCTCCATGATGGTTTTGGGATACCCATTCAATATCCAAAGTCAACTTGTCAATTAAGCAACTGGATACACACCCTGAAGTTCAGTGGCTGAGTCCATGCGGATGGTATCTGGGAATCATCAGTGTAGAGATAGTTTTAAAAGACTGAGACTAAATGAGATCCCAGGTAGACAGAACTGAGCCTTGCAGCACTCCGATGTTTAGAAATTTGGAGATGAGGGGAAAACGGGAAGAGAGGCCAACAAGGAGTAGCCAGTAGGCAAGAGGAGCGCCCGGAAGAAGACGAGCATCATGAGGGCTGGGAATTTAGCAGCATGGTGGGCACCAGTCACCTTGACAAGAACAGCGGTGGGACAGTGACGAAGACAAAAGCTGACTAGAGTGGGTTCAAGAAAGACTGGGATGGAAGAAGTGGAAAGCTATGGAATAAATGGTTGACAGTAGATAAAAAGAGAAAGACTGGGGTGAGAGGAAGTGGAGATAGTGAGTACAGACAGGGTTTTCAAGCCACGTAGCCATACACTGGACCAGGCACTTTACAGATTACTTAAGAGAGGGTCTCTTAGTCCTCCCACCAAACCTGTGAAACAGGTACCACTCATTGTTCCCAGGCACAGATCAGAAAACGGAGGCTCCAAGAAGTCAAATAACTTATTCAAAGTCAAAATCTGTGAGTGGCAAGGCGAGGACCCGAACCCAAGTTTGCCTAATTCCAAAGCCCAAGATTGGCGACTCTGTGAGAGGGTTTCCCAGTCTCTGGAAGGAGGCGGCTGTGATTCCCCAGGATTCACTAGGTTAACAAGGTCCTAACGCCAGCCCTTTCTGGGGAACACCAGAGCAGACTTCCATTTTCCTCTGTGAGCCTGCCGTGACCCGTAAAGGAGTGTGCTGCACTGACCTGAGTTGGGAAGCACGCACCCTTTGCCGTTCTTCACGTCCACCACCCAGGTGGCTTCTTTCCCCCCAGGCCCGTCCTTCACCTTGAAGGCGAAAACACCGCCGATCTTCTTCACAAACTGCTCCCCTTCCTGGAAAGAAGAACAACATTAGGAGTTACACTAAGCTCATGTCTCCGGCTTTCCCCCAAAACTGAACGTTTAGATAGATACATGACGTGAGCAGCTGGGCCAGCAGGGCCAGTCCCCGCGCGCGCGCCCTTAAGATCTTTTACCCAGAAAAGTCTGAAAAGCAACCAGGCAACAACCCCCTCATCTGCCAAGCCTTTCATTGAAAACGGCTTTCTGGATACAACTGGTGAAAGGAAAAGGCTGATGGGGGAGGCAGGACAGCATTCGCCACTGACACAGCCTGCAGCCTGCACTTGTCTCAATAGCTTTTGAAAGATTCCCTCTGGCATCTCTATTAGTGTATGAATCCTCTCTCTCTCTCTCTCTCTCTCTCTCTCTCTCTCTCTCTCTCTCTCTATTTTGCAGTTAAATTCTTTTACATACTACATTTTTGTTTGTTTCCCACAATTAAAGATACATGGTTCTGAGATCAAAGTCTTTTTTTTTTTTTTTTTTTTGGTCAACCCATTTTCTGAATTAGTATAAAGAATTATACAAATAATATACCATCTACAACTTAATTCTGGATCATGAAGAACAAAGCTGAAAAAATAATCTCAGATACATGTCTCTGTAGTTTGGTTCCAATCTCTCCCCTTCGTTCCCACGCTATTTCGTCTTCCCATACCGCAATGTTTACTGACTGAAACAATGATTGGCACCAGACATTATTCTGGGCACCAAAAATATAGAAGTAGGAGTTAGAGGAATAAGTGATAATACACTGTGATGACTATGACAAGATATTGGGATAAAGGGAAACACAGAGGAATAGCTCAGCAAACTAGCTGGTGGAGGGATAACAACCTCACACACCTTAAAAATAAAACAATAAAATAATAATTTTATTATAATTATTTTTCTTCAGAGAGGAAACCCATTTTATTGTGGAAAAATTAGAAAATATCAATAAGCAAAAAAGAAAATGTAAATAATTCATAATTTCATCACTCAGAGAAAATATTTTAGCATATGAAGTGTTTCATAATCCACTTTTCTATTTAATACCATTATCCTCATTACTATATCATTTAATATTCTTCTACATAACTTTAAATACCACATATAGTACTTAATTATAGAAGTGTATTTTTTTTATATATTTTTATTGATATTTTACAGAAAGGAAGGGAGAGAGATAGAGAGCTAGAAATGTCGATGAGAGAGAAACATCGACCAGCTGCCTCTTGCACACCCCCTACTGGGGATGTGCCCGCAACCAATGTACATGCCCTTGACCGGAATCGAACCGGGGACCTTTCAGTCCGCAGACCGACGCTCTACCACTGAGCCAAACCGGTTTCGAAGTGTATTATATTTAACTGATACTCTATTGCTTGATATTTAGATTAGTTCTAACTTTGGGCTCTTATAACAATGCTGTGATTAACATTTGTTTATCTAAATATTTTTACCTAGCATAAGTTGTAAGAATTAATCTTTGCTAATTAAGAACACTGCATCTGGAATCAGCATAGGTTTAAATTCCTGCTCTAACACATATTTACATTACCCTGAGCAAGTTACTAAATCTCTCTGAATTTCATTTTTAGATGTGAAATGAAGATAATTACAGTAGTGTTATATAACTCAGAGTTGTATGAAATTTAAATTTTGTAAATACCCATAAAGCACAGAGTAGCTGCTCAATAAATGTTAGCATCTTCTTTTTGTTATTTTCCTCTATGATCTGTCTGCTATTTCTGTGCCACTATTATGGCTTTATAATATACTTTACTCTTTAGTATAGTAAATCCCCATCACAATTACTCTCTTCCAAATATTCTTGTATTTGTTCTGGACTTTTTCCTCCTCTTAGATATATATTTTAATCATTTAGTTAATTCTACCCTACCCCCATTCCTGCCATGAAAACACTGTTAAATTTAGATGGGATTACATAAAATATACAGATCTGTTTAGGGGGAAAGTAGCATTTTTACAATATTAAGTCCTTCCATCCATGAATATGGTATATCTTCAAGAGTTCTTTGATGCCCCTTGGCAATATTATGCCTTTTTCTTCCTCACTTTGGCTTTTGTACATCTCTTGCCAGGTAGATTCTTAAGTATTTCATATTGCTCTTATTAATAATACTAGAAACCCGGTGCCTGAAATTTGTGCATGGGGGGAGGGGTCCCTCAGCCCAGCCTGCAACCTCTTCATTCTTGGACCCCTCGGGTGATGTCCAATGCCAGTTTAGGCAGTCGGACATCCCTCTCATAATCTGGGAACACTGGCTCCTAACTGCTCACCTATCTGCCTGCCTGGTCACCCCTAACTGCCCTCCCTGGCCAGCCTGGTCACCCCTAATTGCCTCTGCCTCAGCCCCCACCACTGTGGCTTTTTACGGAAGGATGTCCAGATGTCCGGTCTAATTAGCATATTACCTTTTTATAAGTATAGATATTTTCCATTATATTTTACTGCAGGCCCAGTGCACGGATTCATGCACCAGTGGGGTCCCTCAGCCTAGCCTCTGGGGATCTGGCTGAAATTGGCTCTCCAACATCCCCCGAGGGTCCCAGATTGCAAGAAGGTGCAGGCCAGACCATGGGACCCCACCACTGCACAATCAGGGCTGGGGAAGGGACCACAGGAGGGCTCCAAGGAATGTCTAGTCTGACTCACCCAGTCCCGATCGTCTGGACCCCAGCAACAAGCTAACCTACCAGTTGGGAGCATCTGCCCCCTGGTGGTCAGTGTGCATCATAGTGACTGGTCAAACAAGTCAGAGGGACAATTAGCATATTAGGCTTTTATATGTAGAGTTGACTGGGTTACTACAAATGTATAGAAAATATATTAATCTTTGTTTATTTTGGAACTGGCTACTTTTTCAGTTCTCTTATCATTTCTAATAGTTTTTATTTCCCACCTTCTTTATTTTATCCTTATATCCCTATAAAAAAATTACTTCTAAGATTCTTCCTTTTGGTATCATTTCATTCTTTTAACAAAGTGTTTACTATGTTCAGACACTGTGATAAATGCCTGAAGTACTCAAATAATTATTATCCCTGAGGAATTTACATAAACTAACATCAGATGCTAACCTCTATTTCTATGCATGCAAGAGAGCCTGATCTAAGTTATATTCCTTCTTGTTGTGTTTTGTTTGTTTTTGTAACAGCTTTATCAAGATACCATTTACATACCATAAAATTTACCCTTTTAAAGTATAATTTAGTGGTATTTTAATATTCAAAGTTGTACAACCAACACCACTATCTAATTTTGGAAAGTCCTCATCACCTCAGAAAAAACCCATACCCATTAGCATCACCCCTCCACACTGATTCTCCCTCCTGCGAGTCCCTGGCAACCACTCATCTACTCTGTCTGTGGGTCTGCTTATTCAGGACATTCCACACAAATGGAATTGTGCAGGATATGGTTGTCTGTGACTGGCTTCTTTCACTCAGCATAATGTTTCTAAGGTCCATCCAGGTTGAAACAGCAATTCCTTCTTTCCTGTAGCTCAGTAATATGCCATCGGATGGATGCAGCACATTTTGTTTAGTGGTTCATCAGCTGATTGTCCTTTCTCCTGTGCAGCTATCACTATCAGCAATGCTAGCTGAGAAGGAGAAGTGGTGTAAAAGTTCTTGTATGGACAGAGGCTCTAATTTCTCAATATCTAGGGATATATGTATTTAGAAATGAAACTCCTGGCTCATAAGAAGATGTCTACCTTCTTTAGGAGCGGCCACACTGTTTTCCTAAAGTGGCGGCACCATGTTACAAGCCTACGGGCAAAGAATGAAGGTTTCAATTCCTCCACATCCTCCACAGCATTTTTATCTGTCTTTTTTTATTTTAGCTCTCCTCGTGGGTGTGTCCATCTTTTTCTTCTACACACTTGAGCCTATCTAGAATCAACCATAGTTCTTAGGACTCCAGAGAAGCTATTCTAAAAATATTTAGTCTAGGCCTATTTATCTCAACAGTCATGGAGGTATTTCTTGCATGTGGTGTCCTGAAATCAACTACCAATACTTCCCTTATATCAGGAAACCAAAATGACTGTCAGATGTTTTTTTAAAGTGAAAAGAGAAATTCTCTTATTCTCTATCCAGCCGCCAAGTAATTCATCCAACAATCCATCTAATCCCTACATAATCCACCTAACACGTTCAGGTTTGGATTTCTAAAATGGCTCCCCACAGACTATGGAATGAAGTGTGTCTCTACATATCGTTCAAGATTCTTCATGACCTGAAGGATATTCATCTGTTATTTTCAGACGCTTTTTAATGTCCCTCGGGCTTCATGTTCTAAGAATACGATCATTTTAAATTCCAGGAACATACCCTGTTTCCCCAAAAATAAGACAGTGTCTTATATTAATTTTTGCTCCCATAGATGCGCTAGGTCTTATTTTTAGGGGATGTGTTATGTTTCCATGAAGTAGGTCTTATTTTCGGGGAAACATGGGTAGGTATCCTCATGTCCTTGCTCGTGGCCTTTCCTGGGTCACTCACCTCCTCCTGTTCTCCATTCCTACCCCAATCTCACCAACTCCAGTCTCAGCTCACATGCTCACTGTTCTGGGAAGGCTTTCCTGTGGCTGCTGGACACTTGGATAGCCCTTTGCATATACACCAGGTCTCTTGCTAAAGCAGTTATGTTTTCCCTGGGAAATTTTTTCATGTCTCCCCACTAAACTCTATGTTCCCTCAGGGTCAGGTTAGTAAGTAGAACAACCAGAACTAAATCCTAGGTTGGTTTAACACCAAATACAATGCTCTCTCCATTTGATTATACCGTACTGCAAAGCAAACTATATCAATACTTCCAAACTTTAGACTATGCAAGCGGTTTGTCACCAACTGCTTTCATAGTCTAAAGTTTTAGACTGAATTAAAAGAAAGTTCAAAGTCTTCCCACATTACTTCAAATATTTTATCCCTCAAGGTTCTGTGTAGATGATTTAGAAGAGTGGCCTAATAATGCTGGTGTGTTGGGCCATCCAAGAGTCAAGCTCTCTTTGGGGCCAGCATCTCCTAAATGGCTATTTCTGGGTGCAACCAAGCCATCTGCTTGCACAGTGCCTCCAGAAGAGAGAGAGCTATGATAGACACCAACAAGTTAGAGCAGGATACCATCAGCAAACATTTAGAAATTCTACCTGTACACTTAAGAGAGAAATTCCCCCCATCTCCTTAAAACAGATGTAGATTAATTTTCACAACCATCTGATCATCTTACATCCTTTGGTCAATAAAACATTTCAATTGAAGAAGGAGGGAGGGAGTTAAAAGGGGAAAGCAAATACACATTTGTTGCAAAACCGGAGACCATTAATACTAACAAAGTTCTAAGTGCTTCCTTGTAAAGAAAAGTACTTCTTTCTGAGTAGGTAAAGGGTCAAGGAGTAGGTCCTGTCGTAAACATAATCAGAACAAAAAATTAACAGGATTCAAAGAAGGGCAACGGGGTATGGCTAACAAAGACAAAAGTGGAAATAAAATATCTTGCCGGGTTTCCTTTGCTAAGGCAGAAAATGCATGAATTGACAAAAGATTCCAAGACTTTCTTTCACTTTCTAGCCTTGCAAACATTTAGGAAACTGACAATCGTGGGAAGGAGAGGAGAAACAAGGGGACAAGGTCCAGGCGAGTGAAGTTTATGGAAGGAAGAGAAAAGAATTAAAGTGAGAGCAAGAAGCATACATTTGCAGAGCTAAAAGAGGACTGTGAAATAAAAACAGCCCTGCTTTGTTAATCCCAATAATGAAGTATCCAATGGTTGACATCTAGCCATACCAGATACTCTCTAAACTAACTATTTTTATTTGGTATTTTTAAACAGAATAAAGTTTAAAAAAAAAAAAAAAAGGACTATTTGGCAGGAGCAACTTATACCAGGGGTGGGCAAACTTTTTGACTCGAGGGCCACAATGGGTTCTTAAACTGGGCCGGAGGGCCGGAACAAAAGCAACCGGACCATGCTGGCACTCTCATCTTGGGCTGCTGGTGAAGGAGCGGAGGGGAGAGCAAGAGAATCCTCCGTTTTTTCGGCTCCGCGGGCCGGATAGAACAGCCGAACAGGCCGGATCCGGCCCGTGGGCCGTAGTTTGCCCACGGCTGAACTACACTATGGGTTACTCTGGTGGTGGCATGAAAAAAATTTTTTCAAGCTGAGCCCCTTAGAGCCCAATTTTATTTTAGTGGACATTTGAAATAAAATTTTTTAAATAAGATTGTTTTTTTCCTACTAGATTAGCAAAGATTAAAAAAAAAAAAAAGACAGCCAACTTAGCACTGGAGAAGATCTGAAGAAAAAGAAAGTCACTCTCATGAATTGTAAATTAGTACGTTTTTGTTGTGTAATTTCACAATATGTGTCAAAATGCAAAACACGCATATCCAACTACCTGCAATTTCCCCCTTTAATTGTTTATGTTAAGGCAATCATGGCATTAAGTACTTAAATATGAGCCCAAAAGGAAATTTATTAAACCAATGTTTTACTTACAAAACTTAAATACAACCTGACATCCATCCTGGAGACTGGTTAGATTATGGCACATACATTCAAACATGTACTATGTGATCACTAAAACTGATGGTAAGTCAGAGAAAGACAAGTACCATGTGATTTCACTCAGAGGGTGAATTTAATGAACAAACTGGGCTAACAAACAAAAGAGAGACAGACTTGTGGACAGCGCAGGCAAGCAGCTCTGGTGGGAGGGTTTTGGCGGGGAGAGGATGGAGAATTGAGCCCGGACATGAACTACATACAGGGTGGTGACTGTTGGGGAGGAAGGAAGGAGCATAAGGAGTTGAAGGTGGAAAAAGGGATAAATGGTGTTGGAAAAAATAAAATTAAAATAATTTTAAAACTGATGGTAAAGATTTATATGTATGGCATAAAACCGAATGTCAAGAGGAAAAAGCAGGTTATAAAATAAAAGGTAGAGGCAGCGGGAGCCAGGAGCGTGCCGAGCCGGCCACGGGCAAGTCAGCTTCCAAACAGTTGAATAGCAAGGCCCTGCGGGCCCACGAGAACCGGCAGCGGCGTGGCGTCCCTCCGCTGAAGGTACAGGAAGCTCACCCTGGAGGCTCAGCGGTACTCGGAGGCGCTGGCCAGCACGAGGAGCCTCCAGCACAGCCCCGAGGGCAGCCGCGGCCAGGGCGGGGAGACCTGGCCCGGGCGTCCTCCCATCAGCCAGCACAGGAGGTGGCGGGCAGGAGGTACAATGAAATTAAGAACCACAACTTCCAGCAGCCTGGCCTCTCCTCTGGGACGGGGCACTCCACGGCCACGGCGTGGACGAATACAAAAAAGATGGGCGTGGGAAAGGCATCTACACGTGATGGTCCTCCTTCGTGGTGGCTAGACACTTCCCAGCAGGGAATGTCCTCAACCAGGGCTTCTCTGAGGAAAATGTCCTGCCTCCAAAGAAGTCACTTGCCAATGCAATGGGCAGGCGGCAGCCTTACGAACATGGATATGACGTGCCGAGGACATCAAAAGCTCAGCTGTGTGTCTGTCTTTGAGGTTGTATGTACTTGCGTGTGTGATGCGTGTCTCTTAGATATACAGTTATGCATGAACTAATTCCTATCAAAGGATTGAGCCAAGGAAGCCTTTGCTCTGATGGCTAGACCACAATTATTTGGACTTTGGGGAAAAATCAAGTTTTAAACTTTTTGGGGTTATTTTTAAAGCAAACTTCTTTTGTACCTTTCTTAATTATAATATCCATCCCCGGACTTTTTGTACTCCAATCCTTTGTGATGCTGAGAAGTGAAGTTCATTTCCTGTGAGCTTCATGCCTTAGAATCTACTTGTGGTAGATACTGAAGACTATTAAACCCTCATTTAAATGTGACATAAAACACAGCTTTAAACACGTAAATAATAAAACAGCTTCCACCAGAAACATGGGGCAGGCAGGGGTTCCATTTCACAGAATTACTGCGAGTTCTTTGTTATAAGACATGATGTCATCCGCATGGCCCCTGAAATTCTTGGGTGGGATTGCCAAGGAACAAATGGAGAAAAAAGCTTCACTTCCTTGCATTTTTATACCTTAAAAACAAAGTTCTGCCGAAACCGGTTTGGCTCAGTGGATAGCCTGCGGACTAAAAGGTCCCGGGTTCGATTCCTGTCAAGGGCATGTACCTTGGTTGCAGGCACATCTCCAGTGGGAGGTGTGCAGGAGGCAGCTCATCAATGTTTCTGACTCTCTCTCCCTTCCTTTCTGTAAAAAATCAATAAAATATAGAAAAATAAAAAATAAGTAATCTCACACAGGAGTATTCCTGCGAGATGGTGGTGGGACAGGTGGACCATTGCCTGCCTGCCCAGAACTGTCAGCACTGGCCTGCTCATCCTCAGAAAGGTTACTGAGCATTACGGAAATCCTGGAAATGCAGGGTGCTTTGTCAAGAAACATTCATCGCATTAGCTGTTCTCCCCCTCACACATACATACACAATGCAATCACCTTAGATGTTAAGAAGTCCTCTGTCCTATAATAAGAGAGTTATGAGATAAGCAAAATGTTTGTCATCCACACTGTGGCTTTAACATGAGTGAAATACATAGCTCAAATGTTTGAATCATTTTCTTTAATTCAGCCCACTTTCATCAGCTTAGTAAAAATGCAATTGGAATTGAGTGACTCTGGCTGTAACTGTGTCTTTGCAAGTGACTGACCATATGTCCTTCTGACCTTCCGACCGACTGGTACACATGACGTACACTAACAATTTAAAAATAAATGTTGACTCCCACATGCACAATACATATAAAGCTCTCGCTGGCACCAATCGCACATGTATGTTTCAATCTGTCATTGTCAATCGTGAATTTGGTTGAATAACAATCCTATTAATAAAAGCCTAATGTGATAAGTGTCTGACCACCAGGGGGCAGATGCTCTGACTGGTAGGTTAGCTTGCTGCTGGGGGCCAGCCAATCGGGACTGGGCAAGATGGGCCATCTACAGCCTGGAGCCTTCCCCCAGTTCCTCCCCTGCCCTAATCGTGCACTGGTGGGGTCCCTCAGCCTGGCCTGCGCCCTCTTGCAATCCGGGACCCCCTCAGGGATACCGGAGAGCCGGTTTCAGCCCAATCCCTACAGGTCAGGCCAAGGGACCCCACCGGTGATTGCACTGGGCCTCTAGTATTAAAATATTTCTTCTAATTTCCTTTCAATGTGCATGAATCTGTGCACCAGGCCACTAGTCAATAATAAAATCCCAAGTGCCTTTAGGTTTGAAACAATTAAGTAAATATTCTATTTCACCTAAAGAAAGTAACTCTCTCTTTGGAGAAAGAGTTACAGCTAGATTGCCTTAGTATGATTATTGTCTATCAAAAACTAATTATTGTACATAAAATAAACATATATTGTATGATCCTAGTTATATAAAACTGTATGTTCATATATGACAAAGAGGTGTCTGAAAGAATGCCAACCATTGTTAACATTTTAGTAAACTAAAATTTAAATTTTCATTTTATTTTAAAAATTAGCATCATTTTTACAACAAAAAAACAAATTTAAAACTACTTTGAAAAATTCAAGCATAAAAGATTTCTTTTTGAGAGTTTTGATATTAGGTAGTTTTAAAGGTCCACTTTAAATATTCTTTTGAATGTAAAATATTTTAACCCAAAATAAAATTAAACCAAAATAAATTATAATCCCTTTATATATCCATAATTATTATCCTCCTGACAGAGGATGGAGAAAAGAGTTACGATCTTAATAGCAATTTACTACAGTTCTCTATGTAACTCAAATTGGGATATTTATATCTCTGAAATGTACTTTAACCAGAATTACAAGGAAACTGTAATAGATACTCAGATATCAAAAATACACTCAATATTGTCAATATGATATAAATTTTCAACTGTACCACTTCATGCAGCACCTGAAATCGATATGCACCTCCTCTAGCCTCTGGGTCCTCCTGGCAGTATTTCAGATAAATGTTACTTACCTCTTCAAGCTTCTTCTCAATCTCCTTAAAGACAAGATTTGCTTTAAATCCTTCAACTGCGGCGCTGGTTGGAGCAGCTTCAATCTGACGAGTTCTAAAAGAATTGGGGAAAAGACTTACTTCCAGTCCATGGAGTCATACAGGTGCTAGGTTTTCCAACATTTATACAGTTTAATTTTCCAAAACTCTAAAAACAGAGATTTTGTGACTCTTACCCAAATAAAATTATTAAACCCATAATTTTTCCCCCCAACAAATATGAGTACTCGCTAGGGGCTAGGCACTATCCTTAAAAATATGGTAGACCAAAGAACCTGCCCTCATGAAGCTTATATGCTAGTGGGGGAGAGAGGCAATGAACAAGCAAAAAAATAAAGAATACAGTTACTATGAAGAAAATAAGACACGTTAAGGGGATATAGAGAAAGTATATTTATTTGTATTGGGTTTTCTATTTTATTTTTTAAAAATATTTTATTGATTTTTCACAGAAGGAAGGGAAAAGGATAGAGAGAAACATCGATTAGCTGCCTTCCGCACAAGGAGGTGCCCACAACCAAGGCACATGCCCCTGACCAGAATCAAACCTGGGACCCTTCAGTCCACAGGCCGATGCTCTATCCACTGAGCCAAACTGGCCAGGGCTGGGCTTTCTATTTTAGATAGTCTAGTCAGATAGGCCTCTCTGAGGAGGTGATGCTGAAATTATGTCAATGATTTAGGTGGGGAAGCCAGTTCTACAAAGAACTTGAGGTAACCGAAACTGGTTTGGCTCAGTGGTAGAGCATCGGTCTGCAGACTGAAAGGTCCCAAGTTCGATTCCGGTCAAAGGTATGTACATTGGTTGCACATCCCCGGTAGGGGGTGTGCAAGAGGCAGCTGGTCGATGTTTCTCTCTCATTGATGTTTCTAGCTCTTTATCTCTCTCCCTTCCTCTCTGTAAAATATCAATAAAAAATATATTAAAAAAGAAAAAGAACTTGAGGTAGAAACTGGCTTGGCCATTAAAGGAACTATAAAACCAGCATGGCTGGAGCAGAGCAGAGTAGGATCTAAGGGCACAGAAACATGCAGGGCAAAATAAGATACTGAGGGGCTTTACAGGTCATAAGTAGGAGTTTGGGTTTTATTTCAACTACAATGAGAACTGTAGAGTATAAACTGGAAAGTAATAGAATCTAATTTACATGGGTTTTTTTTTTGTTTTTTTTTTAAATAAGTTAGAAAATGGACTGCAAGGGGCAGCCGGGAGGCAGGGAGACTGGTTCAGAGGCCACTGCAAAAGCCCAGGCCAGAGGTGACGGTGACTGGAGCAGGTTTCATAAGGAAGTGCGGAACAAGCAGAGGATGGGCTTGAGGTTCACTGTGTACATGTGAGTCAATATATGATTCTGGGCATGAAAAAAGGGGTTCTATGAAAAGTAACCTCATACGGTGATCTGATCATAAGTTCTTACTGGTAAGGCCATGGTGGGCATTCACGCCCCAGGCACACAACTTTTTAGTAAAAGGTTTATCTTTGTTATAGCACTCCGTCCATTGTTTCTGTGCACCTAGGTTAATAATTGCCTTGCTTTCTCCTACTATCATGTAATCTTCCTTATATTCCCTCCTTAATTTCAGTGCATAAAAGGAACTGCCATTCTCTGAAGCACATGAGATCTTGCTTCCAGGCATGCGTCTGGAAGCATTGACTCAAATAAACTCATAAAAAGTCTCTACAGGTTTGGACATTTCCTACATCGACAAATTTACAACCATCTGTCTGAGTATTGGTTGTTGCATACTTAAGGAACCATAAATGGCCTCATGTGGCAGAAGAAACAGTCTTTATTGCCACAAAGGCCTCAGTTAAAATGTTAAGGGCTGCCGAAACCGGTTTGGTTCAGTGGATAGAGCGTCGGCCTGCGGACTGAAAGGTGCCAGGTTCGATTCCGGTCATGGGCAGGTACCTTGGTGCAGGCACATCCCCAGTAGGGGGTGTGCAAGAGGCAGCTGGTCGATGTTTCTCTCTCATCGATGTTTCTAGCTCTCTATCCCTCTCTCTTCCTCTCTGTAAAAACTCAATAAAATATATTTAAATAAATAAATAAAATAATCTACAGAAAGGAAAATTAAAAATAATAATAAAAATAAATAAAAATAAAATGTTAAGGGTTTTCTCCACTTACTAGCTATATGATTATGAGCCAGAAATGTCCTCTCTGTGTGCCTCTGATGAGGAGGTAGGAAGGAAGGGGGGAGTGCCAATGGCTTGCAGAATTAAATGGAGTCCAAAGTATGAAAAATGATAGACGTGACAATAATTATGGGCTCCAGAGCCGCAAGTGTTAGATGGACAGAAACTTGAGGGGTCTGAGGAAGATGAGGGCACCTGAGACGTCAGGTAATTCCTCTGCCACACTGCCAGCATGCTGTGTGGCCTCCACTGGAACAACACGGGAAGGACATACTAGAAAGAGCCACGAGCGTAACAGCTGCCCCATAGCATTTCTTTCTCTTCCCCTGCCTTTCCTTTCCTTTCTTTCTCTCCCCTCTCTCCTTTTCTTTTTTTCTCTCCCTATCCACCTGTTTCTTTTTTCCTTCCCCTTTCCTTCTTTCTATCATTTTATAAATATTTAAAGGGTGCTTGCTACACGGTAGACACTGTTCCAGGTACAAGGAGTATAACACAAACAGTCAGGCCCAGGCCCTCTCCTCACTAAGTTTTATCATTCTTCAGCGGAGAAGAAAAGGCACTAAACAGACAAAATAAATTTCAAGTCTAGGAAGCAAACAAAACGAGGAAGAACCTTCTTTTAGGGCAATCAAGGAATGATATCTTTGAGCAGATGGGTTTAAGCTGAGACCCAATTAAAAGAAGAAAAGGAGTTAGCGATTCAAAGAAGAAACTGCCAAGTCCATGAGAAAACAGTTTCTGGCGTGTTAAAAGAAAGTAAGACGGGACCAGTGTCACTAGAGCACAGGAAGTGGGGGATAGTGACGGGAAACTGGAGAAGTAGGCAGGGCCCAGATCATGCACAACGAAGTAGGAAATCTGGGAAGCCACGGAAATGATTAAACAGGGAAGTGAAATCATTTAATTTGTGATTCTTCTTACAACAGTATGCAGAATGAACCGGGCGAAGAGTGTAAGAACAGAGGCGGGGAGCTGGTTAGGAGCTGCTAGAGTTGATGGTCTCTGGACTACAGCGGGGGCAGTTGGCCAGTGGAAATGGAGAGAAGGAAGTGGATTCCAAATAAATTTTGGAGACAGAATCCAGATGGAATGAGGGAAACCCAAGTGGTGGGGGAAAGGGCAAGAAGGCTTCAGAATAGCAATGTCGGTTATTGGTGAAAGGAAACACGCAGTGGGAGCAGAGGGGATGGTGTTCCACTTTAGGCACTCTCAGTATGAGATGTTTCTGAGACAAGGCAGTTGGACAGGAGGGTCTGGTGCTCAGAGGAAAGAGGTCCAGGCTGGAGACAGAATGGAGATAATCATCAGCATAATGAACATATTTAAATCCATGGAAACTGCCGAAACCGGTTTGGCTCAGTGGATAGAGCATCGGCCTGCAGACTGAAGGGTCCCGGGTTCGATTCCGGTCAGGGGCACGTACCTTAGTTGCGGGCACATCCCCAGTGGGGGGTGTGCAAGAGGCAGCTGATCGATGTTTCTCTCTCATCGATGTTTCTAACTCTATCTCTCTCTCTTCCTCTCTGTAAAAAATTAATAACATATATTTTTTTTCAAAATTAATAAATAAAATAATAAATCCATGGAAACTGCTAAGCTCTCCTTGAGAGAAGAAGGGAGAAAGAGGAGGGCCCAGGACAACACCAGAGCTCCTTTACTTAGAAGTCTGGGAGAGAAGGGAAGCAGAGCCAGTGATGCAAGAAGAAAACCAGCAGAGCACGGTGCACACAAGCTGCCAGGCAGGAAGAGTCTGGAGGGAGGAGTGAACTGCCCAGCACCTGTGGATTTGGCAACATGGAGAGTAAGACGACTTGGACAAAGGCGATTTTAAGTCAGTGGTGGAAGGCAGAAGTCCGATTCGAGTGAATCAAAGAGGGAATAGAAGAGGGAAAGAGACGGTGTGGCTCTTTTGAGACACGACTTTTAGGGGAATGATGAAATGGAGTGAGTGGTCTTTGAACAAGGGTGTAGTATCAAAAAATTTTGTTTTCGTTTTAAGATTAACGTGCTGAGCATGTTAGCCTGATGATGGTAATGGGCCAGGGGAAAGGAGCTACCAGGAGAGCAGTCCTGAGGTGACAGGGGAATGAGATACAGGAAAAGGAGGAGACTTGAGGGAAGGAGGATCGGGTGGGTGTGGTTCTCCATAGGATTACAGATCTTGAGATGAGAGATGAGGAAATTTGGGTCTAATGGTTTAGGATTTCGCAACAAAGTAATCGGCTGAGAATGAGGATGAAAGAGTGGGTGGGTATGGGAAGTCTAAGAGTTGAAAGCCAGCCTACCAGAGGAATCTTATTAAAGTCATGAACGAGGCATGGAACCTAAGCCCCTTCTGTGCTGGAACGTGTGCAGTTCTCAAAGCACAGGCTGCGACGTCCATGCCTTTCCCAGCGCTGCTCCCTACGTCTGGAATACTTCCGTCTTGGCAAACTCCTTTTCACCCTTCAAGACCCAAGCTGAGAAACTACTTTGCTGTGAATCCTACTAAATGTCAGCTTCTTAAGAGAAGATATCACATCTTTTTTTAAAAATTGTATATCCCCTGTTCTTGGCACACAAAAGTATTCAGTGAATAGTGACTAAATGAAACAAAAATTACACTAAATCCAACTCTACCTAAATCCTAATTTTTTCCTGTTCTGTGTGGAGCAGAATTGTCTATGGTCATCTTCTCTGTCAAAAGTCTGAATGAGCGACCTAAAATCAGATGGCCATGACTAGTCCTCCACAGGCCAATTTCATTTCATTAATTCAACTCTTCAGCTTTTTAAAATATATATATTTTAGAGGCCTGATGCATGAAATTCGTGCAAGAATAGGCCTTCCTTCCCCCAGATGCCAGCACTAGCTTCCCTCTGGCACCAGGGACCTGGGCTTCCCTCACATCCCCAGCTTCGTCCAGAGTCCGGAAGGTCATCTGAAAGGATGTCCAGTCTAATTAGCATATTACGCTTTTATTATTATAGATGAGAGCAGTGGTCGCCAACCTTTTGGACCTCACAGACCATCACTGGTCCGTGGACCGCCGTTGGACTAGAGGCCCGGTGCATAAAAATTTGTGCGCTTGGGGAGGGTCCTCAGCCCAGCCTGTGCCTTCTCGTAGTCCGGGAGCCCCTGGGGGATGTCCACCTGCCAGCTTAGGCCCACTCCCCGGGGGATTTTAATTATCATTGTACCTTCCTCTAGCATGCCACTTCCTATCTGTACATGACAAAGTAATAACTGATATTAAAGTGCCTTTTCAGTGACAAAATATCTTTTTTTTTAAATAGACAATAAAAGGTGTTATTGCCTGGCCAGCATGGCTCAGTGGTTGAGCATTGACCTATGAACCAGGAGGTCACAGCTCGATTCCCAGTCAGGGTAATGCCAGGCTGCAGGCTCAATCCCCAGTGCGGGGCATGCAGGAGGCAGCTGATCAATGATTCTCTCTCATCACTGATGTTTCTATCTCTCGCTTCCTCTCCCTTCCTCTCTGAAATCAATATATGTATTTTTAAAAAGGTTTCATTGTTCAAAGGTTAATTAGATAAGTTGATTTGTTTATATCCATTCTTGTGAAATATGTTTTTTTAAATACAACCAACTTCTTTGCAAATAGCAGGCACATAGCCCAACTATGACGACCTAGTTTTTGGTGGATAATGTACATGATTGGGCAGAAATAGGTAAGCTCACACTTGTAGATTAACTATTAAATTCTCAGTCAAAACTCTATTTATGGCCCCTGCTTCTTGATTTCTATTCCCACTTCGTCTTCTACCACTTTGTTGACTTCCTGACTGACTCCCCTGTGGATTCTGTCTACCTAACCCACCTAACTGGCCAGCTGGCCAGCCACTCCTCTGTCTAGAATTAAAATATGTATTTCCATCATAATATTTTTCAATTCTGGATAACTTGGCAGGCACTGAGATTATCCAATCTGAACCATGCCACTCTGCCTGTAACCTTTCTGACTCAGTTGTGGGAACCTCAAAGCAAACACCCATATTTTCTTTTAGAAGGCACATTCTGGTAATTTGGGACAAAGCATTACTACTCAGCTTTTTGTTAAGTTCTTTCCAAGCACAGCTGACATCCTATAATTCTTCTGTGCTTTCCAGAGTCATGATCACAAACCCCTTATCAGAGGTAGTCAAAGATCATGGTTCAACGCTTGAGGCACTGGAGATACGGACTAATGCTGCAGCCAATGCATCCACAGCTCCTTTCTCTTCTATCAGTCTCTGAGCTGATGGTCGGAAAAAGTCAACAGCAGCATCAGAAACAGAAGCCAGAGACCTGACGGCACCCATGCTTTTAGATTTAACTAAATCCATTGTAGAAGGAACACCTACAGGTTTAAAAGTCATTCCTACTTTTTGTTCCACATTTCTTAGTTGACCTCTTTCTCTGGGTTGATAAAAACATACCCAAATCCCTGTCTGGCCAGCTCTACCTGTGCGTCCTGAGCGATGAATATAGGACTCGACATCCTGTGGAGGAGAATTCTGGATCACCATGTCAACCCCGGGAATGTCTAAACCATGGGCAGCCACACTGGTTGCCACCAAAACTTTAAACTACCTTCTCTGAAGCCTTTTCGGGTAATGTCTCTTTGTAACTGTGCTATGTCCCCAGGTAAACACTGGACATTCTCCTCTAGTTTATTATCACTTGACTTAGGAGTAGAACTAAGGATGACACTCGCTCTGAATTTTTTTTCATATTCATCAATATCTCCATTGGACAGGTCTTTTCTTCTTGACTAATGAGACTCAGAAAATTCATTTGAAAGTCTGTTATATCTTCCTTCAGTGTCTCCATTTAGCTTCTCTTTCATTTTAGCTTTCTCATTGGACTTGGGAGCATCCACGTCATCTGCAACACCATTTCCTCTTGCTTCTGATTTCTCATCTGAGTTATATTGGTGCCTTGACTTTCTTCTATCACTCACTAGCAACACAGTGAGAGGAAGAGGGGCAGAGCGGTGGCTGGGCCAAAGCTATATCTAAAAATATCTTGATTCTTTGTGGGGCAGAGTCCAGACAACAAGTTCCGACAGGTCACAGATATCTCTTTATCTTGTGGTGAACAGCAAATCAGGCTAATGATTAACCATCTTTTCAACCGGATTAGAAAAAGAGTTAATATACAAAATGTTTTATCAATATTTTTTGAAAATCCCTTACATTTATTGATATGTGTCCTGAAACTGAATATAATAATTTAAGCAAACTCAGGAAAGAGATCACTCATATTACAGAAGGATGCTCATCACGATTTCATTCTATACAAAGTTCTTTTAGCAGTAACTAAATTCTGGTTGTCTTTTAATGTTTTATACACAAGTTTCCTGAAATAAATACAGTATGTAAAATATTAGAAGGGACTTTGAAGATTATTTGGTGTATGAATTCCCTCTATGCTTCCTGAAAATTTTCATTCTAAGGCCTAGAATACAGGCACTGTTTCAACAATGTCAAAGATCAAAAGTACAGAACAGCCAACAAAACAGGAACTTTAAACTCATATAGAGGTTAGAATCTAGATTGCTACCACTTAAAACTCTCTTTATGTAAGTTGTTTTATGGAACACTCCCTCCTCCCCAAAAGTGCAACTCTGATCATGATATAAACCTGCCAAAACTAGAGCGTCAGCCTGCAGACTGAAAGGTCCCAGGTTCGATTCCGGTCAAGGGCATGTACCTTGGTTGCAGGCACATCCCCAGTAGGGGGTGTGCATGAGGCAGCTGATTGATGTTTCTCTCATCGATGTTTCTAACTCTCTATCTCTCTCCCTTCCTCTCTGTAAAAAAATCAATAAAATATATATATTTTTAAAGGATAAAAACCTACCATTTGGGGCTTTTATGAGGATTAAACAAACAAGTGCATGTGAAGCACCTAACAAGGTCCTGGCACACACTAGGCTCTCAAAAAGTTAAAAGAACTATTACAACTGAGTAATAAAAAGACAATCCAATTTTAAAATGGCACAAAGCCCTGGCCAGTGTTCTCAGTGGTTAGAGCATTGGCCCTCTGACCAAAGGGTTACAGGTTCAATTCCTGGTCAAGGGCATGTACCTGGGTTGCAGGTTTGATCTCTAGCCCCCAGTCTGGGCATGTAAGGGAGGCAGGGAACCAATCAATGTGAGATCCCTTATTTTGATGGTTCTCTCCCCCACCTCCTCCACTTTCTCTAAAAATCAATGAAAAAAGTATCCTCAGGTGAGGAATAATACAAAATAAAATGGCTGAGATCTGAATAGGTATTTCTCCAAAGATATACAAATAGCCAGTAAACACATAAAAAGATGTTCAATATCAATAGCCATTAGCAGAATGAAAATCAAAACCACAATGAAATACCACTTTCCACCCACTGAGAGCTAAAATAAAAAAAGTAGAGCAAGTCTACCAGCACCATATCCCCAACAGCATTTGTTCACTTTGTGTTTCTATATCACATTTTGGCAATTCTTATAATATTTCAAATGTTTTCATTATTATTATTAGTAGTAGTAGTATCCTAGAGACCCAGTGCACGAAATTCCTGCGCTGGTAGGGTCCCTAAGCCTGGTTGGCAACCAGAGCCTTACAGCTGCAGTCCAGGCCTTCCTTCATTCAGTGCTGCCCCCTGGTGGTCAGCACACATCATAGCAAGCAACCAAATTCCCAGTTCTCCTGGTTGAACTCCTGAGGAGTATATTTGTATATTAGAGAAAGAGAGAGAGAGAGAGAGAGAGAGAGAGAGATTGATTCGTTAGCAATGATCTTTGATGTTACTTTTGTACTTGTTTTGGGACACCATGAACTCCTACTGACCAGCCAAACCCCCTCTTCCTCTCTTTGGACCTTCCTAGTCCTGGAGACACAAGATTGAAATTAGCCAATTAATAAACCTACAATGGCCTCTAAGTGTTCAAGTGAAAGGAAGAGTCACACATCTCTCACTTTAAACCAAAAGCTAGAAATGATTAAGCTTAGTGAGGAAGGCATGCTGAAAGCCAAGGGAGGCCTCTTCAGCCATACAGCCAACTTGTGAATGCAAAGCAAAAGTTCGTGAAGGAAATTAAAAGTGCTACTCCAGTGAACACATGAATTATAAGAAAGCAAAATAGCCTTATTACTGATATGGAGAAAGTTTTAATGGTCTGGAGAGAAGATCAAACTAGCCACAACATTCCCTTAAACCAAAGCCTAATCCAGATCCAGGCTCCAATTCTTCAACTCTATGAAGACTGAGAGAAGTGAGGAAGCTGCAGAAGAAAACTTGGACGTTAAAGGGAGGTTAGGAGGAGGGTAAGAGGGTGTAAGGGGGATAAATGGTGATGGAAGGAGACTTGACTTGGAGTGGTGTACACAATACAATATACGGATAATGTGTCATCAAACTGTACACCTGAAGCCTATATAATTGTATTAACCAATGTCACCCCCAATAAATTCAATTTAAAAAATTGAACAATGGAAGCTAGCAGGATGTGGTTCATGAGGTTTAAGGAAAGAAGCTATCTCCATAATATAAAGTACAAGGTGAAGCAGCAAGTGCTGATGTAGAAGCTGTAGCAAGTAATCCAGAAGCTAAACTAACCAACGAAGGTGGCTGCTTACTAAACAACAAATCTCAGTGTAGGCTGAACAGCCTTACACTGGGAAAGATGCATCCAGAGCTCCCACTAGCCACAGAGAGGCCAATGCCTGGTTCCAAAGGACAGGCTCGCTCTCTCGTTAGAAACGCAGCTGGTGAAGCCGATGCTCATTTATCATGCCAAAATCCTAGGGTCCTTAAGAATTATGCATAGCCACAGCCGGTTTGGCTCAGTGGACAGAGCATCAGCCTGCGGACTGAAGGGTCCTGGGTTCGATTCCGGTCAAGAGCACATGCCAAGGTTACAGGCTCAATCACCAGTGTGGGGCATGCAGGAGGCAGCTGATTGAGGTTTCTTTCTCATCAATGTTTCTAACTTTCTATAAAAATCAATAAAATATATTTAAAAGAATTAAGCTACATCTACTTTGATTGTCCTCTACAAAGCCCGGATGACAGCACATCTTCCTACAACAAGGTTTACTGAATATTTTAAGCCTACTATTGAGACATACTGCGCAGATAAAAATTCCTTTCAAAATACTACTGCTATTTAACAATACACCTAGTCACCCAGGAGCTCTGATGGAAATGTGCAGGAAAGTTAATGTTCTCATGCCTTCTAACACAACAACATCCATTCTGTAACCCTTGGATAAAGAAGCAATTCCAACTTTCAAGTCTTATTACTTAAGAAGTACATTATGTAAGGCTCTATCTGCCATAGGTAAGAGGTTACTTTGGTGGACCTGGGCAAAGGAAACAGAAAACCCTCTCAGAGCTAAAATAAAAAAGGTAGAGCAAGTCTACCAGCACCATGCTAGATGAAAGAATTCACCCTTCTGGATGCCATCAAGAACATTCGTGACTCATGGAAACAGGTCAAAACATCTACCTAAAATGGAGTTTGAAAGGAGCTGACTGGAACCTTTATGGATGACTTTGAAGGGTTCAAGACTTCAGTGGAAGAAGTAACAGCAGATGTGGTAGAAATAGCAAGAGACACAGAATTAGAAATGGAGCCCGAGGCTTGTGATGGGATTACTGCAATCTCATGATAAAACTAATTGACGAGGAGCTGTTTCTTATGACTGAGCAAAGAAAGTGGTTTCTTGCGATGGAATCTATTCCTGTTTTTTTTAAAAAAAAAATCTGTGAAGACTGCTAAAATGCAAGAAAGGATTTAGAATACTTCATAAACTTACTTTATAAAGCAGTGGCAGGGTTTAGGAAAACGGACTCCAATTTTGAAAGTTCTACTGTGGGCAAAATGCTACCAAATAGCATCACATGCTACAGAGAAATAGTCTGCAAGAGGAAAAGTCAATCTCTGTGGCAAGCTTCATTTCTGTCTTATCCTTTATAATAAAAGGCTAATATGCAAACTGACAGTTGTTATGACGTGCACTGACCACCAGGGGGCAGATGCTCAATGCAGAAGCTGCCCCCTGGTGGTCAGTGCGCTCAGCCAAAAGCCAGGCTCACCGGGTGGTAGGAGCCTCTCTCGACTCCATGGCAGCTCTAAGGATGTCCAACTGACAGCTTAGGCATACTTCCTCCCGGGATCGTCCCTAAGCCATCAGTCGGACATCCCCGAGGGCTCTCAGACTGTGAGAGGGTGCAGGCCGGGCTTAGGGAACCCCTCACCCTCCCGCAAGTGCACATGAGGTCTAGAAAGTAAAGTTCATCTGCAATCAGCAACTCCCCTTGACCTCAGAGCAGGCACGTGGTCCCATCACAAACAGAAATCCAACCCAAAGAGCCAACTGTGGGTTTCAATGAGTCAGGCATGCACTGGGCCTCTAGTTTTAATGATAATCACTTTATTGTAGAGGTATGGAACTGAACCTGCAATATCTCTGAGGTATGCCTGAACTACATTTATTCCTATAACATGGATGGACCCCAAATACATTATGCTAAATGAAAGCAGCAGTCACAAAAGGCCAAACTTTTTATTATTCCATTTATATGAAATGTCCAGAATAGGCAAATCTATAGAGACAGAAAGTAGATTAGTGGTTGCCATTGCCTGCAAGGGCAGGGGCTGGGGAGTAACTGCTAATGGGTACATGGTTTCTTTTTTCTTTTCTTTTTTTAATATATTTTATTGATATTTCACAGAGAGGAAGGGAGAGAGATAGAGAACTAGAAACATCGATGAGAGAGAACCACTGACCAGCTGCCTCTTGCACACCCCCTACCGGGGATGTGCCCGCAACCAAGGTACATGCCCTTGGCCGGAATCGAACCTGGGACCCTTCAGTCCGCAGACCAATGCTCCACCACTGAGCCAAACCGGTTTCGGCTGGGTACATGGTTTCTTTCTGGGGTGATGAAAATGTTCTAAAATTGATTGTGGTGATGATTACACAACTCTGATACACCAAAAACCACTGAATGTACACTTAAAAGGGATGGATTGTGTGGCATATGAATTATGTCTCAATAAAGCTGTTAAAAATTTTAAGCAGTTGCTATTTTTCTTAGTGTTTAGGAAGAATATAGAACCCTACACTTTGATCATAGCTCCATCTCTAAATCTCACATTTTACCAGTGATCAGTTTGTTCTAATTACAGATGGTTGGGCAATGCACACGAGGTTTAGAGATTAAGGTTCATCTGCAATCAGCAACTCCCCTTGACCTCAGAGCAGGCACGTGGTCCCATCACAAACAGAAATCCAACCCAAAGAGCCAACTGTGGGTTTCAATGTGTTCGGTATGCTCCCCCTTCTGAACTAAAAATTAAAAGTTCACTTTGTTTTCAAACCCCTAGATAATATTTATAATTGAATAATGCAACCATTTTCAACCTTTTGACCAGGGACAAAAACCAAATAGGAAAGAAGAAATCAGAAAGGGAGATCAGAAATCAACCGTTAATTGAGCAACTACAATGCGTATTTGTTGGTTTTCTAATCCCTGAATGTTATCACTCCTTTCTAACCAAGGAAAGGTTAAGTTAACATGCCCAAAGCAGGCGGTGTGAAGGAAAGGTTGAAAGGGGGGTTTTTCCACCGATCAGCACTGCCTTTCTGATCATTCCAGTCAATAAAATTGTAAAAAAAAAAAAAAAAAAGATATAATAGACAGGTGACAATTAAGTAGTTTTTATATAATTTCTTCATTCTAACTGCTAACTGGGGGAAAAGGGGGAGGAGGGAAGAAGGGGATAACTACATTAATATGAAGACAGATATAAGATTTTTGCATGTAGTCCTTAAATATCTTTTAAAATGAAACTAAAATGTGTGTGTGTGTGTGTGTGTGTGTGTGTGTCCACTGAGAAGGCCAAAAACAAGCACTCAGCTAGCAGCGACACTGTGGTTGCAAAATTCCGTTCCCCACTGAAAGAACCAGGGTTCCCTGGAGAAATGGCCGAGCGTAGGGCTGGCGCGTGGAAAGTAGAGGATAAGCTTGGAATGTCTTCTTGAGCTAGAAAATCAGTACTAAAAGGAATCATGAGACAACGTGAGTCAGCCAGGAGGAGCTACCACTGGTCAAAGCAGGGCATTTCAAAGAACAAAAGAAATGACAATAATGAATTATAACCCACTAAACGAAATGAGAATCCATGAGTCCACACTGATATGTTTATCAACAGAGAAACAGACAGAAATAGATAGGAATAAATTGTAAAATGAGGAGAAGAGAAACTCTTCTTTACAGCAGAATGTCACTTAATAAATAGAAAGAATGGTGACATTAGGGAAAAAAATCATCAAAGGATGCTATAATGAATGGGTAATAGGTGAAAGTTTGAGGAAGAATAGGTTATTTATATAATCTCAAGCATCTCAACACAAATTACTTAAAAACTACAAAAGAAAAACGGTCACTTTTCAGAGGAGCACATGGTAGATAGCACCTTAACCATGTGAACAAAGTTAAAAATCACTGATATAGGACAACCAGCATCATGTGCCTCCAGACATGATATGCTAAGAAGGACACAACCTCAGTGGTATTCCTGGGGGGGAAAATGTATAACCTGAATCTAATTATGAAGAGATATCAGATAAATGCAAATTGAGGGACATTCTATTCTTTAAAAAAATATACTTATAGCCTGGCCAGCATAGTTCAGTGGTTGAGCGTCAACCTATGAACCAGGAGGTCATGGTTCAACTCCAGTCAAGGGCACATGCCCGGGTTGTGGGTTCAATCCCCACCGATCTATGATTCCCTCTCATCACTGATGTTTCTCTCTCTCCTTTACTCTCTGAAATCAATTTTAAAAATATTTTATAGTCTTCAAAAAAAATCAAGGTTAATGTTACACTTTCAACAATAAAATTTTATTTAAAAAAAATCAAGGTCAAGAAATACAAAGAAAGAAAGGCTGAAAGATGACGTCAGATTAAAGGAAACCAGAGAGACATGACAGATAAATGCATTCAGGATCCTGGGATGGATTCTGGTCCAGGAGGATAAAAAGAAAGCTTATAGTATCTTTTACACAGATGTTATTAGGGCAGCTGTCAAACTGTGAATATGTTCTTTGGATTACATATAAATGTTAAATTTCCTGATTTTATTAACTATACTGTGCTTAAATAAGAGAATGTCCTTATACGGTTTTTAGAAATGCCCATTAAAATGTTTATGAAGGAACATAATGTCTCCAACCTTCTTAAATGTTTCAGAAAAATATGCCTCTATTTATAAATATATGAAGGGACAAAATGATAAAGCAAATGGGGTAAAATTTAAACAACTGGTGAATCTGAGTACAAGGTATATAGGAGTTCCTTGTGCCGTTCTTGTCATCCTTCCTATATGAAGGTATGTAAAAAAAAAAGGGGGGGGGGGTTTCTAGCTAAAATAGAAAGTTGGAAAATGAAAAAGCCAATCACTATATTCACACCATTCCAACAAGTTCCCTATAATCATTTTTTTACATTGCTCTTCAAGTCCTTGTTTATGAGCACACACATACAGTTATAATCAGTTTGTGGATACAATTTTCACTTCTAACTTTTAACTTCTTGTATCACTTAGGCTTTTTACCTGTTGAGTTACACTTCCAAGCTAATTTGGTAATTTCCACACAAAAAAACACACAGAGCAATCCAAACATGTTTCAACCCAGGAATGAACAAAGTACATCCATACAAATGGAATCCACTCAGCAATATTTACTGAATTATAAGAAACGATTTACTTATACACACAGGAACATGGATGAATCTCAAGTGTAATATGTTAAGTGAAAGAAAGGCCCTTTGATCCTATTCCATGATATTCTGGAAAGAGAAAACTATCTGGGCAGAAACCAGATCAGTTGTTGCCAGGGGCTGGAGTGTAGGGAGAAAGGTCAGCTAGTAAGATGAACAAGGAATTTGGGGGGGGGGGAGGGGGGAGGCGATGAAACTGTTCTATATTTTGATTATGGTGGTAGTTACATGACTGTATATGTTGGTCAAAATTTGCATTAAAAAGTGAGTGGCTGTGCTGTGTGGGTGGAGAGTAGATTATTTTGTTTGTATTTGGGTAGAGTATTTGTTTGCATTTATCTGATATCTCTTCATAATTTACTGTATGTAAATTATACCTTAATTTAAAAGTGGAAAAACAAAACAAAGTTGGATTTTTAAAGAAAGATTATAGGATGCAAGTCTATCCTCTGTATCATGAAAGCTCCCCATTTACATAAAACAAGTAGAATATTATAATACAAAGTCAATATGCATATTCAAAATTGGTCTAAATTAAAAGAAAAGTTAATTTAAGTAAGTTAAATGCAACTGATCATAGTTCTTAAAAATGACCTATCCTCTTCATTTTCACAACCCTGCTGTAGCACTAAACATTTTTTTTTTCTTTTGTTAAACCTCACACAGCTATTTTTTTCCACTGATTTTTAGAGAGACGGAAAATGGGGGTGAGGGGAGAGGAAAAAAAACACATCACACACATTGATGTGAATGAGACACAACGATTGGTTGCCTCCTGCACATGCCCAAACTGGGCTGGGAATCCAACCTGCAACCCAGGTATGCGCCCTTGACTGGGAATCGAGCCCTCAACCCCGTGGTGCGTGGGCTAACCACTTAGACACACTGGCCAGTACAGCACTAAACATGTATTATCCATACTACTACAATTGCCTCCTAAGGATTTATGGCTTTTGGTCTCTACCATTCAACTCAAAATAATGCCAGACTGATTTATCTGAAGCATAATATAATCACATAAACTTTTGCTAACACTTACATTCTGTAGGATAAGTTCCAAACACCTGAGCATATGATTTGAATTGTTACAAAATCACGTTTAGGTAAACTACTGTTACCTATACACACTGATCTCTGCCCTCTACCCAAATACAAACAAAAGAATCTACTCTCCACTCACTCACTAAGCCTCCTTATATTTTCAAATCTCTGTACAAGCCTGGAATGCCCTTCCCTTATCCTTTTTCTTGGCAATCCAATAATTCCAATTCTAATATAGGTTTCCAACACAATGCCCTGGCTGGTGTGGTTCAGCAGTTAGAGTTTTGGCCAGAGCACTGGCCCTGGGCCCACACACTGAAGGGTCTTGAGATCAATTCCCAGTCAAGAGCATGTGCTTGGGTTGCAGGTTCAATCCCCGGCCAGGTTGAGCATGTGCAGGAGGTAGCTGATTGATGTTTCTCTCTGGCTCCCTTCCACTCTCTCCTCCTCAGGGGTGGGGGTGGAGGTGGGGGGGAGCAGGATCAATGGGAAAATAGCCCTGGATAAGGAAAATTCAGGCAAGGATTAACAAAACAATAAAACAAAAAATTCCTTCTGGGTTTCTACAACATTTTGGAAAAAAAAGTATGTCTGTCTTCTCTCCTCACTTCTCTGAGGAGCCTAAGCAACTTTAGCTAAATGAGAAACTAAGCAAATTAGATCATATGCTTGTTTAAAAATCAAACAACAACCTCATTTTAAAACTATATTTGGCCCTTAGCTGGTACTGGCTCAGTGGATAGAGTGTCGGCCTGTGTACTGAAGGGTCCAGGGTTAGATTCCGGTCAAGGGCATATGCCTGGGTTTCAGGTTCCATCTACAGTAGGGGGCATGGAAGAGGCAGCTGATCAATGATTCTCATTATTTATGTTTCTATCTCTCTCTCCCTCTTCTTTCCTCTTTGAAATCAATAAAAATATATATTTTTAAAAACACTATATTTGCACCATCAGAATTAGAATTGTTTTTCCATCTTTGGCCTCTAGAGTGAGTTACATTTTCATCACTAAAACTATCAATATCTTTAAATATTTTAAACCAAATTTTTGTCATTAATATATACTTTTTCTTCTTATCTTGTCATTAATATATTATCTAGATTGGTTTTTTGTACTTCTGCCTTCCCAGAAATATTAACCGTGGTTACTGTGAACAATTCTATATCTCAATATTTCTTCTTCTGGGGGGAAAAATGAAAATTCCATGTTTAAAATATAATTTATTGCTTCCAAGTCATAACTTTATATTTTGAGCAAATTCGATAGCTACATCAATATCCTGACTCTGATAGTTCTTGATAGTTTGGCTTTCACTGAGGATTTTCAACTCCAAATCTGAACTAGATGGAATTCCCGAGGACAGTGCAGAGCCAACGAATCAGATTTGGGAGGAAACTTAAAATTCAATTAACATCTTTTTATTTGATTTGATTCAATAAACATTTAACCACCAAGAGAGAAATCCTCAGAGAAGGTGGGGAGAAGTCAGTCACAGCCAGGCCTCAAGGGGATAAAAACAAACTAGATATATTGCAACGAAACCAAAATCGGAGAGGGGCCCAAGAGGTACAAGGTGCTGCAGATGTTTAAAGGGAGACGGTGCTCCTCAGATGGGCCTTGGAAGAAAGAATTTTCACGACAGAAATGGAATTCCAGGCAGAGAAAGAAGAGGGGAAGGGCAGAGAGGACATACTCAGGAGCTTGCAAAACATCAGGATATAAGGAATTCTGCTCACGGTGTTACATATCGCGTAGAACCAGAGTGTGAATAAATAATTACCAAGAATGTCAGGAAGATAAGAAGGAGCCAGTTAGTGTTGAAAGCTACAGCAGGACTGACGAGAACCAGTATGAAAACTAAAGGCAAGGACGTGTCACAATTTCATAATCAGATCACGGGTGGCCTTACCCGACCTCAGTGATGAGGTCAGAAGCTGGGCTGTAAGGTACATTAGTATTTCAGCACGGAAAAACAAAGGTGGTTCACCATGAAAAAGAATTAAGGGAAGGAGAAAAACAGACTTTGAGAATTCAGACCTGAACCTGCTTGCTCAAAGAGGGGAAGGAGTCGGTGGAAAGGCAAAGATGGAGGATTCAAAAGAGAGGGAGAGTGTGTAGTACTTAGTTTCTGCAACAAAGTCACAGAAAGTTGTTAGGGGGTGGGGGGGGGGGAGCATGAAAGAGGAAAGCTGGGCCTTGGAATGAAGAGGGACCTTTTTCCTCCAGGAAAGAGCACTCCTCACTCCTCGGAGAGAATAGCAAGTCAGTGGAGGGATCCTGAAAGTCTTGGGGGGGGGGGGGGGTGCAGGGGGGAGAGTGCTTAGAGACTTGAGGAGCACAGGCATCTGACAAGGACAGGAAGAACATCAGCAAAAGGTAAATAAAACGGGATTCTAGCCGCAGTGGGGGCTTAGCTGGGTTAAGACGCAAATTTGCAGGGGTCCACGCAGCACGTTTGGTGACTTTCTCCAAACCACCTGGGAGCCCGGGGAGCTGTGGGGAGCAAGCACCCTGTGGGAGAGGAAACCAGAAAGAGCCTAAATTAACTGCTGCTCCGGGTGGCAGGGGAGGCTCCGAGCGCCGGCGCCGGCTTCTGGCTCAGCACCGGCTTCTGGCTCAGCACCCTCGTTGGGCTGTGCCGCCTCCTTTTTGAACACAATTGTCCTAGGCTGGCTACGTTTACAGCTAATGGCCAGTTTTAAAGTTGTACAGCTGCGCTTTAAAGCGATGTAGTAAGGAGGCGCTCGTTCTTTTGAGTACCAAGACAATAACATTGGGACTTTACACGTGTGAACCGAAATGAGCTGTGAAGGGCCGGAAGGAATCATTGCCAGACAAAACCCAGAATGGCACTCACCTGGCAGCTTCGGGAAAACCCATCTTGTAGATCGTGACCACGGCAGCTCCTCCGATGCCTAAATTGTGCTGCAGCGCAACCTTTGCACCAGGAACTTGTCTCTTCCCGGCCTCCCCGCGCAGCTGCCAGCAGAGCTCCGCGCACTGAGCCAGACCTGGCGAGTCGAACGCAGAGCGGTCAGGTTCTGATCCTTCCGAAAAGCGGCCCCAACAGCCAGTCTTCCTGAAGCCGGGCAAGGGCTAACAACTAACTAACTAACTAACTAACTAACTAACTAACTAACTAACTAACTAACTAACGTTTAATTGTGACTTTTAGTTGAAGCATTTGATTAAGCAGAGGCAGCGTTTACTTCAATAAGTTCTCTTAAAATCACTAATGGTTTGGCACTTACATATATATTCTTTTCTTAAGCAACCTCTCTATTTGCACAATACGCAGGCTTAAGAAATTCTCTGCACTCTTTACATTCATCTAACTTGTTTTTCTGGCCAGGCTGAAAGAGAAAAACAATGAATATAAAGCTCTCTGGCCCACGAAAAACGGCACAAAAATAATTTTTACTAATTTTACCATTTTTATGTATCAGAAGGAAATAAGCTAGGGTCTGGGGGTTCATTTTCCCTTAAAAAAAATTTAGCTGGTATGGAGGATTTCCCTATTATTTTCCCCAACTAGTTCACAACAAGGATGGATTGTTTTTTCAAACCTATATATAAGCATTGCAAGAATAGCTCTGGATCCACAAAAATAGTTTTGTCCCCTGGATAATAAAGTCAAAGATTTTTAGAGCTGAAAAGAACTTAATCATGTAAACACTGAGAAAAGATAAGATTAAACAACTTGTGGATGGTCACAAGGCAGGCTTATTCCAGAGATAAGATTCGAACCCAAGTCTCTTGATTTATTGTTTCTCTCTCTACCAGACCAGCCATTAGGAGAATTTTCTATCAGGCTAGACTGGTTTCCTCCTTCGAGAGGCAGAGCTTCAAAAGCCTACTTACAAATGTCAGTTCTTCCACCCACACCCCCAGTCACAACTTCTGATTCCCGAGTCCCTGAGACAGTGTCCTATACAAACCCAACCTCCTCAAGAAATGTAAATGCCACTTCTCATTTCCAAGCAGTGTCTGTATATTTTACAGGACATGTTCTTTAAACACTTTTAAAATAGGGAATGCCGTACTCTGTAATACTTTTTCAATTGTGAACATTTTGAATATTAATCAGGAAAGTCAAATGAATGATTTTACTAATATATCCAAACTTTGAGGCAATCAGTTTTACCAGAAATCTGCCATACAAAAAGCTTAAGCAGTTAATAAATATGTAAAATGAAAAGAACATTCAAACTGGTCTTATTATACAATACTGCCAGTTTTCTTCACAAAACAATATACATAGTTCACAAATATTTGAGAAAATATTCAATCCCATCTTGATCAAATCAAACAGAACGATACCATTTTAAACCAATCAAACTATTAAGGATGTTTAGAAATGAGACTAATCATTTTGGGGAGCCTGTGGGGAAAGTACTGATGAACATTCAAACCAGTACAGCCTTTTTGGAAAGCAATGCACAAAATTATTAAGAGCCTTTAAAATGCCTTGAAAACCATCCTATGGATATAATCAAGTGCAGGGACTCAGAGCAGGCCACCCAAAGTGTAGCACGTAGGCATGTGAAGTATTTTGAGCTGAAGGCAATCAAAACCCTATAGGCTCATGAGAAACATTAACCGCTCCCTTAAAGAATTTAAATTAGAGGCCTTTCCCATAATAAGAGTGACCATGAAAAACAACTTTTCTTTTTAAGAGTATGTTTTTACTGATTTGAAAGACAGAGAAATCTATTGGCTGCCTTCTGCTGATACTGGGGATAGAGCTAGCAACCCGGGCATGTGCCCTGTGACCTCTTGGTACATGGAAGGATGCTCAATCAACTGAGCCACACTAGCCAGGGCAGAAGTAACTTTTTTTCTTTAATATATAGTTTATTGATTTTTTTACAAAGAGAAAGATAGAGGGACAGAGAGCCGGAGAATCATTGATCAGCTGCCTCCTGCACACCCCGCACTGGGGATGTGCCCGCAACCAGAGTACATGCCCCTGACCGGAATCAAACCCGGGACCCTTGAGTCCACAGGCCAACGCTCTATCCACTGAGCCAAACCGGTTTCGGCAGAAGTAATTTTTTTTTATCTTTCTATATGGCAGGGCAAACTACTAATTACCGAACATTTTTTCTTTTTATTGCCTGCAATGCCCTTCCCTCTGAAGCCCCAAGGCACCGTACCTCATTCTTTAGCTCATAATGTCATATCTACCTTATTTCCCCCCTTTTGTCTTTGAACTTTTCATATGTGTGGGTGTCTATGAGTCTCTCGTGTCTGTGGGGCTCCATGCATCCGTAAGTAATTAAATGTGCTCATTTTCTCATGTTAATCTGTCTCATGTAGACTTATCTAGTAATTACTAGGCCAGCTAAAAGAACCTTGAGGGTAAAAGGAAGTTTTCCCTCACCCACATAAATATAGGCAAAGTTTAACAAAACTACCTGTTCATCACATTGTTACAAGAGTAAAAAAAAAACTAGATAATCTGGAAATGGAATAACTGGGAAATGGTTGTATAAATTATGAGCTATATGACAAAGTACTATATTTCTATTTAAAATGGTGTTTATAAAGTTTTTTTAACAATTTAGGAAAATGTTTATGATATCATCTGAGGAATGCAATGAACCAATTAGATATTCACCTACCCATCCATCCAACAAATTTATTGAATGTCTATTTCTGTGCCAGACCCTGCACAAGATCCAGCAATAAGCAAGACTGGCATGGTCGTTTCCCTCATGAAGATGATAGTCTTGAGATGTAAAAATGCAGGCATTTATAATACGGTCTGATAATGCTGTGATCGGCATTGGCGCAGGTGCTACAAGCACACAGAGGAAGAATATTTCTCATAGCTTGGCAGGTCAGAGAATAAGGAACAGATAGATGGACATCTAAACTAAGATCCTATGAATAAAGAAGAGCTAGGTAGGCAAAAAGAAAGAATGCTTCATGAAGAGATTTGAACATGTGCAAAGAAGGAACATGGCCTGCTCAAGGAATAGGAAGTTAAGTAAGTGAGACTAGAGAGTGTTCAAGACAGCCAATATGAGATTGAGAGGCAGGGGACAGGGAGGGAGAGAGGGAGAATAATGGTGGGAAGAAGGGGCAGAGAAGGGAAGAAAGAGAAAGTGAAGGAGGGAAAAAGGAAAAGAATATGAATAATTATTGGGAGCATTTATAGATTTTGCAATAATTTCCATTGTACCATACAACCAATATTGTATCCGTGATACACTGTGATAAATCTCTACTCATGATTTGCCTAACTCAGTGGTTGGCAAAATTCCATTTACTCACATTTCATTTTCATCCAAATTCTTAAAACCTAAGTTAAGATCCTTAAGAGCATTAAAACATGCAAACCAAAATCACATGATAGAATAATATATGTACCATTAAAAGCTGTGTGAATTCAGGAGGAGAAATAATCACATCCCACTGAGGGATCAAAGCATCTTAGAATTAGAAAGGATCTAAGTGTTCTTCAAATCTCAGGCACTAACAGATGGGCAAGTCCCCTTACAACATTCCCATCAAGTTGTTACTTGTACTTCCCAAGCACAGCCTCGGTGAAAGACATGCTCTCAGGAAGCAACCTGTCCCACTTTTGAGAAACCATGTTAATTTTTTCCAGTAACAATCAAAATTTTTCCTTCCCATGATTTCTCCCCTAATTCTTCCCACACTACACAAGTTTATTCCTCCTGCCCCATACAACCTTTCAGATCCTTTATGTGTTAAAGGATCATCAATTTATTCAACCATCCCCTTTACATATGTAAAATCTTGTATCGGGCATTCATTGTTCAGGGTTTGGAGACAAATGAAATTTGGATCCTGCCTTCACAGGCTCTTAGTCAAATAGGAGAGATTTTTTTAAAGCCATAAATAATGTATGTACTACAAACATGTCAAAAGAGAAATAGAGAAAGTATAGCAATAGTTCAGAAAAGGGAAAGATTAATTCAATCTATGGAAGGGATCCAGAAGTCAGGAAAAGCTTCATAACTTATCTGACACCTGAGATGGACCTTGAAAATGGGCTTTTCCACTGTGGAAAGGGCATTGAAATAGAGTCCAGTGGGTAAGTGTTTGGACTCTAGAAATACACTACCCGATTTGAATCCTAGCTTTGCCACTCTCGTTTGGTGATTTTGTGCAAGTTACTCTGTGCCTCTATTTTCCTTTTTTATAAAATATAAAAATAGATATGAGATTTATACATGAAAAATAATGAGAACAGGAGGGTTGGGGAGAAACCAAGATGGCAGAATAGGTAAATGCCTAACTGCAGCCTCACTCAACAATTTCAAAAAATACAACTAAAATATTAAGTGGACATTATCCAGACCTACAGGAAAATTGACTGACTAGAAATTCTACAACTAGAAGGAAAGAGAAAACCAGAAGGACAATCAGAGGAGCTGTAAAAGCCTAAGGTACAGAGACACGGTGCACGCATGGGGAAAGGACGGACGGAGCCGGAGATGTTGGGGCGGCTGAGTGCCTGGCTGGTGTTCCCTTTCGGGAAGAAGACAAAAGCCCCAACTGTGATGAACCCCAATTCAGACTGCATTGAACCCCAGTTCTGGGCGAGACCCTGGGGTCCCAGGTTCATACAGAGGGAATCTGGGCTGAAAGGCAGAAGCTCAGGGGAGCAGCGAAAGGCAGAGCCCCGGAGTTGCGCACATTGCACAGAGGACAGACTGTTGATTGAACAGCTGAATTGCCCTAGTGGAAAGGCGACAAAAGCTCCGGACTGTGCTGAGCCCCACTTCCAATTGCACTGAACCCCAGTTCCGGACTTATTGGGGGAAAGACTAGATTTCTGGTAGCAGGCAAAATTCTAGGGCACCTTTCTCTCAAAGGTGCTTGCAGCAAGTACCAAAGGACACTGAGGAACACTGAGACTCAGGAACCTCAGAGGGCGGGGCTAACTGGAAGCCAAGGCTGTAGGCTCCACCCTGAAATTCCGCCCCATCCAAACTGAGCACAGAGGCTTTTGCAGTCTAGTCGAATAAGGCTGTCTCCTGACATAAACACAGCTGATCCTCCCACCCTACCAACTCAGGGAAGCAGCGCAAATGCTGAGACAAGGAAACAGATCACAAATGAAAGAAATGGAGGGCAAAAAGTGACTGGATATAGAGTTCAAAACCACAGTTATAAGGTTTTTCAAGAATTTTCTAGAAAAGGCCGATAAAATAAACAAGACCTATGAAGATATGAGAGAGATACATCAACCAGCTGCCTCCTGCACACCCCCCACCGGGGATGTGCCCGCAACCAAGGTACATGCCCTTGACCGGAATCGAACCTGGGACCTTTCAGTCCGCAGGCCAACACTCTATCCACTGAGCCAAACCAGTCTCGGCAATAAAAGGATTTCCTATTTTCAACTGACAGTGAACAAAAGAATATTCCATTCAAATGCTTAAATCTATCTTCTATTATGGGTATTGCTATAGCAGCTAAGAAGCTTTTTTTAATGCAAATCTAAACAAGTTAAAATCAGAAACTAATATATTAGAGCTCTAATTTGAAAGCTAATTCTTCAAAACCAAGTATTCCCAAAGTAGCAATATATTACAGTTACTAGTACACTGATGCCATTTATAGAAGAGAACCTGACACTCTCACCATCCCATCTTAACTCATCATGTTTTTGAACACTCACTTGATTCTCTTAAAATCCTATTGCTTTTGGTTGTCCAAGTAACCAGGGAAAAATATTTAAACTACTTAGAGCTGTCATTCTGAAATATTTTTTTCCAGGAGTCTGAATTTTTTCTTGAGCTATAGCTAATAACCATGTGTCAGATTCATTTGAAATATATCCAAGTATTATCAGGAGGATAAGAGGGTGGGGAAGCAGTGAGAGACTGGATTGAAATCATATAACCAATGGATGAAGACAATTGGGAGGAGAGGGGGTAAGGGCGAGGGTGAGAAGGGAACTGGGTGGTAGGGAGCTTTCGGGGAGAAAAAGGAGAAACAATTGTAATAATCTGAGTAATAAGTATTTATTAAATATATATATATATGTGTGTGTGTATATATATGTAGCAAGTAACAATATGTAGCAAGTAAACATTTACTCTTCAATAATTGCTCATCCTTATTTAGACTACCAATCATGTCATCAAGATTTATAAGTTTTTCGCCTAAAATATTGCCACTAAATACTATCCTCAAAAGTAGATAATAAGAGGAAAATTTGACCAACAGTACAGACTCAAATAAATATTGGATGGTGTTTTCAAAAGGTAACTAAAAAAGGTGTGGGTCTCTCTTTAAGTATTTAAGAAATGGGTAAATGTTATCTTCCTGGGGTATTTTAAGTTATCTTGTTAGTACCGTGCAGGGGCGGAAACTGCCAAGATTGGCAATTTATTTAAATTTGATAAACATAAAATCCAATGTTGACAAATTATAGAAGAAGAAGCAGAGGACTGAGAAGGTGGGGCAGTTCTGTACCGTGCTGCCTTCCACTGGTTAAGACCTCCAAGAGCAAAGGCCTACCGAGGTGAGGATGCCCCTACTGTCACCTGTAGAGGGGCAGCACTGAGCTGGCCAATATTTGTGGTGGTGCTGCTTGTCCTGGCTCAGGGGAAGCGTTCCACTAAGTCTGAAAGACTAAGACATCACGGGGACTCTCCGCCACCGCCCGCGGCCTGCTCTGCCAGGCCTTCGCGCACGCTGTGCTGGCGCTGCGCCTTCCATTGGCAGACCCAGAGAATCCTCTCTCCGCTGCCACATGGCCAGGCCAAAGCATCAGACACTACCACCATGCGGATTTTAAAACTACAGGGGAAATTGAGCCACAGGAGCTACCATTGCTGCCGCACCCACCGCAGCCCCCAAGAATGGGAATCCACCGAAATCAGAGCTCACTACACACCGGGCTCATAGAGAGTGTGGCTTCAGAAATTAACCTCTGCATCCACAGAAGCTCCACATCCGCAACAAAGAGGACACCATTGAGGGTGGACTCTCCCCATGCAGCCATCACAGCCCGCCCACAATCTTCCCAGCACACCCACCATGCTGGGAGGGAAATGGAGCGCGCTGGTGAGGAAATGGCACGGTGCCTTCCATTACCCACTCAGGCGAGCCCATCCTCCGATGCCACATGGCCAAGCCGAAGCTCTCACCATCACCGCCATGTGAACTTTAAAACTACAGTGGTAATTGAACCACAGGAGTGACCGTCAATATTGCACCAGGCACCGCCACCCGCCACTGCCGCCGAGAATAAAGGAAATCCACCAAGAACAGAGCTCACCACGCCTTGGGCTCAGGGAGTGGGCGACCTCAGAACTTAGCCTCCATGTCTGCAGCTGCTCCGCTCCCACACCAATCGAGACACCTTTGAAGGTGGTCCCCCCGCCTGTAACCATCTCAGCCCAACTGCAGCTGTCCCAGCCTGCCCGCCATGCTAGCAAGGAGCTAGCGCGGCGCCTCCAATATGCGACCCCAACACCCTAGAGGGGCCGTGTGCCCCGGGTGAGCCGAGTGTCCCAGGGGGCCGTGTGCCCCGGGTGAGCCGAGTGTCCCAGGGGGCCGAGTGCCCCGGGTGAGCTGAGTGTCCCAGGGGGCCATGTGCCCCGGGTAAGCCGTACCCCCCAAAGGGGAAGCTTGTCTCAGGTGAGCCGTGTGTCCCAGGGGGCCGAGTGCCCCGGGTGAGCCAAGTGTCCCAGGGGGCCGAGTGCCCCGGGTGAGCCGAGTGTCCCAGGGGGCCGAGTGCCCCGGGTGAGCCGAGTGTCCCAGGGGGCCGAGTGCCCCGGGTGAGTCGAGTGTCCTAGGGAGCCGTGTGCCCCAGGTTAGCCGTACCCCCAAAAGGGGAAGCTTGTCCCGGGTGAGCCGTGTGTCCCGGGGGCCGAGTGCCCCGGGTGAGCCGAGTGTCCCATGGGGCCGAGAGCCCCGGGTGAGCCGAGTGTCCCAGGGTGCAGTGTGCCCCGGGCGAGCCGTGTGTCCCAGGGGAAGCAGTGGGACCCAGGGGAAGGGGCGGTGAAAACCAGAGGAGGAGCGGACTCTATTCATATGGTCCTGAGATAGTCACCATAAAACAAGTAGATTGTCAAATGACAGCGGGGAGGGGAAGGAGACCTGGGGGGAGATAGGAGAACAACCGAGGGACTGGTATGCATGAACATAAGTACAACCAATGAACACAGAACTCTGGGGAGGGAGGGCATAAATGGGAGGTGGGGGGGGGGGGGCAATGGTAAACTATGTACACAGAAAATACCTTAATAAAATAAAATTAAAAAAAAAAAAGAAGAAGAAGAAGCATTCTCATACTCTGTTACTGGGAATATACACTGGTTTAATCTCTTTTAAATAAAATTTTGCAATATCCACTATTTTTTAAATAAGTTAAAAAATTAAATAATAATAATAAAAATATGCCTTAACCGGTTTGGCTCAGTGAATAGAGCATCGGCCTGCGGACTGAAGGGTCCCAGGTATGGTTCTGGTCAAGGGCATGTACCTTGGTTGCGGGCACATCCCCAGTGGGGAGTGTGCAGCAGGCAGCTGATTGATGTTTCTCTCTCATTGATGTTTCTGTCCCTCTCCCTTCTTCTCTGTAAAAAATAAAAAAAATATATTTTTAAAAAATAATAATAATTTAAAAAATGTTTATGTCAGAGAGGAAGGTAGAGGGAGAGAAATATAGAAACATCAATGATGAGAGAGAATCACTAGTTGGCTGCCTCCTGCATGCAACATTTTGGGGATCAAACAATGAATGATCTCTGGGTCATAGATTGACACTCAACCACTGAGCCACGTGGTGGGGCTCCAACTATTTTTAAAAACAAACTAGTCTTTGACTATTTGGAATTTACCCTATGGGTAATACTTGCAAAAGTATGCAATGATACAAGGATGCTCACTGCAGCTTTCTTTGTAATGACAAATTTCACAGAATCTGTATGTCTACCTATAAGTGAATAACTAGGTAAATTTCTTACAATGAGAATACTACACAGGCATTAAAGAGAATAAAGAATATTTATAAGCAAAAATTAATAAGATTTTAAAGATGTAAGTAAAGAAAGTAACCTACAATGTGATAAATATACTCATATACACACATAAATTCAGAAAGATTGTATAAACACACATACATATGTATTTGTAATAAGCATAACAATTTTGGAAAAATACAAAAGAAATATTAAAAAAAAGGTTGACTTTGAGGATTAGAACTAAGGGTGAGGAGCAAGAGAAAAACTTATTAAATGTTAAAATTTGTCATCAAGCAATAATATTAAAAAACATATAACACTTTGGAGAATAATTTGGCAGATCCTTATAAAGTTAAAAAACATCTACCCTATGACCCAGCAATTCCACTGAGTGATTAACCCAAGAGAAATACAAAAGGTATGTCCACAAATTTGTACAAAAATGTTCACAGCAGCCTTACTATGATAGCCTCAAACAGGAGGGCCTGGCTGGCATAGCTCAGTGGTTGAACATCAACTGATGAACCAGGAGGTCACGGTTCTATTCCCAGTTAGGGCGCATGCCCAGGTTGTGGGCGGGGGTTGTGGGCTTGATCCCTAGTTCAGGGCAGCTGATCAATGATTCTCTCATCATTGATGTTTCTATCTCTCCCTTCCTCTCTGAAATCAATAAAAAATATATTTTTAAAGTTATTTTCTATTTGGTGAAACACTGTTATACTTTCCTTCAGGTCTTTATATATAGTTTCCTTCAGTTATTTGCACATAGTTAAATGTAAAGTCTTTTTTAAAAAAATTTATTGAATTTATTAGGGTGACATTGGTTAATAAAATTATATAGGTTTCAGGTCTGCATCTTTTGTATTTAAAGTCTTTATCTAGTAAATCCAATGTTTGAGTTACTTCTGTTTCTATTGACTGTTTCCCCCCTCCCACCCCCACCCTCGTATGGGCTACACTTTCTTGTTTCTTTGTACATCATATCTTTTTTGATGGAAATTGTACAATTTAAATAATAGAATGTAGCAATTTTAGAAATCAGATTCTCCCCTCTTTCCAGAGTTTGTTGTAACCTTTTATTTAGTGACTTTTCCAAACTGATTCTATAAAGTATTCTTTGCCACAATCGGCCACTGGATTTTCTTCTTGGTTAGCTTAGTGGCCAGCTAATGGCTGGACAGAGACTTCCGTACATGCCTGGAACCAACAAGTATCCCAGTCTTTGCAGGGGTTCTGTGTATTGTACCAAAGCACTCTCCCAGGCAGTGTACAACTCCACTTAGCATTTACTTCCTGCTTCTGCAGCGTCCCAAGTTTAGCCAGAGGTAAGCCGTTAGGACCTTCTACTGTCCTTCCAGAGCACACACAGAGGCTTGGGCTTACACGCCGCCTTATATTATGGACTTAGTGTCCTCGATCAGGGCTTTTCAACTGTTTTCATCTCATGGCACACATCAACTGGTTACTAAAATGTTGTGGCACACCAGAAAAAATAGGTATAATTTTGACTCATTCATACTGGATGGCTATGTTGTGTTGAGGTTGTCATTTTTTAATTTGACAATCTAAGGCAAGCATGTCAAACTCATGGCCCACAGGCCGCATGCAGCTCACAACAAATGTTTTTGCAGCCCAGCCAATATAATGGTATGTAAGAAACGTCTTAATAAAAATTTGGTAACTCAATTTTTACAAATCCTGATATACATTATTATTAATAACTACAACATTCGCTAATGACTGATTACTATAATCGTGTTACATTCATTTCCCTCACGCACCTTACACGCAGGCTCACCAATTCTCTCCACTAATACTAGCAGCAAATATTTTAGCAGCCGATGGCCACATCATTAGTCTTGGACTGACTTGTTTGGTGTGCACAACGGGAAATATTTCAATTTCAGAGAACAAAAAAAAATAGGTTTATTTGCGTTATGCTTATTAATTTGTGCAGTTATCCAGTGTCTGGTAAGTTAATGTTCAAGAAAAACATATTAATTTTTATTAAAATGTTCTATTATTTTATGTTAAAGATTACTCATTTATTTCAGCCCTTTGTATTCAGCATGTCTCTATCAAAATAAACCTACGTTTCTATGAAAATAGAAGCTTTTGTGTTTTTGTGGCCCACATACACTTAAACCTTGTTTATTTGGCTCATGTTAGCCTTTGAGTTTGACATGCTTGATCTAAGGAGAAAGAGGTCAGGTATTGCATGTTTTAAAAATTCTTGCAGCACACCGGTGTGCCCTGGCATACCGGTTGAAAATTGCTGTCCTGGAGTCCCAGGAATATGTCACACATTTCCAAAGCCTCCTACAAATATCCTACTGCCCAGATTTTTCTTTTCACATTTTTTTGTTGGTTTGCTTTTTCCCCCCAATTGTTATTGGCACCGTGTTGCTGATTGTTCTTAACAAGCCATGGGAAAAGACTGTTTGCCCATGACAAGTTCTCAGTTAGGTTACATATAAACAAGACTTTTGAATAGGGTTTTCCAGAGAATGACAAGTCACATAATGACAATTTTCTGAGAATGGGTTTTGAAAGAGTTCTAACTCCATTCTGACTCCTCCGGTGCCAACTATTTATTTTCACCATGACCGGAGGCTGCTGGTTTTCAAGGCTACCATGGAGCTGGGGAAAGGAGGGTACAAGTCAAAATGCCACAAAGCTTGCTGTGTGTATAGAAATCAAATTATTTCTTTTGTTGTTGCTGTTGTTTTTATCTTTTTTTTCTCCAGCTACTTGTTTTTTGGTTTTTTGTTTTTAAAAAATATATATTTTATTGATTTTTACAGAGAGGGATAGAAAGTTAGAAACATCGATGAGAGAGAATCACCAATCAGCTGCCTCTTGCACACCCCCTACTGGGGATGTGCCCACAACCAAGGTACATGCTCTTGACCAGAATCAAACCCGCTCTTTCCACTGAGCCAAACCGGTTTCAGCCAGTTACTTGTTTTTAAGAAATATTCTCCTATATTGTTGTAAGCCACTGGTTAATTTCCAACATTCTGAAAAAAGTTAATTTTTGACAATTTTGCCAGTGTTCTTGGTACTTTATAAAGGACAGTATTTTCAGATGTTATTTTCCCATCCTCAATGACCTCATTCTCACTTTTAGATTTCTCTGAAAGATATTAAACTACTTAAAGCAATAAAAATAATATGTTGTAGTTTATAATATATTTAGAAATACAACAATAGCACAAAGAATAAGATGGAAGTAAATGCAAACATTCTGCTGTAAAAATCCCTTACATTGTATGTAAAGTATTATGACATTGTTTGAAGATAGACTATGATAAATTTAAAGATCATATTGTAAATTCTAGAGCAAACACTAAGGAATAAGAAAAAAGAAATAATCCAATAAAAGAGAGAAAATGAAATACTAAAAACTACCAAATTAATAAAAAGATAGCATGAAAAAGACAAAGGAACCAAAGAACAGACAAGACAGAAAACAAAAAGCAAGGTGGCACATTATATTGCAGCTACCTGTGTGTAGATATCGTCATACTCTCTCTCCCTCTTACTCTCCATCTGCCTATGTACATCTATTTCTCTACTAAATTATAAGCTCACTAAATGTGAGTGATAAACAGCAATAAACCAAAATTAACTTGCTGAAATGAATACTAGTACACTATTAATCCTAACGTATGTATTTTGGAATCTTGGAATTTATAAAATTTTGCTAAATTAATTAATTCCTATGTAAGACAACACGGAAAAATATAAAACTCACCTATCTATATGAAAATAAGTCCCAGAATTTGAGTACTAAGTTATTTTAGAAATTTCTTTGTATAATTCCTTCATTTTATAATTAAGGAAACTAATAATTAAAGTGATTGAGTAACTGGTAATTAATCAATAGAGTCACACGACCAGTCAGTAGTACAGCCATAATAAAATTCATATTTCATAAGTCCTAGTTCAGTTCTCTCAAAAGAAAAAATTTCCTTGCCACACCAACCACATATATAACTATATATAATTAAGGTTTTCATTTCAAATGATTCATAGCTAGCAGGTCTATCCAGATCTCTATTTGGAAACATCTTGTTAATTAAGTTGTAGACCTATTTGAAAATACTCAAACTTTTAAAAATACAAATTATTAAATTTAGAACATCAACTAATTCAAATTCTCATCAATTAATCAAGATCACTGAAGTATCCTTTACTTAAAGAAAAATAAAAAATAAAATGCTGTGGCTAAACAATCATTTAAAGCACTGGCTACCAAGTTTAGAGAACACAATCTTTCAAATCAATGACTAATCATTCATACCTACGCCAAATGATAACAAAAAGTATGTGAACTCTCTGAGCAGCATTACCTGTAGCTCCTAGTGGGTGTCCTTTTGAAATCAATCCACCACTAGGATTTATGACCCATTTTCCTCCATAAGTATTATCTCCTCTATCAACCAGTTTTCCACCTTGTCCTATAGAAGGGAAAATATATTCACAAATGTTAGAAATAACATTGGAACAAATGATATGTTTTTTAAACTTCCACAGAGCCAAGAATTTCTTACAGCAAACATTTGTTAACAGCTCAAACTAACATCAAATTGATATAAGCACATTTAAAATTTAGGTAATAAATATTGAGTAATAAAGGCATATATTTTAAGAACATTTCCGATATGAAAAAAACAACTATTAATTCCTAAGAGTTCTTGGCTTCCAAAATTGTTATAAGTATAATAGAAATTCAGATAACCAAAAGAAAGAATTGAAATGGATACAATACTATAACTAAATTATATCCATTTTAAGAATTTATAACTTTGCCCAACTATATTCATTTCCCTACATTCTTAACTGTACTCTCATCTAATATACAAATATTCTTAATAAACAGGAAAGAGGGAGGAAGAGGGACAGAAAAAAGAGCACTTTATGAAATAAAGGGAAATGGCTGAAAATACTGTTGAGCCATAAATGTAAACTTAAAAGAAAAAAAATTACATTATATGCTTAGCAACTTCAACATGCCTATAAATTCCCATGACATCCTTCCAAATGGTGAAAAGGTAAATAAAAGGGATGCATTGTATCAATTATTCCTCCAGATGATATTTCTGATAAAGTGATGGGAGGTGAAATCTTGAGGTAATGAGGATAATGGTGGTTGTCAGAGGCAGCTAATAGCATTTAAATACTCATTCTGTCAGGCCTTAATTCTAATTATTCAACATGTATTTGCATAACTTAATAATCAAATCTACAATATATAATTAACATATAACATTATATTAGTTTCAAGTATAGATCATAATGAGTCCATATTTGTCTATATTGTAAAATGACCGCGATAAGTCGTTAACATCCTTCCCCAAATGTAGTTACAAAATTTACTTTTCTGCCGAGGTCGGTTTGGCTCAGTGGTAGAGCGTCGGTCTGCGGACTGAGGGGTCCCGGGTTCGATTCCGGCCAAGGGCATGTACATTGGTTGCCCGCACATCCCCGGTAGGGGTGTGCAGGAGGCAGCTGGTCGATGTTCTCTCTCATCGACGTTTCTGGCTCTCTATCTCTCTCCCTTCCTCTCTTAAAATATCAATAAAATATATATTTTTTTAAAATTTACTTTTCTTATGATGCTAATTTTGAAAATCTATATTCTTGGCAACTTTCAAATATACAATACAGTATTATTGACTTCTAGAGGCCCAGTGCATAAAATTTGTGCACTCAGGGTGGGGGTCCCCTCAGCCTGGACTGCACCCTCTTGCAGTCCAGGAGCCCTCAGGGGATGTCCAGAAGCCGGCTGTCAATCATCTTTAGTGTTGCCGCGGGGGTGGGGGAGGCTCCCGCCACTGCCGTCAGCCCGGCTTCCGGCTGAGCAGTGCTCCCCCTGTGGGAGTGCAGGGGGCAGCTCCTGCACTGAGCATCTGCCCCCTGGTAGTCAGTCCACGTCACAGTGACCAGTCATTTCGCCTTTCATTCAATTTGCATATTAACCTTTCACCATGTAACGTAATTGTACATTAGATACCCCATGACTTATTTATTTTATAACTAACTGGAAGTTTGTACATTTTTACTTACCTTCATTCATTTTGCCCAATTGCCCAACACCCCAACCCTCGCCTCTGGCAACCACCAATATGTTCTGTGTATATATGAGCTTGGTTTTTTTGTTTTGTTTTGTTTTGTTTTCAGGTTCCATAAACTGAGATCTCATGTAAATGAGATCATATGGTATTTGTCTTTCTCTGACTTATTTCACTTAGCATGATGCCCTCAAGGTCCATCCGGGTTGTTACAAATGGCAAGATTTTGATTCTTTTTTATAGTTAAATAATATTCCATTAGGAAATTCTCCAAAAAAAGCTAAATAAATGGAAATGCATACCCTCTAATGGACTGGAAGATTCAACATTGTTAAGCTGACAATTGGCTCTAAATGGATCTATAGATTCAAAGAAGTCCCAATGAAAATTCCAGCAAGTTTTTGTTGCTGCATTTTTATAGAAAGTGACAAACTAATTCTAACGTGCTTAACGATGCATAGGACCTAAAATAACTAAAATTATTTTTGAAAAGAACAAAGTTGGCCCTGGCCAGTGTGGCTCAGTTGGTTGGAGCATTATCCCATACACCAGTGGTCGGCAAACCGTGGCTCATGAGCCACATGCTGCTCTTTGGCCCCTTGAGTGTGGCTCTTCCACAAAATACGACGGCCTGGCGAGTCTATTTTTGAAGAAGTGGCATTAGAAGAAGTTTAAGTTTAAAAAGTTTGCCTTTCAAAAGAAATTTCAATCGTTGTACTGTTGATATTTGGTTCTGTTGACTAATGAGTTTGCCGACCACTGCCATACACCAAAAAGTGGCAGGTTCAATTTCCTGTCAGGGAACATATTAGGGTTGCAGGTTTTATCCCTGGTTGGGACACATGGGGAAGGTGACTAATCAGTGTTTCTCTCTAACATCAATGTTTCTCTCTCCCTCTCCCTCTCCCTCTCTCTCTCTCTCTCTCTCTCCCCCTTCTCTCTTTCTCTCTCTGTATCTATCTCTCTCTGTCTCTTCCTCTCTCTCTAAAATCAATAAAAAGCATATCTTCAGATGAGGAAATAAATAAGTTTTTAAAAAAAGACTAAAGTTGGAGAACTTACCCTATTTGATTTCAAGACCTGCTATACACTACAGTACTTTATAATTAATTCCAGCAATCAAAATAATTTTGTATTGGTAAAAAGATAAAAATGTAGATCATCCCAGGCCAGTGTGGGTGAGCTGTTTGAGCATCACCACCAGTTCAATTCCCAGTCGGTCACATGCCCAGGTTGCAGGTTCGGTCCCCAGTAAGGGTACATATGGGAGGCAACCGATTTATGTTTCTCTCTCGCATATCTCTGTCTCTCTCTCTTCCTCTCTCTCTAAAAAATCAATAAAAAACATTTTTTTAAAAAGAATGTAGATCAATGGAATAGAAGAAAGAGTCTAAAAATGGACCCTCACATATATATGGGCAATGAATTTGAACAAAGGTTCCAATGGAATTCAATGTGGAGAGAAAAGTCTTTTCAGCAAGTAGTGCTGGATATGTGTATAAAATAAAAAAGATGTATATTGACTTTTATTTTACACCATATACATAAATTTACTCAAAGTGGATTATATGCTTAAATATAACATCTAAATCTATAGAATTAGAAATAAAAACAAAAGAAAATCTTTATGACCTTGAGATAGGCAGAAGTTTCTTAAAGTACCAAAAAACATAAACCATTAAAAACACTGATAATTTACATTTCATCAAAATTTTAAAAAGCTGCCGAAACCGGTTTGGCTCAGTGGTAGAGTGTCGGTCTGCGGACTGAAGGGTCCCGGGTTCGATTCCGGCCAAGGGCATGTACTTTGGTTGCGGGCACATCCCAGGTGGGGGGTGTGCAGGAGGCAGCTGGTCGATGTTTCTCTTTCATCAACGTTTCTAGCTCTCTATCTCTCTCCCTTCCTCTCTGTAAAATATCAATAAAATATTTTTTTTTAATTTTTTAAAGCTGTTTTTCAAGCAACACTATTAATAAAACAAAAGACAAGCCACAGCCTGGGAGAAAATGTTCACAACATATACATATCAGACCAGTGACTTTATCCAGAATTTATATATACATTCTTACAACTCTTAAAGAAGGCAAACAACCCAATAATTAAAGGGCAAAAGTTATAAACAGACACTTTACACAAAAAATACATGTATGACCACATGAAAAAATGCTAACATCATTAGTCATCAGTGATATGAAAATAAGATATACTACATACTCTTTAGAATGGCTAAACTTTTAAAAACTGACCCCCATCAAGTGTTGGTAAGGATGTAAAGCAACTAAAACTGTCATACATTGCTGTTAGTAAAGGAAAATGGTCCAACCACCTTAAACATGAAAAGAAAAAATCCTCCAGATCTCACAAACTAGTCTTTCCATTTTTCTTTCTGCAAATCTTCAAACACAATTTGAAATATCAAAGTACAAGTGTAATTTTACACACACACACACACACACACACACACACACACACACACACACACTTAACAGAACATTAAAAATATCCCTGGCTTACATGATACAAATTATTTGTATACACTGTTATTTCACTGTTGGTATTATCCAAGACTACGGGTTCTAAAAGTCCAGTATCGAAGTAGCTTATATTCACTTTGCAGTGTGGCGGAGGCAACACGGAGGGGAAAGCAACTATGAATTCTTCTCTTCAATTGTGAAAATGAAAATGTATCAGAGAAACTAAGTTAATGTGCATCTCATGAAAGATAGTACCTTCTGGACAGAGTCCCAGTGCTTCGTAAGTAATGAGTTCGTTAACAGAAAAGCAATCATGAAGTTCTATTACATCAATATCACTTGGTCTCAGGCCAGATTTCTCATAGCACTTTCTGGCAGCTTCTTTACTCATATCAAAGCCAACCTGAAACCAAAATCACATATAAATGAAGAAAAGGCATCAAAACTGGGACTTTTATCAAAGGACTAAAGGCCTGGTGCACAGGTTTGTGCACCAGTGGGGTCCCTTGGCTTGGCCTGTGGGGATTGGGCTGAAACTAGATCTCTGACATCCCCGAGGGATCCCGGATTGCCAGAGGGCAGTGCTTGTGTGACGCACCCCAGAATCGGGCTCTCTCCTCTGATTCCAGGTGCATCACCCAAGAACCACAGCTGCCAATTCAACAAAGCTCTGCAGCTCCTGCATTGCGCATCTGCCCTCTGGTGGTCAGTGCATATGATGGCTACCAGTTATGTCAGCTGTTATGGAATTTTCAGTTGGTGGAACAATCAGCTAGTCGGCCAGTCACTTAGTCTTTTATAAATACAGATTATATGAGATTAATAGGCATAAATTTAACAGCTGATAATTGGCCACACATATTGAAATAACTATTGATTCTATTTATTAAAATATATATTTTATTGATTTTTTTACAGAGAAGAAAGGAGAGGGATAGAGTTAGAAACATCAATAAGAGAGAAACACCAATCAGCTGCCTCCTGCACACCCCCTACTGGGGATGTATCTGCAACCAAGGTATATGCCCTTGACCAGAATCGAACCTGGGACCTTTCAGTCCATAGGCCAACGCTCTTTCCACTGAGCCAAACCAGTTAGGGCTGACTCTATTTTTTACAGAGAGCTCAAATAAAAGTATATTCAGGAGGGAAAATATACATATTAAGTCTGGTGCTATAAAAGACAAAATTTCAAATCAAATAGATAAAATCAAATATATAAAAGGACATAATTCTATAGGACATATGTTAAGTTATAAAACTCTATTCATTCACAATGTATAGTTGTGGTAAACAGTCTAAAGAGATTTATCAACAGATCATTATGATTCAGATACACTTAAAAATAATGGGAGAATTTTTATCTATATTATAAAAGGCCAGTGGCCATAACTCCATAACACTGGAACAACCAAATGACCAGTCACCAGGAGGTGCATGGAGCACCTCTTGGTCCCTCCCCTGTGGCCCACAGGCTCTGATCACAGCAAGGCAGGCAGTGGGGCGGGCAGGGCAGCAAACGCTTGAATGTTGAGGGCGAGTGGGTGGGGCTACAAGCGTAGCACAGCAAGCGGGCGGGACCACTCAATTTCACAAGCTGCGCCTCTAGTATGAAAATAAACAATCTTGCCGAAACCGGTTTGGCTCAGTGGTAGAGCGTCAGTCTGAGGACTAAAAGGTACCGGGTTCAATTCCGGTTAAGGGCATGTACATTGGTTGTGGGCACATCCCCGGTATGGGGTGTGCAAGAGGCAGCTGGTCGATGTTTCTCTCTCATTGACGTTTCTAGCTCTCTCTCTCTCTCTCTCTGTAAAATATCAATAAAATATATTTAAATAAATAAATAAATAAATAAATAAATAAACAATCTTCACCCAGCTGACACGTCTCTGTGGTTGAGTATTGACCTATGAACCAGGAATTCACAGTTTGATTCCCAGTCAGGGCACATGCCCAGGTTGCGGACTCGATCCCCAGTGTGAGGCATGCAGGAGGCAGCCAATTAATGATTCTCTCTAATCATTGATGTTTCTCTCTCTCCCTCTCCCTTCTTCTCTGAAATCAATAAAAATATATTCTTAAAAAAAAGAAAGAAAATAAATAATATTTTTTTAGGTATTCAAAAACATTTTTTCAAAACCCATGCTCTTAACACTTCTTTGATCTCAGGTAATAACATGCAAACTGAACTTTTCTCCATAGAATAAAACTATGGCATAACCCTAGCCAGTTTTGCTCAGTGGATAGAGCATCGGCCTGTGAACTGAAAGGTCCCGGGTTCAATTCTGGTCAGGGGCACATGCCCAGGGTTGTGATCTTGATCCCCAGTGAGGGACTTGCAGGAGGCAGCCGATTCATAATTCTCTCTCATCGTGGATGTTTCTATCTCTCCCTCTTCCTTCTTCTCTGAAATCAATAAAAATATATTATTAAGCCGAAACCGGTTTGGCTCAGTGGTAGAGCGTCGGTCTGCGGACTGAAAGGTCCCGGGTTCGATTCCGGTCAAAGGCATGTACATTGGTTGCGGGCACATCCCCAGTAGGGGGTGTGCAAGAGGCAGCTGGTCGATGTTTCTCTCTCATTGATGTTTCTAGCTCTCTATCTCTCTCCCTTCCTCTCTGTAAAATATCAATAAAAAAATATATGAAAAAAAAATATATATATATTATTAAAAAAAAAAAAAAAACTATGGCATACTGGCAAATGTACTATAAGTAGAAAACCTAAATATAAGTTTCACCTCTACCACACCCTAGCACCTTAGCTTTGTGATCTTGGACAAGTTATAGGAACATTTTCAAATTCTGAGCATTGTTTTAAAATTTGTAACTGTAGTTTAGCATTTATGATTGTTTATATATGTATATCTATATGCCTTATTATATCTATATGTATAAAAGGCTAATATGCAAAGTGTCCCCTTAGGAGTTTGACCGAGTGGGAATTCCATCACTTGCTATGATGTGTGCTCACCACCAGGGGGCAGCACAGAACGAAGGAAGGCCCTGGCTAGCAGTCAGTAGCTGGGGAAGGGAGGCCTCGGCCAGCAGCTGGCAGCCTACCTGTGCATTAATTTCATGCACTGGGCCTCTAGTATATATATATTTTTTCAAATATTCAACTAACTCTAGGTCTGCATTCTCATCTTTTTTACTTCCTCCATTTTGTACTTAACCTTCCATCAAGATTTTTGAAGTGTCACCCAAATGGTATGTCTCAGTGGTTGAGCGCCAACCTATGAATCAGGAAGTCATGGTTCAATTTCTGGTCAGGCACATGCCTGGATTGCAGGCTCGATCCCCAGTGTGGGGTGTGCAGGAGGCAGCCTACCCATGATTCTATCTCATCATTGATGTTTCTATCTCTCTCTCCCTTCCTCTCTAAAATCTATAAAAATAGATTTTAAAATAATTTTTTGAAGTGTCAATAAAGTTCCCTGAAAAAATATTTGTTTCCCCCTTAACTTTGTAAATTGGAGTTCTAAGCATATTTAGCCAATTCAAAATAAAAACAAAAAGCACATCTATTAATTAAGTTATCATATAATGTTGTATGACTCTATTCCAGGAAGTATATGTTCTCATCAGTTATTTTCCCCTAACACAGTGGTCGGCAAACTCATTGGTCAACAGAAGCAAATATCAACAGTACAACAATTGAAATTTCTTTTGAAAGCCAATTTTTTTTATAAAGATCTTCCCAGGCAAGATCTTTTTTAAAAATATACATATTTTATTGATCTTTTACAGAGAGGAAGAGAGAGGACTAGAGAGTTAGAAACATCGATGTGAAAGAATCATCGATCAGCTGCCTCCTGCACACCCCCCACTGGGGATGTGCCCGCAACCACGGTACATGCCCTTGTCCAGAACCGAACCTGGGACCCTTCAGTCCGCAGGCCGACGCTCTATCCACCGAGCCAAACCGGTTTCGGCGAAAGCCAAATTTTTTAAACTTAAACTTCTAACGCTACTTCTTCAAAATAGACTCACCCAGGCCATGGTATTTTGTGGAAGAGCCACACTCAAGGGGCCAGAGAAACTCATGTAGCTCACAAGCCGCAGTTTGCTGACCACAGCCCTAACAGATTCTTATGAATGGGTTATAATATTAGATTTTCTAGACTGTTTTTCAAGAAAATTATATCCAGAGCCTATAGCAACCTTGAAATCCTTAAACAAAAATCCTTGATTAGTTAATAAAAGAGAACTTTAGACGTACCATTTTAATAACGCTATTTTCTTCAAATGTGCTTGGCAAATCAGTCATCATCTCCTGTGCCAGAATCTCCACAGCTTTGGACTGAAGGCCGTACTTCTGTACAAATTCTTCACTCGCCACAACTGCTGCTGCAGCACCATCGGAAGTGGGACTGAGAGGAGGTAAAAGTAATTATTTACACCTGGTCCACCTCAATCCTAAGATTTCAGACTAGGGGTTCTTTCTGGGACAAGAAGTGGCTGAGTGTGCTCGATGGTCACTGGATGGTCTTCTTTGTGATAGCTACAGTGAAATCTTACATATGGTTCCCTCCTGAGGGCTGAACCTCTGTCAAGAAGTTAAATGCTGTCAGTCACTGCTTAGTCTCTGAGAATCTCTGTCAAAAAGTTCTTAGTGCAAAGAAGCCTGGACTTGCATCTGTAGGCACATGAAGCATCTTCTGGTGACTTCTGAGAAGCAGGCAAGGTCATTCCTATCCCAGTATAGTACAGATTCCGCCGTGGGGCTAACTAGCTCCAACTCTGCTATCTCCCAAACAGCTCAGTCTTAGAATCCTTTCGAAAACTGGAAAAGGATGGAATAGAGGATACCAGAAAGTCCATGCTTTGGTTAAGACTCTTGAGATCTCCTTCAAATAGATCCTTCCTTTAGAGTAAGCTGTGAGGGAAGGTGACAAATGACCGAGCCTTCGGCGGGTTCGGCTGGACTTTATTTATACGTGGGCAGACCCTCGCGTGGTAACAGATACAAGCTGGCCCTATTGTCCACTCCCATCCCGGCCGGTATCTCCGGGGCGCAACCAGGTGACACCTTGGCACAGCCAGGGCCTATGCAGTTCTAACTCAGTATTCTAGGAAATAAATACTGTCAAGCAATTTTTAAGATGTCACTGTTACCATTATTAGAGCTAGAGATTTTTTTTTCTTGGTTTATGCTGACTCTTAGCTACTGTGGTAGAATAAAATTTCCGACAGTGGAAGCATACAGCAGGAAAAACAAAGGGCTAAATCTTGGGACTTCAGTGGCCTCCTAAGTCATATTGAAATGAATAAATACACTTAAACTAAAGTAGGTAGAAGTCACGAGAGAAGAAAGTAAAATATATAATCTTCCAAGAGAAGAGACAGTTTTCTCTAAGCAGAAGGAAGTAAGGGTACTCACTCCAGAGTGAGGACTAGTACTTTTGTTACCCTTGTAATGAGCTAGTGATGGATAATAGAGAGGAGTGAAAGGAAGGCCAGACATTATAAGCATGGCCATTGGGGCTGCCTCACAGGAAGCTGCAATTTCGCATTCCCAGGGAACCATCGGTCCATTCCCCGTAGGTCACTGGGGGGAGGGACTGGGCAAAGGGGAAACGCACAGTACAGTGGGGGTGGGGAGACACAGGAGAAAGATTAACACAGTGGTGCTCAGGTAGGCTATACAGCCATTTCAGAGGGTGTCCTTTCATTGCCCCAAAGTCCTGACAGTTAGGGAAGGTGCTTGCCTGTCAATCTTGCCTGGAACAAAGAAAACGACTAGAGGAAATGGAGCCACTGCAAGCATGGGAAATCCAAGCCGGTTAAAATCTGCAGACAAAGGAATTCTGTCTCTTGCTCCCCTTGCTTTGCTCCTGCTCCTTGGACTTCTCCATGTTACCCTCCCCCCCCATCGCCATGTGGCCCTAGGAGACACGTGGCCCAGGGCCACGCGAACCCCACACTCCATGAACCGCAGCTGGGAACACAAGCTAAGCTGGCCTGATGCTAGGCTGGACTGGGCAAGTATGGAGCAGGGGCTCCGGGCAGTGACTTTAATCCTGGCCCTGCTGAAGACACGGCTGGACGCTTTCCTTGGCGGGACGCAGGGAGACGGGACCTTGGAAACTCAGAGGCCTACTCCCATGCAAATAAATTTCCCTCATTCTCCCATGCGAGTCTCGGAAAAATTCCTTTTCTTGTGACCTTGCAAGAAGCCCACTTCCACCAACAACAGGTGGGGACACAGAGAACACCCCACTGATAAAGCATTAGTAGTTCTATAGGAAGAGATACAGTAAGGATATATCCAGATTCAGAGCCTAAGGTTTACCCAAGTGGGGAAGGGAGAAGCAATAACTTCAATTAAATATTAAAATGTTTTTCTTACCAACATTGTAAGACAGTCAGAAAATCAAAAACTTTTCGAGAAGCCATCACTTCATCTAAACTGTATTCCTTTTGGAACTGGGAATACCTAAACGCAAAACAAGCAGTTACAGAATGTTAGAGAGCAATTACAATTTTTTTTATTGAAGATGTTCTGGTCTAGAAGTTAGAGAGAATAATATGTAAGTATTCTTTTCACAACCAAAAGATGGGCTTTTATAAACAGTTTGGTATTCTATTTTAACCTCCAACTTGTGGAGGACTGAGTGCTTAATCCATGGTATCTGCATTAACTCCGCGTGGTTAGTGCCCCAACTGAACTACAGAACACCCAGATGGTGTCAGATAAGTTGGAGGTTAAAATAGAATACCATTTCTCTTTCCTGGAGAATTATAAAACACTAGTTCCTTAAAAGCAAAATTAAATGACTTGCATTCAGCTAACTTTTGTGGTGATGATATTATGGAATTCTGTTTAATGATATTCTTAAGTAAATAGACAAAACCTATAATAAACTATCTGTATTCTTCAAAAACACATTTCCTTTCTGCCAAATTCCTCAGTATGTTGGTACAGTTCCTTACAAGTTTCAGGAAATCCCAAGGATTTTTAATGATTCTCCAAGTAATATACATGGTGTAATTTTACTTCAAATTATTTTTTAGAGTTAATGACAGTAGCATAATTAAAATACATTATTAAAGTTGCATTTTATATAGCAAGATAACCCAGATTTTCACTATATTTCATATATCTGAAATACTTACGGGTTATTAACTGAGTGTTTATGATTTTTCCATCCAATTTTTGCAAACTGTTCAACTTTAGTTCCTGTAGAGAAAACAAATATCTATTAGTGACTTAATGTTTTTCTACTACTTGTGAGCACATGTTACAATGGATACTCAGTGTCCTACTAAATATTTCTATATTTTCCTTTGCACAGATATCAGGATTAAAGATGTCAATGTAACTCCCTCAATAAATATTTCTTAATCATTAAACTTGGGTATATTTAATGAGTTGAATCAAATAATAGGCATTCAGGGGGGTAAAAATAGGGTATACAGTTGTTCTTGTGGAAAATAATACAATAATTAATAAATAATAATGCAAGAATAATCTGTTTTGTGTACTCGCAACTGTAAACCCATCCTGTATAATATGAAAATAATTCAAACTGGCCTATTCTATCTACTATAACTAGGGTCCAAGTTCAAAAACTAGAAAATATAGCCTGGGACCACATTGGTTTTAAGACACAAAAGCACTGCTAGCAATTTTTCAGGAAGTCTGCCAAAACATTCCAAAGCCCCAGATGAAGTGATTTTTACAGCTCACGCTGTGCTCCACGGCCTGCTCTTCTTTCCTATGATAAGACAGAAGGGTCTTTTGAGGAGTTACGTCCTAACAAGAAATGTGAATGTTTTTCAAATTCCTTAATAGAAAGTTTAAAGAATAGTGTCAAGAAAGCAAAAGCAGCCAAAACCGGTTTGGCTCAGTGGATGGAGCGTTGGTCTACGGACTGAAAGGTCTCAGGTTCAATTCTGGACAAGGGCATGTACCTTGGTTGCGGGCACATCCCCGGTAGCAGGTGTGCAAGAGGCAGCTCTCTCATCGACGTTTCTAGCTCTCTTATCTCTCTCCCTTCCTCTCTGTAAAATATCAATAAAATAAAAAAAATAAACAAAACATGGGACCCTTGAGTCTGCAGGCTGATGCTCTATCCACTGAGCCAAACCAATTAGGGCTCAACTCTATTCTTGATCCCCAAAACAGAGGCCATCACTGACTATCCTGTTTGTTCCCCACTACCCACAAGTATATTACCTTGTTTTATTTTCTTAACAGGACTAGTAATTATCTGAAACTATCTTAGTTTTTTTCATGTATTGTTGTCTCTTCCCTACTAGAAACTTAAGCAAAAACCTCAAATCTCATCTGTTTGTTTTATTGCCTGAGGATGAATGCGTTAATGTACCTAATTCTTTTTTTCTCCTCAATGTCCATGGCAGTCTGATTTTTGCAGTTTCCTACCACAAAAGAAATAGAATATGTTTCCCTATCCCTTGATTGCAAGTTTGCCGTGTGACTTGCTATAGTTAACAACTAATGTCCCAAAAGGACTTGCGTGTTGCAGGTCACGCTCTGGTGCTTCCGCTTCACCGTGAAAAGAACAGACCAAGACTGGTCCTCTAGTCTCAGGTGGAGGAGGTGAGGCATAAGACCCAGTCAAATAAGACTAGAACAGAGCCTGTAAACAACCATCTCCAGTCATATATGATTAACCCAGACAAGAAGAGCTGGCTCCCAGCTAATCTACATACTTGTCAACTATATAATAAATAACTGTTGTTTAAAGTCACTGAGTTTTGGGGTGGTTTATTACACTGCAAAATCTGACTGACATACGGATATATTCTAGTGCCTAGAACAGTACCTGAAATATGAGAGCTCAATAATGTTTTAAGTGAATTATTTAATTGAAAAAAAATGGACAGGGAATAGCCAAAGAGGTAAGAAAAACCAGGAGAATGAGGTGTCACAAAAGCCAAGATAAAAGATTTTTTTAAAAAAGTGATCAAAGGGTTTAATGCTTCTGAGGTCTATTCAATCAGGTTTGAAAAGTATTTACTGGATGTGGCAACCATGGTGGTCAATGGTAGCCTTGAGAAAGGAGGGAAGCAAGATTGGAATCGATTTTCCAAATGGTAAGAAATCGGCACAAAAAAGAAAATTTCTATAGCCAAAGACTAGCAGTGCTTCTTTATCCAATCCTACCATTCCTCCTTGAAGATTTTTTCTTTTATGATTCCTTATTTTCGCTATCAAACTTGGCATATTTTTTCTACAAAGAATAGGAATACTGGTCTAGTTGGCATAGCTCAGTGGTTGAGCATCTATCTATGAACCAGGAGGTCATAGTTCAATTCCCACTCGGGACATATGCCCGGTTGCAGGCTCAATCCCCAGTGTGGGGCATGCAGGACGCAGCTAATCAATGATTCTCTATCATCATTTATCTCTCTCTCTCTCTCTCTCTTTCTCCTTCTCTAAAATCAATTAAAAATTAAATTAAAAAAGAATAGGAGTGCTGGACTTTCAAGCATGAAAATTTTCCTTCTTATCTCACAATACACAAGGCACTGGTTCAGTCATACAGTGAAAAACAAAAATCCTGTCTGTATTATTCCATGCTTTAACTGGCTAAGACAGGCCAATTATTGACCATCAGTCAAAAAAATAATATGTTTACCTACAAAAGAAAAATCATCCCTAACTGGTTTGGCTCAGTGGATAGAGCATCTGAAAGGTCCCAGGTTTAATTCCCGTAAAGGGCATGTACCTTGGTTGTGGGCACATCTCCAGTAGGGGGCGTGCAGGAGGCAGCTTATTGATGTTTCTCTCTCATTGATATTTCTAACTATCCCTCTCCCTTCCTCTCTGTAAAATATCAATAAAACATATTTTAAAAAGAAAAAAAGAAAAATCAATCCCAAAAGTTAAATCTCATAAAATACTATGGAATGACAGATGATAATGTACTAAGTATTAATTTGACAGCCCTGGATGCTTTGGCTCAGTGGATAGAGTGTCAGTCTGCAGACTGAATGGTCCCAGGTTCGATTCCAGTCAAGGGCATGTACCTTGGTTGCAGGCACATCCCCAGAGGGGGTGTGCAGGAGGCAGCTGATCATTGTTTCTCTCTCATCGATATTTCTTTTCTTTTTTTTAAATATATTTTATAGATTTTTCACAGAGAGGAAGGGAGAGGGATAGAGAGCTAGAAACGTCAATGAGAGAGAAACATCGACCAGCTGCCTCCTGCACACACCCCACTGGGGATGTGCCCGCAACCAATGTACATGCCCTTGACCGGAATCATACCTGGGACCTTTCAGTCCGCAGACTGACTTTCTATCCACTGAGCCAAACCGGTTTTGGCTCTCATCGATATTTCTAACTCTCTATCCCTCTCCCTTCCTCTCTGTAAAAAAATCAGTAAAATATACTTTTAGTAAATAAATAAATAAAATTGACAATAAAACCCTGTTACTATGAATTAAATGTGTACTAGAAACAAAATTTCACTATATAAACCTATTACTAAGAGCAAGCTTTGAGTCTCATTATTATTTTTAAACTAATTTATAGTCCACAATTAAAGCAGATAAGATTTATATTAGTTTCTTATTTCAATTTCTAGGTACTTCCACTATGATGTCCTATATATAAATATGTTCTCTACAACTAAGTTCTATACAGACTATTTTTTCAACTTAATGCAAAAACAGTTTTATATGCTGTATATCCTGGCACACTCCACAGTTCCTTAGTAAACACCTGCTGTTTCTCATCACATCTATACAACATCTACTAATCAATAAGCCATAAAGGTGTTTTTTTTTTAACATACCATATTTTTCCATGTGCTCTTTTCCAGCACCCCCAAACATCTGAGGAGCAAATGGTGCAGAAGACAATTCATACTTATTTATCAGGACCTCTATATGTTTATCAATTGGATTAGTCCTGTTTGTAGACTAAGAAAGGGAAAAACAAAACTTAATAAGCACTTGACATGATGATGTCTCTTTCAACTATTACAGTGTTACTAAGACAAATTTGCTTATTCTAAGTGCAATGTAACCAAAAAAATGGACAAATGTGAATAATATCAGTCAGGAAATATTTTGAACAAAAATATGGCATGGAAAATAATCAATGACCAAAGAGGTATAATTCTTTCCAGAAACATTTATAAAGTATCTCAGCTTAGTTGGTATGGCTCAATGGTTGACCAATGAATCAGGAGGTCATGGGTTTGATTCCCGGTCAGGGCACATGCCTGGGTTGCGGCTCAATCTGCAGTATAGGATGTGCAGAAGGCAACCAATCAATTACTTTCATCACTGATGTTTCTCTCTCTCTCTCTCTCTCTCTCTCTCTCTCTCTCTCTCTCCCCCCTTCCTCTCTAAAATCAATAAAAATATATTTTTAAAAAGAACCCCATGTGAGCCACTCAAGGTTAATAAAACAGATAAAGTCCCTGCTCATCTGGCATTTACGTTTGAGAGGGAGAGGGGGTGGAAAGATGATGAGAACAAAAGTAAATAATCCTACATAATAAAGATGTAATATGCAAGTGGTCGTTACTCCCTGAAGCCTAACAACCGACCATGTAATGGCCAGATCGCGGATCAGCAGGAGGGTGGGGCAGGGCAGCGAGCTATGAGGGGGACATGGAAGCGGGCAGAGGGCGCTGCAGGAGGGTGGGACGGCAAGCAGACAACTCCTGGAGGGCTGCAGCAAGCTACTGGTGAGCTACTGGCGCACAGATTCATGCACAGGACTACTATTATATATATATATATATATATATATATATATATATATATATATATATATAACCCTAATATGCAAATAGACCAAACGGCAGAACAACCAAACAACCGGTCACTATGACACGTGCTGACCAACAGGGGGCATGCACAGAACATGGTGGGTGCCAGAAGCAGGCAGCAGAGTGTGGGACATGGCGGGCGCTGGCTGCAGTGGGATGGTGGAGAAGGTGAGCGGGGGAGCCACGGCACCGGTCACTGTCATTGGGGCGAGCCTCTGGTGGTTACTGAGAATTCTTCACGCCTGCGTGCCGTGGTCCACCGGGCATCCACTGCCGGCGCCAGAGCCACCTCTCACACCGGCTGCTAGCAGCCAGCAACTAACAGCCCCAATTGCCCCCTCAGGGCTTCTCCACCTCCTCCTGCTCCTGGGGGGCAATCGAGGCTGACAGCTGCCTCTCAAACCCGCTGCCACTGATGGCCCTGCAGGTACCCACTGCCGGTGCCGGCCCCGCTCACAACCGCAACCGGTGCTGGATCCGCCGCTTGCGCTTGCTGCCAGAGCCCAGAGCCAGTCCCAATCCCCCCTGAGGGTTTCTGCATCTCTCCCTGCTCCTGAGGGGTGATCGGGGCGTCAGCCACCACTCACACAGCTGCTGTTGGTGCTGGCCCCACTTGCACCTGCTGCTGGCACCAGCCCCAATTGCTCCGCGCCATCAGCATATATAGAAGCAGTGGCAATGGAAGCAGGGCTGCCAGCAGATAGGGAATCGGGGACGTGGAGGATGGGCTGCGACCCACCCCGTGCCCACTGCAGCCTCGCGGCCAACAGTTCCTTTTGTGCACTGGGCCCCTAGTGATGTAATTAATAATGCTATAAATAATAAATACAAGACTCACTAAGACAGGTAAGGGCTCAAATAAAATAAAAATTGAAAAAGAAGTTACAACTAATACAACAGAAATACAAGAGATCATAAGAGACTATATGTCAAGCCAGCATGACTCAGTGGTTGAGCATCACGGTTTGATTCCCACTCAGGGCACATGCCTGGGTTGTAGGATTGATCCCCAACGTGGGATGTGCAGGAGGCAGCCCATCAATGATTCTCTCTCATCATTCATGTTTCTGTCTTCCTCTCTCCCTCTCCCTTCCTCTCTAAAATCAATAAAAATCTATTTTAAAAAATAATTTTTTTAAAAAACATAACTTTTGAAATTTTAATTATTTCACGTTCCAATAAATTCTATTATTTTCCTTTTCATGCCAGTAGTATCTCTTTTTGAAATTTCCTATACCCTTAAGATATTTCCAAGCTTATCTTTTATTTTTTTAAGTATAGTAGGCATCCTAAATCTGTGTCAAATAAATCTGGTTTATGAAGTCTTCAAACATCATTGTTTACTGTGCCTCATTCTCCTGGTTTTCACTGTGCCTCGATCTCCTGGTTCTCATGTATGTGCCTTGTTTTTCTAATGCTTGGATTTCTTTGACTTCATGTCCTTGAAAATTTACTTGAAGAGTTCTCTACCCAGCAGCGGTTCCCAACCTGTGGGTTGAGAACCGCTAGCAGCATTGCCTAAGACCATCAGAAAACACAGATATTTACATTACGATTCATAACAGTAGCACAATTACAGTTATGAAGTAGCACCAAAAATAATTTTATGGTGCCAAAACCGGTTTGGCTCAGTGGTAGAGCGTCGGTCTTCGGACTGAAAGGTCCCGGGTTCGATTCCGGTCAAGGGTATGTACCTTGGTTGCGGGCACATCCCCAGTAGGGGTTGTGCAAGAGGCAGCTGGTTGATGTTACTCTCTCATCGATGTTTCTAGCTCTCTAGCTCTTTTCCTTACTCTCTGTAAAATATCAATAAAATATATTTAAAATAATAATAATAATAATAATTTTATGGTTGGGAGTCACCACAACATGAGAAACTGTATTAAAGGGTCACAGCATTAAAAAGGTTGAGAACCACTGCTTTAAAGCAAAAGCACCTGCCGAAACCGGTTTGGCTCAGTGGTAGAGCGTTCGCCTGCGGACTGAAAGGTCCCGGGTTCGATTCCGGTCAAGGGCATGTACATTGGTTGCGGGCACATCCCCGGTAGGGGGTGTGCAGGAGGCAGCTGGTCGATGTTTCTCTCTCATCGACATTTCTAGCTCTCTCTCTCTTCCTCTCTGTAAAATATCAATAAAAATATATTTAAAAAAACAAAAATAAAAATAAAGCAAAAGCACCTTCGAATGCTGATCTTTATTTTCTGGCATTGACCTGCAGTTCCTCTCTATTGTTAGCTCTTTGATGCTGTAGAATATTTTTTTATGTTTCATTCAAATATTCTAGTTTATATTTTATTTAAGTATTCAGTAGGATAATTGATTCAAATAACTTGGCTTATCAGAAATAGAGAAGTCCCACATATTATTATCTTCAATTAGTTGAGTAAAATTGATTTTTGAGTGAATAAATAAATTACTTTCCATTTAATTAGATAAATCCATCTCAAATTCAATAATCTGACCTCTCTGAACATCAATTTCATCATTCACAAAATAAAGAGGTCAAACTAAATTATCTCAATCACACTTTACTATTCTAAAATACCAGGATATATGTGTACATATACAATGCTACCTTTTAGCTTTTGGGTTATATCCACTCATTTAACAACTATGCCAAATTATGTTTTACTAGAGGCCCGGTGCACAAAATTCATGCACTGGGGGGGGGGGGGAGAGCGGTGAGTGGGTCCCCTTAGCCCAGATTGCAAGAGGGAGCAGGCCAGGCCGAGAGACCCCACCAGTACACGATTGTGGCAGGGGAGGGATGTGGGAGGCTGGCCAGCTAAGGAGGGGCCATGGGAGGGCACCAAGGCGTGACTGACCCATCTCGCTCAGTCCTGATCTGCCAGACCCCGGCAGCAAGCTAACCTACCAGTTGGAGTATCTGCCCCCTGGTAGTCAGTGCACATCATAGCGAGCGGCTGAGCAGCCTTAATATGTCATTAGCATATTACACTTTGGTTGAATGGACAACCTTCTGACTGGACATTTAGCATATAGGCTTTTATTATATAGGATGTTGCTTATTTACAGGTGCTATTTATGGCAGTATGATGGACAAAGCTTTTCTTATAGTGTCATAACAACTCCAAAATAAGAGTAAATGAGACCCACTGTTATTGAAATAGACCCCTTCTCCATCTTCTCAAACCCAAGAGCCAAGACACAATCTGCCAGACCTGGAAAGGAAATGTAATTATTTTGAAATTATTAATTTCCAGACATTCAACAAAATACATTAAGTACTCCAATTTTTTAAAAAATATGTCAATTTATATAAAATTTTAAAACATACTATAATCCTATAAATTTTTTAATAAGGGGAAAATTCTTAAATGCTACTAGGTAAGAGGGGGAAAAAATCAAGAAAGTGTTTCATTCTTTCTTTGATCTTCAATGTTAATAAGACTTGATTAATGTGAAATATGTTTCAGTGAACAATAAATATGAATAAGTAATTTTGAATTTTAAACCATTACATTAAATACATTTATTTTAAAAGGAATCCTGATTTGATCAAAATATCAACAGAATAATTTTTGGAGGGTGGGGTACTAAAAAAATGTTAAAGTTCAACAGAACAGCAAAACAAGACAGAATTGACAAAAGTTGTCTTTAAAAAAGAAAGAAAAATAACAAGGCAGAGGGGACAGGGAATGCTAGCATTGTCAAGCAGTATGACACTGTAAAGCTCCAACAACTAAAATACTGAGCATAGAGCAATAGTCAACAATCCATCAGAACAGAATAAAGGATCTAATAAAAGACCCTAGACTATTTGGAAATATAAAATATGATATATACTCAAGAGAACTGAAAGTCACACACACACACACACACACACACACACACAAATGTACACAAATGTTTATAGTAGCATTATTTATAATAGCCAAAAAGTGAAAACAACTGATAAAATTGATAGACAAATTGTGGGACATCCATACAATGGAATCTTACTTGGACAAAAAATGGAATGAAGTACAAGTAACGTTTCAAAGCAAGGATGAACTATGAAAACATAATGCTAAGTGAAAGCCACAAAAGGCCATATACCATATGAACCCATTGACATAATGTTCAGATGAGATAAATCCACAGAGACAGAAAGTAGATTAGTGGTAGGAAGGAGCTGGGGGGAGAGGGAACTGGGGAGTGACTGACTGCTAATGGGTACTGGGTTTCTTTTCAGTGTGGTGAAAGCGTTCTAAAATGAGACAGTGGGGACCGTTGCATAAGTCTGTGAGTATATTAAAAACCACTGAATTGTATGCTTTAACAGCGTGAAATCACATATCCCTGTATAATGTGCTATAAAGCCATCACTCAGATGACCAAGTGAAGAGGGGATCAATAAACCCACGTCTATTTCAGTGCACTAAACTCATAAGCACTACTCACCACCCTGAATCAGCTGCCGGGCCATAAACAAAGCAGTAGAACCAGTAGAGCAGTTATTGTTAACATTGATTATAGGAATTCCAGTCAGCCCCAAACTGTGATAGATAGACCTCTGCCCAGAAGTAGAGTCACCTGTAAAGAAAAAAAAAATTAAAATTTTAATATATGCAGCATGGGAGTTGTGGAGTTGCAACACAATATAATACCACATTGTGATTTCTCAGTTATTATTCCTTTGCCGAGTGTATTACATGGACAGAACAATAAATACATTATTAACATCTTACTCAGAAACAGTTTTAACATTAAGCACCATCTACTCTGCAAATATAAGAAATTATCAAAATACAGAATGTAGAAAAAAAAAAACAACAACACAATGTGCACTTCCTTTACACAATAGAGGGATAGGAAAGTAGAGACATGACCAAGTAATAGCCGAGCAATTCAATATGGCTAGGGCTACATAGTGAAGGAAGCAATATTTCATTTATACTGTTAGATACAAATCTTTAAAACTGTACCAAATGGAGAAAAAGCCATGATTTCCTCTTCATAGAAAGGATCCACAACTTCAAGAAGTTTAAAACCTCCTGAATGGTCTGGCCGGTGTGGCTCAGGGATTGATGTCGACCTATGAACCAGGAGGTTATGGCTCGATTTCTGGTCAGAACACATGCCCAGGTTGCAGGCTCAGTCCCCATTGTAGAGCATGCAGGAAGCAGCCGATCAATAATTTCTCTCATTGTAGTTTCTCTCTCTCTCTCTCTCTCTCTCTCTCTCTCTCTCTCTCTCTCTCTCTCCCTCCCTCCCTCCCTCCCTCCCTCCTTCTCTCTCTCTCTCTCTCTCTCTCTCTCTCTCTCTCTCTCTCTCTCTCTCTCTCTCTCCCTTCCTCTCTGAAATCAATAAAAAATATAGAAAAATAAAATAAAAATAAAAGATCCCGAGTGCCTGGGAAAGACAGAAAAATAGTGACCCACGTTGAATACACATTTGACTATCTTTCCCAGGTAACATGGCCACCAACATGATGGAACATCTGAAGGTACAGACTCTCCAGGAGTCTTCAAGGAAAACAATAAAGTTCAGGACCTCTTTTTCAATAAATACACTGCATCTATTTGACCTAGTAAATTTCCCTTCAAGAATTCTCTTGAGCCAAAACCGGTTTGGCTCAATGGATAGAGAGTCGGCCTTTGGACTGAAGGGTCCCAGGTTCGATTCGAGTCAAGGGCATGTACCTTGGGTTGCAGGCACATCCCCAGTAAGGGGGGGGGGGGTGCAGGAGGCAGCTGATCCGTGTTTTTCTCTCATCGATGTTTCTAACTCTCTATCCCTCTCTCTTCCTCTCTGTAAAAAAAAATCAATAAAATATATTTTTTAAAAGAAAAAAAGAATTCTCTTGATATCTTAAAACCTCAAGGAAATTATCACATATATGCACAAATATTCATCTATAGTCTTGCTTATGATATAGCCTTTTATAATAACTAGAATTTAGAAATTTTTTAAATTTTATTTTAGAGGGTAAGGGAGAGAGAGAAAGAAACTTTGATTTGTTGTTCCACTTACTTATGCATTCATTGGTTGCTTCTTGTACGCATCCTGACTAGGATCGAACCCGCAAACGTGGCACATTGGGAGGATGCTCTAACCAACTGAGCTACCAGGCCAGGGTAGAAATCATTTTAAATGTCCAAGACAGGATATCATTACTACTACTGAATAAACTGTAGTAAGTCCACAAGATTGAAATATCACGCAATCATTAAAAATGCTAAAAAGAACCGAAACCGGTTTGGCTCAGTGGATAGAGCGTCGGCCTGTAACTGAAAGGTCCCGGGTTCGATTCTGATCAAGGGCATGTACCTTGGTTGTGGGCACATCCCCAGTGGGTGGTGTGCAGGAGGCAGCTGGTCGATGTTTCTCTCTCAATGATGTTTCTAGCTCTCTATCACTCTCCCTTCCTCTCTGGAAAATCAATAAAATATATATTTTTTAAAAACAAAACAAAACAAAAAAAGTGGAAGCCAAAAAAAAAAAAAAAAAGAAAGAAAATGCTAAAAAGAGACAGGAACATCCTAAATGTCCAATAAAAGGGGGTAGATTAAATAAATTTTGATATACCTATTCTATGAAATACTAGGAAGCTCTTTATGATATAACGTGGGATAGTTACCAAGAACTACTAAACAAAAACAGGCAAGCTGCAAAATAGTGTATGGCCAGGGCAGGCGTGGCTCAGTGGTTGAGCATCAAGCTATAAATCAGGAGATCACAGCTCGATTCCAGAAAGGGGAACAAGCATGGGCTGCAGGCTTGATTCCCAGTGTGAGGCATGCAGGAGGTAGCAAATATCAATGATTCTCTCTTATCATTGATATTTCTGTTTCTCCCTCTCCCTTCCTCTCTGAAATAAATTTAAAAATTAGATTAAATCAAAATTGGCCGAAACCGGTTTGGCTCAGTCGGCCTGTGGACTGAAGGGTCCCAGGTTCAATTCTGGTCAAGGGCCTTGGTTGCGCAGGAGGCAGCTGATGGATGTTTCTAACTCTCTATCTCTCTCCCTCTTCTCTATAAAAAAAAAATCAATAAAAATATTTTTTAAAAATTTTTAATCAAAATTGTATGCATTATGCTATTGTGTGTGTAACAAAAGAAAGGGGGGAAAGGGAACTTATACACTCATGCACACTTGTTTGTATATGCATATAATACCCCTGGAAAGATACGCTAGAATTTAGTGAAATGATTGTCTAATAAAAGGGAACCATGAGACAAGGAAACAGAAATAAAAGTGAGCCGAAACCGGTTTGGCTCAGTGGTAGAGCGTCGGTCTGCGGACTGAAAGGTCCCAGGTTCGATTCTGGTCATAGGGCATGTACATTGCTTGCGGGCATATCCCTGGTAGGGTTTCTTTCTCATCGACGTTTCTAGCTCTCTATCTCTCTCCCTTCCTCTCTGTAAAATATCAATAAAATATATATTTTTTAAAGTGAGACTTTCCACTATATAACCCTCCACCATTTGTATTTTGGTATTATGTAAATATTTAATCTGTTCCAGAAAGAAAACCTTAAGTGCAAAATGTTAATAATGGTACAAAAAAAAAGACTTAATGACATGGAAAATACTGAATATAGTAAAATGAGAAAAGCAGGTTACCAAAAAGTATGTATACTAGAACCTTATTTTCTTTAAGAGAGAATGAATTCATAGTCACGTATCAAAATTTAATGGTAGTAATTTCCAGATAATGGGATGACAAGTGACTTATTTTGTTAAATTTATTGAGGTGACATTGGTTAGTAAATTTACATAGGTTTCAAATATACAGTTCTATAATATATCATCTATATATTGTATTGTGTGTTGATTTTGTATCCTGCAATTTTACTGTATTTGTTGTTTCTAATAGTTTTTTTAGTGGAGTCTTTAGGGTTCTCTATATAAAGAACCATGTCATCTGCAAAATGTGACCATTTTACCTGTTCATTCCCAATTTGAATGCCTTTCATTTACTTCTCTTGCCTGATTGCTCTGGCTAGAACTTCTAGTCCTATGCTGAGTGACAGTAGAAGACTGGGCATCCTTGTCTTGTTTCTGATCTTACAGAAAAAGCTTTCAGCTTTTCACCACTGAATATATTAGCTGAGGGTTTGTCGTAAATGGTCTAAATTATATTGAGGTACTTTCTTTCTACACATATTTTATTTGAGTGTTTTAACCAAAAGTCAAATCCTTTTTCTGCAACTATTGATATGATCATATTATTTTTATCCTTTATTTCATTACTGTGGTTTATCACATTAATCAATTTCTATATGCTAAACCACCCTTTTAGCTCTGGAATGAACCCCACTTTACTGTGATATCTTTTCAATGTGTTGTTGTATTTGATTTGCTAGTATTTTGTTTAGGATTTTTGCATCTGTATTCATCAGAGATATTAGTCTGTAGTTTTCTTTTTTTGTGTGTTATCTTTGCCAGGTTTTTGTATCAAGGTAATGTAGGTTTCATAAAATTAGTTGGGAAGTATTGCCTCTTTTTCAATTTTTTGGAAGAGCTTGAGAAGGATACGTATCTTATTTGAATGTTTGGTAGAATTCACTACTAAAGCTATCTGGTCCTGGACTTATACTTCTGGGGAGTTTTTTTAATGATTGTTTCCATTTTCTTACTGTTGCTTGGTCTATTTAGATTTTCCAGTTCTTTGTGACTCAATCTAGAAAGGTTATATATTTCTAAGAACTTGTTTATTTCTTCTAGGTCATTGAACTTAGGCATGTAGTCTGACATAGTATTCTTTTTTAAAAAAAAACATATTTTATTGATTTTTTACAGAGAGGAAGGGAGAGGGATAGAGAGTTAGAAACATCGATGAGAGAGAAACTTTGATCAGCCGCCTCCTGCATATCCCCCACTGGGATGCCCTTGACCAGAATCGAACCTGGGATCTTTCAGTCCACAGGCCGACACTCTATCCACTGAGCCAAACCAGTTAGGGCTTACATAGTATTCTTGTTTGATCCTTTGTATTTCTGTAGTATCCATTATAACTTTTACTCTTTCATTTCTGTTTGAGTCTTTTTTCTTTTTTCCTTAGCAAATCTAGACAGTTTGTAAATTCTGTTCATCTTTTCAAAGAACCAGGTTTTTCTTGCATTAATTTATTTCTATTGTCTTTTCAGTCTCTATTTCATTTAATCCTGCTCTAGTTTTTATTATTTCCTCCCTTCTGCTGACTTGGGATTCATTTCTTCTTCTTTTTTTTAGTTTTTAAGATATAATAATGTTAGGTTGATTACAACATGTTGTTTGAAGTCCACATATTTGTGGTTTTTCCTACTTTCTTTTTTGCACTTAAGTTCCATTTCAAAGCTTTGTGACAGTATATATGGTATGATTTCAATATTCTTAAATTTGTTGAGGCTAGTTTTCTGTTCCAACATATGGTTTATCCTTGAAAATGTTCTATGTGCACTGGAGAACAATGTATAATCTGGTGTTCTAGGGGGAAAGGCTTTGTAAATGATGATTGTGTTCATTTGGTCTAATGTATCATTTAAGGCCAATATTTCCTTATTGATTTTTCTGTTTGGATGATATATCCACAGTTGCCAATAGGATATATTTAGGTCCCCTGCTATAACTGTTTTTGTCATTTCCTACCTTTAGTTCTGTTAGTAGAACTGCCTTATATGTTTTGGTGCACTCTGTTTGGGTGCATATATATTGAGAAGTGTTATGTCTTCTTGATGTATTGTCCTCCTTATTATTATAAAATGTCCATCTTTGCCTCTTGTTATCTTTCTATCTTGAATTCTATTTTGTCAGATGTAAGTATGGCTACCCCTGCTTTTCTCTTGATGCCATTTGTTTGGAGTATCATTTTCCACTCTTTCACTCTGATTCTGCATTTGTCCTTGCAGCATATGGTTGGGTTTTGTTTTTTGAACCTATCCGCTACTCTATGCCTTTTTTAAAAATATATATATTTTATTGGTTTTTCACAGAGAGGGAGAGGGATAGAGAGCCAGAAACATCGATGAGAGAGAAACATCGACCAGCTGCCTCCTGCACACCCCCCACTGGGGATGTGCCCACGACCTAGGTACATGCCCTTGTCCAGAATCGAACCTGGGACTCTTCAATCCACAGGCCAACGCTCTATCCACTGAGCCAAACCAGATTCGGCTACTCTATGCCTTTTTATTGATGAGTTCAGTCCATTTACATTTAGATTGAATATTGATGTGTGAGAATTTCCTATAGGCATTTTATTTTTTGTTTTCTGATAGCTCTCTGTCTGAATTATTCCTTTTCCCCTATGTTTCTGGCTACTTTAGATTGGTGATATTTCATTACTTTTTTCTTTTGTTTCCCCTTGTTTACATTATGTGTCTCTGTTCTAGCTTTTTGGTGTAGTTACTATTAGGATTATACAAAATAAAGTTTCATATGTACAGTAGTCCTTTTTCTTCAGATTACATCTTATTTTCATTCCCCTTTGCAAATTATGTTCTTGTTGCCACAAATTATCCCTTTTTATGCTGTGAGTTCATTTCCAAATTGCAATAGCTACTGCCTGGTAGAAATCCATCAAATACTATGGATAACCAAGGTAACAAGGCAGCTCAGAAAGCAAATGACAATGCCTTTTTAAAATATATTTTTATTGATTTCAGAGAGGAAGGGAGAAGGAGAGAGAGATAGAAACATCAATGATTGAGAGAGAATCATTGATCGGCTGCCTCCTACTCGCCCCCTACTGGGGATCAAGCCTGAAACCTGGGCATGTGCCCTTGAACAGAATCAAACCTGGGACCCTTCAGTCTGCAGGCCAATGCTCTTTCCACTGAGCCAAACCAACTAGGGCTTCTTCTTTAAAAAAAAAAAAAAAAAATGATTTGATCTCGCCGAAACCAGTTTGGCTCAGTGGATAAAGCACTGGCCTGTGGACTGAATGGTCCCAGGTTCGATTCTGGTCAAAGGCATGTACCCTGGTTGCGGGCACATCCCCAGTAGGGGGTGTGCAAGAGGCAGCTGATCGATGTTTCTCTCTCATCGATGTTTCTAACTCTCTATCCCTCTCCCTTCCTCTCTGTAAAAAAATCAATAAAGTATATTTTAAAATAAAATAAAATAAATTTTACCTCCTTGAACCTTTATGTTATATTTAAATGTTTAACACCTTATTTTGCATAAGGGTTGCAATTTCCTGCTCTTATCTGTTATCTTACTCATAGTTTTGTATCCTTTTGTCTGTTTCATACAGATAACCTCTTTCAGTATTCCCTGTAATTAAGATATTATTGTAAATTTCCTCAGCTTCTATATGTCTGGAACAGTCTTTATTTCTCCTTCATATCCAAAGGATAACTCTGTTGATCATTTCTCTCTTCCAACAGTTTGAACATTTGATTCCATTCTCTTCTAGCTTATATGATTTCTGCAGAAAAATCTGATGGTATTCTAATAAGATTTCTTTTCATGATTACTGTCTGCTTTTCCTTGGTAGCCTTGATAATTCTTTCTTTATCATTAAGTTTTGACAATTTATATAGTATATAAAAAGCCAGTGACCGGAACATCGTAATGACCTGAATGACCAGTCGCTATGACACCCACTGCAGCCAATGAACCAGCTGATCAGGGGGTGGGGCCAGCTGGCCAACCTCCCTTGGCCCCTCCCCCCAGCCAGCTCTGCCCTTGATTTCACCCACACACACACACCAATTGGGGTTGGGGCTGGCTGGCCAACCTCCCACGGCACCTTCCCCAGCCGCTGACCCCCGATTGGCTCCCCCACCCCATTTGGAGGCGGGGCTGGCTGGCCCACCACCCACAGCCCCTCTCCACAGCTCCCCACTCCAATCGGGGGGTGGGGCCCACCTGCCAACCACCGGTGGCCCCTCCCCTTCCTCCCCTCCCCCCTTGCAGCTAGCCTGGCCCTGATTGGGTTCTGATGGAGGCTGGCCAGCCAGCCAACCTCCCGCTGTCTCCCCCTTTCCAACATGCCTGGCCCTGATCCACCATTTTTGGATTGAAATAATTAGGAGTTCTCTTTGGTTTTTGGATTTCAGGATCCAACTCTTCCATAAGTTTGAGAAATTCTCAACTATATGAATAGACTCTCTCTTCCCTTTTCCCTCTCTTCTTCTAGTATACAAATTATTCTTTTTTTAAAAAAAGCAAATGTTTTTATTGATATTTTAGAGAGAGAGAAAGGAAATAGGGAGAAAGAGAAACATTGATGAGAGAGAAATTTCCAATAGTTTTCCCTGCATGCCCCCTACTGGGGATCAAGAGGCAACCCAGCCATGTGCCCTAAGCAGGAATTGAACCAGCAACCTGTGGGTGCAAGGATCAATGTCTGACCACAGAGCCACACCAACTGGGCTACACATTATTGCTCTTCCTGATGAAGTCCAATAGTTCTGGGAGAGTGTCTGCATCATTTCTAAATTTCTATCTTCAATACCATTATTTTTTTTTCATCTGGTCAACTCTCTTTCCTAAGCTCACTAGTTCACTTTTCATGTCTTTGGTTGAGTTCTTCAGCTCCAAAATTTCTATTTGGTTATTTTTTAAAGTTTTAAGCTCTTTGGTAAAGTACTCCATTTATTCATTGGTTTTATTTCTGAGTTCATTAAACTGTCTATCTGAGTTTTCCATGCCTTTAAGTTTATTTTCTGGAGATTTTTCATTTGCTTTCTGAGCTGTCTTGTTACCTTGGTTAGCCATGGTATATGATGGATTATGCCTCTGCCTAGGCATTTATGGTAATGAAATCTGCTTTTTAAAAAAAAATAGTAATAATCTTTTACCAGGCAGGCTAAGATGCCTTTCTTCTGTTTTCCAGTAGGTGGCGCTAGAGCACAGGTTTTTACTCTCTCCTGCACTGCTCTGGCTTCTCTGGCTTCTCAGATCTCCGTGGGCCTGGTGGAAAATGCCCCGTATGAATTCCCTGGAGAGGTGGGCATCTTCTCTGTACCAGGTTACCTCAGTGTCCGAACACCACCCCTCTGGGAAGCTGTAATGCACAATGGGGCTCTGAGTCCATGAAATCCCAGCACTGCCCCCTGAAACCAGATGCTGCCAGTACTGCCCCGCTCCCCCGGGTACCCTGGCTGAGCTCAGCTGCAACGGGGGCAACGGGGTGGCGTGGCAAAGGCCGGCTTGTGGGTCTGTGGTTTTGTTCTCCCCACCAGCAACGGCGACTGCCAGATCTCAGCTGCCATACCTCCATCTCCATCACCACCATCCGCCCACCCCACCCCCCGGCCCCACCCCTCCATCACTGGAACCAGCTGCTCAGGGAGGAATGTGTCTGCCTCTCCGGTTCCACACTCACTTCCACAGCTTCTTCTGTGGCCCACTGTTAGCTCCGAGAGAGTAAGGGGAGGCAGCTAGGCTCCGTGGCTTTGTTTTCTGCCTGATAATGACATCTGCTAAACCGCAGCTCCCGCACCTCTGTGTTCTGTCCCTGCTCCAGTCACCAGGTTCAGCCCCAGCGCATGCTGGCCGCTCAGGCAGGAGTGCTGATTCTCCTCGCTGCTCCTCTGGGCTGCAGAGTGCACACTGCAACCCGATTCTTCTTTCCCAGGACCCACAGTGGACTCCGGACTGTATCTCTGGCCCCAACTCTGCTCTTCCCCCTTCTCTCCTTCCCTGCTCACTCTGAGTGGCCCACATTCTGATGTTTCAAGGCACGGATTTCTCACTTGTGTTTGTGTGTTGAATTACAGCTGCTCAAGGGAAGAGACTGTAGGGACCCCTCAGGCTGCCATGTTTCTGACCTCACTTCGACAGTTGACCTTTTTCTTGTGCTTTTGTTTCACTTTTTTTTTGCCTCTACAATTAGTATATATCATTTTTTATTTATTTTTTAAAATATGTTTTTATTGATTTCAGAAAGAGGAAGGGAGAGAGAGAGAAAGACTAAAACATCAATGATGAGAGAGAATCACTGATCCTCCTACACACCCCCTACTGGGGATCGAACCCGCAACCCAGGCATATGTCCTTGACAGGAATCGAACCTGGGACCCTTCAGCCTGCAGGCCAATGCTCTATCCACTGAGCAAAACCAACTAGGGCAGTACATATCATTTTTTTTAATCAGTAAAGGTTTAATGAAAATGTTTTATCAAATAAAAAAAAACAATAAATGCAAATTTTAAGACAATAAGGAACAAAAATTTATCTTCTGAACAGTAATTATCTTTATATGGTAAAATTATAGATAATTTTTTTTCATTTTAAAAGATAAAATTCATTTCATTTATCTATTTTGACAATAGAATAATGGCAAAAAATACATGTTAAATTAAGCTGACACGTAAGAGAAATCTAGGAATGATAGGTAAAACTCTGAATTCTGAGTTTTGAAAGTTAAAATTCATAAATGTCCTTGCATTATTTATGTGGTTGCTGCTAGATTTAAGTGAATAATTTTTATAATATGTAGTTTACCACGTACCATAAACGTAGCCAATACATGCCTGCTCCACCGCTGAGTAAGGAATCTGTGCATCAGCTAAAGCCTTCTGACCTATAAAAACAGAAGGGTTTCATCAAATAGTGCTTTAGATATTTGCTTTAGATGAGTAAAAATTAAGCTTAGGTTTTTCCCAGAGTAGAAAGTTTATTTCCATATAGCCTATTTTAAATTCAAATGACAAATCCTTCACCAAATCATTTCAGATCTCTTCTTTCAGAAGTAATCATTTCTTCCTCTAAGCTACTGCATCACTTTTTCACTCCTTCTTTTTAAAAAAAATATTTTTTATTGATTTCAGAGAGGAAATGAGAGGGAGAGAGAGTCATTGATCAGCTGCCTTCTGCACAACCCCCACTAGACAAAACGGGGAATCAGACCGGGAATTGAACTGTGACCTTCTGGTTCATAGGTCAGCACTTAACCAGGGAGCCACATTGACTGGGCTCACACCTACTATTTGTTATTTAACATTTTCTGTCCTAACTATATACCTAACTATAAATATATTAAATCCCCTTAACGGCAAGCATCTTAAAACTCCTTAATGGCAAGGTACATGTCTTATTCATATCTGTGGCTCCACTGCACATCGACTGGGCAAAATTGGATAGAATGTCAATATTGGGGATAAAGATGGATAGAAACACTCAGGTGATCATCTTACAACGTCAGGATCAAGAGATGATCTTGTCTATGGGATAAGAAATGGAGCATTAAGGATGTTATTTAAAGTTACAGAAATGATCGGTGGAGGAACTGAAAAAATACACAAAAGTAAACTGGGGAGAGCGGGAAGGCTGGGGAGTGTTGGAGAGGGGGGAAAGAGATCAACCGGAAGATTTGTATGCATGCATATAAGCACAACCAATGGATACAAGACATGGGGGGGGGGGGGGGGGATGAGGGCATGTGATGGGGGTAAGGGAGGCTGGGGAAGGTCAAGGGGGAGGGAGGGGGAAGGAGACATGTGTACTACTATTTGTAATACTTTAAACAATAAAAAAAAAAGTAAACTGGGGAGGAGAGTGGAGGTTGAAGAGGTGTGAGTTAAATCCTCATCTATCACCGTGAGAAGCAAACATACTGATAAGCGAAAAACTGAACTAAGTGTGGTAGAATAGACATTTCGAGATGTAGAGATAACCATCAGGACAACTAAAGCCAAAACAGTTCAAAGAAATTGTCTCCTGAGGACCAGGCCTGGGAATCATAAGCCATTGTGTGTGTGTGTGTGTGTGTGTGTGTGTGTGTGTGTGTGTGTTTAACCATATGAATGTATTAATGTATTAAATTTTTTTAGACTAAGAGACACATATGAGGGCATGAGGGGGTGGGGAAAGAGGGGTAATGGGAAAATAAGGACACATATGTAATACCATAATCAATAAAGAAATTTTTTGAAAAGACTAAGAGACACATAATTGGTTATGGGATTGCCTTAGTCAGACCAGTTACATTTTTCTGCTTAACATATGAACAAAAAATTTAATTTTTTAGTTATAATAATGCTGGTGAGATTATATTAGGAAAGGCATTCCCATATACTGCTAGTGAGACTAATAATGTAAACAGTCTGAAAAATAATTTCACAAGAGTCATAAAATGTTCATAATCACTGTTCCAATTAGTCTACTTCCAAGCTCTGTCCTCAAAAGTACCTGGAGATGATCCAACATTTAAAAAAATAAATTTATTTATTTCAGAAAGAAAGGGAGCAGGAGAGATAAAAACATCAATGATGAAAGAGAATTATTGATCAGCTGCCTCCTGGACACACACCCACTGGGGATCGAGTCCACAACCCAGGCATGTGTCCTGACCAGTAATTGGAATTGAACCGTGACCTCCTGGTCAACGCTCAACCACTGAGTCAATATGGCCAGGGGAGACCAAATATTTACTTAGCAAGATGTCCACTATAATTCTAAAATATCAAAAAGTTACAAACCTAAATGTCCAACAAAAATCGGAGCATAAATATATAATGATACATGAAAAAAAAATCAATGTTTCAAACAATTTTAAGTAACAAGAGAAATGCTCATGATAAAATAAGTTTAAAGATTCAGAATATAAAACTATGTAGCATATGATCCCAGTAGGGAGCATGCAGGAGGAAGCCGATCAGTGATTCTCATCATTGATGTTTCTCTCTCTCTTATTCTCCCTTTCTCTCTGAAATCATAAGAATATATATTCTTTAAAAAGATTGTTAGGGGTTTTTACCCCAAGGTAAACTAAATGTGATTGATGTGGTCTGAAGATATATATATCTCACCTAAGACTATGTCAGATGTGTGAGTAGAGTCATCTTTATACTTCTCATTTCCCTACAAACTTAGAACCGAAGGGTATTTATTTATTTACTTTCATTTATTTATTTATTTATTTATTTAGTATTTATTTATTTAGAGTGGAAGGGAAGAGGAGAGACCAAGAGAAACATCAATTAGTTACCTCCCCCACATGCCCCAACTGGGGCTGGGGATCAAACCTGCAACCCAAGTACATCTGCCCTTGACCAGAACCCACATTCTATCTGCTGAGCCAAATTGGCTAGAGCTATGAACAAAGCTGGGTTTTGAAGTTTAATCTAGCCCTGGCAGATGTAGCTCAGTTGGTTGAGTGTCATCCGATGTATCAAAAGGTCACTGGTTCACTTCCTGGTCAGGGCATATACCCAGGTTGTGGGTTTGATCCCTAGTCAGGGTGCATACAGTGTAAGAGGCAACCCAATGATGTTTCTCTCTCCTTCTCCCTTTCCATTCCTCGCTCTCTAAAATCAATAAAAATGTGTGTGTTTTTAAGCTTATTCTACATAAAAGTTCCTTTTCTTTTTCTTATTGATTTTAGAGAGGGAGGAAAGGAGAGAGGAAAAAAATATATTGAAGTGAGATAAATACATCGATGGGTTGCCTCCCGGGATCAAACCCTCAATCTAGGTATGTGCCCTAACCAGGAATCGAACCCACAACCTTACAGTGCACGGGAAAATGCTCCAATGAACTGAGCCAAACTGGCTGGGGCAAAGTTCCTTTATTAAGTGAAGTTTTCTTTCCCTGATTGTGCTTACAAAAGAAGAGAATTTGAAGAACCGTCAGTTAATCCCTACAGTTAGTTTCAAACTCCATAACTTCACCTCAACATTACCATTTTATACTCAAAATGTTATATTCACATATTACTAAAATAACCACAAAATTTTTAACTAAATAAAAGAAATGGAACAAAAATATATACAAAGAACTGTTTAAAGCATCTCCCACTTCAGAGAAAGACAGAAGCTATTTGGAGACATAGGTCAAGAAAAGAGCCCTCGCTGGTATGCTCAGTGGATAGAGCATTGGCTTGTGCGCCAAAAGGTCGTGGCTTTGATTCCCAGTCAAAGGCACGTGCTTGGGTCTCAGGTTCAATTCCCAGCCCTGGTCAGGGGCACGGACAGGAGGCAACCAACTGACATCTCTCTCACATTGATATTTCTCTCTCCCCTTGTTTCTTTCCCCCTCCCTCCTTCCTTTCCACTCTCTCTGAAAAGCAATGGGAAAAATATCCTCAGGTGAGGATTAACAAACAAACAAACAAAAAAGGGAGAGAAAGAGAATATTTAATAACATTGCCCTGGCCAGTGCAGTTTGGTTGGTTGGAGCATCGTCTTGTACACCAGGTGGTGGTGGTTCAATACCTGGACAGGGCACCTACCCAGGTTGTGGGTGTCTCTCTCTCCCTTCCTCTCTCTAAAATCAATTTAAAAATTTCGAAGGACTGGTATGCATGCATATAAGTACAACCAATGGACACAAAACTCTGGGGAGGGAGGGCATGTATGGGAGGGGGGGGCAATGGTAAGCTATGTACACATATAATACCTTAATAAATTAAAAAAATAATAAATTTAAATAAATTTAAAAATTAAAATAAAATAAAGAGAATATTTAGCAACATAATAGTTAAGTATTAAATGAACAATATCCACCCAGAGAATCAACATCAATTAATTAATCCTCATGAACCTTCCTTTTGGGGAGCAGATATGCTCTGATTTCATGTATAGTAATATCTAAATACTGAGTTAAATCATAGAGCTGAAACAAAATCCCAATACATGGATTGTAGGCACTAGTGGAGTATCTAACTAATAACCGTAGTAATTCTTTTTTTTAATAATATATTTTATTGATTTTTTTTTTTTTTTTTTTACAGAGAGTAAGGGAGAGAGTTAGAAACATCGATCAGCTGCCTCTTGCACCCCCCCTACTGGGTATGTGCTCACAACCAATGTACATGCCCTTGACCGGAATCGAACCTGGGACCCTTCATTCCGCAGGCCGGTGCTGTATCCACTGAGCCAAACCAGTTAGGGCCTCAGTCATTCTTTTTGGGTTGCACTGCAACAAGCTAGAGGAACAGGACGGGTCTGGAGACTTCCCAGGAGGAGGACTTACCTAACAACGTCATGGGGCCAAGGAGCTACCACAGCTTCCCCTTGCTGGGAAGCTGGTGTTTTCCAGCAGTCCCAACAACTCACACCTAGCTCAGACTGCATGGCTCTGACTCTAAACATTTCTTTCTACCATGAAAAGAAGCTACTGCGCTTGTCCTCCTTTTTTAAAGAGAGAACAACAAATTCAGATCAATAGTGCAGCTAGCAGCAGCGTAGCCCAAGCACGTGGCTCCGAAGACAGCTCAGAGCAGCAATCGCCAACCTTTCGGACCTCAGGGACCACCAGTGGCCCAAGGACCAGCTGCTGCTCCAAAGGTTTCCTTAAACCAGCAGTTGCCAACCTTTCGGACCTCATGGACCACGGATTGGCAACTGCTGGCTTAAAGAACATAGACCAGGGGTGGGCAAACTTTTTGACCGGAGGGCCACAATGGGTTCTTACACTGGACCGGAGGGCCGGAACAAAAGCAACCTGACCATGCTGGCACTCTCATCTTGGGCTGCTGGTGAAGGAGCGGAGGGGAGAGCAAGAGAACCCTCCGCTCTTTCAGCAACGCAGGCAGGATAGAACAGCAGAACGGGCCAGATCTGGCCCGAGGGCCGTAGTTTGCCCACGGCTGACATAGACCCACATACTGTGGACCCTTCTCTCTCTGAGTTCCATCTCACTCACTAGTATGCATCCAAGTTCTTTGTTTAATACTCACTAGAATAAACATCAACAGAATTGCATCGCCTCATTTAGTCACACAATAGCCTAGTGATAGAAAAAGAATTCTCTACATTGGCTCAGTCAAGCAAAGAGAGGAAAGACGCCACACAGGTATTTAGTACATTTTGAATGTGATTATCCCTTTTTCTAGAAAAGGAAGGCGCTCATTTTGTCATATCTCCTAGAACCAAGTTATCCCTTTTAATGACTCTACTTTTCTCTCCCACAGAGCCCTTTGCTCTCCCAACCAACAGCTGGGTAGCACATGCATCATTGCCACCGTCTGCTCTGGCTATCAGCTAAGAATGCCCAAGGTTTTTTCCCCTTCCTCCTCCTGAAAGCCACTGGGCAACTGCTTGTACGGGCTTTTCTCCCTTGACCAGGCTTCTTTCTATGGCAGCAAGGCGAGACAGATCACACAACAAACTGCAATGCTCACAGGTCTAAATGTTCTACCTTACCTGCTTCTTTTGCCAGGTCAGGGTAGTCTCTTGAATTCTCAAGTCCAGGCTTCACAAACTAGAAATACAGAAGGAGATAACAAACAGAAGCAAGTTTAGATCTCTTCACAACAGAACATCACAGAAATGCATCCATTCAAATAAAAACAGAATGAACACCTAGCATTTCCTTGATTCTGATAATAAGTAATACTCAGTCCTTATCCTCAAGGAGATTCCAGCCTAATGAAAAATGGGAAATTATACTACAGTGTCATAATACAGAATGTCAAAATACAGAATGATTTGGGAGAAACTACTACCCAGTGTCAGAGGGAGGACCAGAAAGGCTTCCCAGAGGAACTGACATTTATATGAAGTCTTTAAGGGTAACAGCCCAGTGAGAGAAAAGGAAATCCAGTGAGAGCAAAGGCCTGGAAGTGAGAGAATGTGGCTCAGTCCAAGGACTGCAAAAAAAATTTATATTGCAGAGGTTGAAACGCAAGATGGGAAGTGATAGGGATAAAAAAATAAAAAAATAAAAAGTAACTTGGGACCAAATGGTAACTACTAACATTTCCTGGGAACTTACTGTGTTATGAATGGTGCTAAGCACTTTACATCTATTCACTCACTTGGTCCTCACAATAACGCTAAGAGGTAGATTGTAGAAAGCCTTGGGAAGGCACTTGAGCATTTCTTTAATTATTGTCAGCTGAATCCAGTGGCATTGGCAAAGCCACGTCCTGGAAACATGTTTTGCCAGAGGCAAGAGTGTGTCAGCTTGACCTTCAGCCCAGGTGCCAGGGTGAGGGAGGCCCACCGAGAGCGGAGCCCGCCCCGTCCCGGGCCCAGGGAGGGGGCTGCCTCGGAGCCCGGCCTCCTTGCCGTGGGAGCGAGGGAGCCAGCACCGGGCCGCAGCTGTGCCTTCTGCTCGCGGCCCGAGCGAGCCTGTTGCCCGTCCGTCCCTCACCTCACCTCCCCGCCGCCAGGCCTGGCCAGAGCCTCTGCTGAACCCCCGAGAGCCAGCACCAAGGCGGAGCAGACCTACTCGTGGAGCGTGACGGAGGACCGAGAGATTATACCCAGAACACTCTTTGTGGCCTGGGACTCTAAACACCTAAACCTGGGGGACTCTGAAAGCCTGAACTTGTGAAATGAGAGCGGCGGAGGTTACTATGGCGGAGTTGGCTGGAGCCTCCCCATTCTTCCCCCTCATCATCCTCCTGCTTGCCAGCAGCAGCGGGCCCAGGCCCCAGGGGATCCAGGATAAGAAAACATCGATCAGCGGACCCGGAGGAGCCATGTGACCCGGAGAGGCAATGTGACCCGGAGGAGCCGTGTGCCTGGGAGGAATGGTATGACCCAGAGGAGCCGTGTGACCCGGAGGAGCCGTGTGTCCCGGAGGAGCCGTGTGCCTGGGAGGAATGGTATGACCCAGAGGAGCCGTGTGACCCGGAGGAGCCGTGTGACCCGGAGGAACGGTGTGACCCGGGGGAGCCGTGTGATCCGAAGGAGCCGTGTGACCCAGGGTAGCCGTGAGACTTGGAAGAGCCGTGTGCCCCAGAGGAGCCGTGTGACCTGGAGGAGCGGTGTGAACTGGAGGAGGAGCGGATTCTATTCATGTGGTCCTGAGACATTTGGACAGTCTGCAGCCATTTGCTACAGAACACTTTGTTGTATTTCCCTACAAAAACAAATGGGAGAGAGTGTCCCACTTGAAATTCAAATACGGAAAAAAAGAAAAAAATCTGAGGAACAGAATAAACTGGTGAATATAATAGAATCAGGGGCAAAGAAAGGGAGTGGACTGATAATTATCAGGAGGATAAGGGGGTGGGGAAGCAGTGAGAGACTGGATTAAAATCGTATAACCATAGATGAGGACAATGGGGAGGAGAGGGTGTAAGGGCAGAGGGTGGGATGGGAACTGGGTGGCAGGGAGCTTTGGGGGAGATAAAGGAGAAACAATTGTAATAATCTGAGCAATAAAGATTTATTAAAAAAAAAAAAAGTCAGGCAAGGGGGTTGCTCCAAGAAGTGCACCGAGCAACACATTAAAGAAGTAAGGTAAGGAGGGAGAAGCAAGATGGAGGCCAAGGTAAGCACCTAAGCTGCCGCCTCGCACAACAATTTCAAAATCAACGGAATTCATCCAAAAACACAGGAAAGCTGGCGGAGTGGGAAATCTACAACTAGAAAGAAGGAGAGAGGCTCACGGATCGGATTGGGAGCCGCAAAGCGCTAGGGTAGGGAGACGCTCGTGCGCAGAGAGGAAGTGCGGCAGAATGCCTGGATATACCTCATAATTATGAGCAGGAGCTAGAGTTTGAGGCAGAGCAGGACAAGCTTCACTGCATCACTGTGAGCAGGATGACTCAGATGATAAGAAAGGTTTTGCGCTGGAACCGGTTTGGCTCAGTGGTAGAGCGCCAGTCTGTGGACTGAAAGGTCCCAGGTTCGATTCCGGTCAAGGGCATGTACATTGGTTGTGGGCACATCCCCGGTAGGGGGTGTGCAAGAGGCAGCTGGGTCGATGTTTCTCTCTCATTGACGTTTCTAGCTCTCTATCTCTCTCTCCCTTCTTCTCTGTAAGATATCAATAAAATATATTTTTTTTAAAAAAGAAAAAGAAATACAAAGTTGTTTAAAAAAAAAAAAGAAAGAAAGAAAGAAAGAAATGTTTTGCTCACAGCAGCCCAGCCTTTACGGCTGGATGTAGGCGCCTGCCGGAAGTGAAATCAATTTCATATTTCATTTTGCTGGAGGCTCAAACTACTTGTACTGGGCTGAACCAAGTAGAAAGGATTAAAGGAATTTCTCAACAACTGCCAATAATTCTTTATCTTAGAAAAGAAAATCTTTTTTTCCCTAAAAAAATAAAATTAAGATTAAAAAAACTGTAGCTACCAGACCATTACTAAATTTTCCGCCAAAGCAAGAAGGAGGTAAGGGAAGGGAGGCATGAAGCAAGAAAGCTATTTTATGTGTTTTTTTAATATATTTTATTGATTTTTTATAGAGAGGAAGAGAGAAGGATAGAGAGCTAGAAACATTGATGAAAGAGAAACATCGACCAGCTGCCTCCTGCACACCCCCCACTGGGGATGTGCCTGCAACAACAATGTACATGTCCTTGGCCGGAATCGAACACAGGACCCTTCAGTCCGCAGGCCGACACCCTATCCACTGAGCCAAACCGGTTTTGGCAAAAAAGCTATTTTAAAAGGTCTCATCTTCGCCATATTTTTTTCCGGCTAGTGACTTAAAAGTTTTACAAAATTTAGAAATGTGTCTGGAATCTCTGTGCATGTGTAAAGAGAGAAGTAGGCTTTAAAAATGTGTACACACTGTCCAATTTTGGATATTAGATAGTTTTAAATTAAACTTAATCTCTTTACCAGTGCTACAGAATAAAACCCAAGACTGTGGGGGTTTTTTCCTCAGAAAGATGTCGGATTTGACACAGGAAAAAATATAGGCTAGGTTCTAGCAACAAGATTGATATTTCCATAATAAAAGGTAGTTTTCAAAATAATAAAGAACCACACTCCAAAGTTAACTTTAAGGACACCAAGAAAATCAGTAAATTGTCTCTGTTACAAAAATTTGCCAAAGAAAATGCCTTAAAATAATTATAATTGACTCTAGAATCTACAAATTGTTAAAACATACATAAATAATATATTAATTTATTATCTAAGTAGGCCAGGTGAAACTGGCTACACCTTTGGTTAATTAAGAAGGCTGGCTGCGGAACTGGTGTGGCTCAGTGGATAGAGCGTCGGCTTTCGGACTGAAAGGTCCCAGGTTACCATTGCCCCCCTCCCCCACCTCCCATTCATGCCCTCCCTCCCCAGAGTTCTGTGTTCGTTGGTTGTACTTATATGCATGCATACCAGTCCTTCGGTTGTTCTCTTATCTCCCCCCAGGTCTCCTTCCCCTCCCCGCTGTCATTTGACAGTCTGCTTGTTTTATGGTGACTATCTCAGGACCACACGAATAGAGTCCGCTCCTCCTCTGGTTCACACCGCCCCTCCTCCTGGGTCCCACTGCTTCCCCGGGGCACCCGGCTCTCCCGGGGTACATGTCTCCCCCGGGGCACTGGGCTCTCCCGGGACACCCGGCCCCCCTGGGGTAGACGGCTCACCCGGGGCACACGGCCCCCTGGGACATACAGCTCACCCGGGCACACGGCCCCCTGAGGCACAGGAAAAACCAGTATTTTTATAAACAATTAAATTCTAATAAAGCCCTCTGAAAATCTGGGACTACCCATGATCCCACTGTATATGCAAATAAGCCTAAGGGGATAATCTTTTAAAATATAATCCTAAACTTAATAAAAAAGGGAAATTTAAAAATTTTGAAATTTCTTCTGCTAATATTTACAGGGTAAACTAAAGATTGCTGTTAAAATACTAAATCTGACAATAGTTACAGTCACCATAAATAAAAAATCACTTGAAATATATGGCTTTGCAGCAGTATTTGTTAAAATCTCAACAAAAAAAAGTTATGTGCCCTTGAAGATTACTCTGGGAGGAAATAGGAAGAGGCTTCCTTCAAAGATCTAGCTATAATTAAGGATTTATTTATGCCTTGTTAAGCCTGAGAAGAAAAGTAAATAGTTTGTGTTTTTACCTTCCTGACAAAGTTTATATAAAGTTAGTTAAAGATTAATAGCAGAAATTCGCCAAAACCGGTTTGGCTCAGTGGTAGAGCGTCGGCCTGCGGACTGAAAGGTCCCAGGTTCGATTCTGGTCAAGGGCATGTACATTGGTTGCGGGCACATCCCCGGTAAGGGGTGTGCAAGAGGCAGCTGGTCGATGGTTCTCTCTCATCGACGTTTCTAGCTCTCTATCTCTCTCCATTCCTCTCTAAAATATCAATAAAATATATTTTTTTAAAAAGATTAATAGCAGAAATTTAATTGGTGTCATTTACTGTCCATAATCTACGACCAAATATCAACAGTACAACTATTTAAATTTCTTTTGAGAGCCAAATTTTTTAAACTTAAACGTCTAACACCACTTCTTCAAAATAGACTCGCCCAGGCCCTGGTATTTTGTGGAAGAGCCACACTCAAGGGGCCAAAGGCTGCATGTGGCTCGCTAGCCACAGTTTGCTGACCACTGACCTAGGACAAGTAAAGTTAAAAATAAACATTATTTCAGATTGATTTAAATTGGCTAATTAAATTAAATGAATATTCATTAAAAAAACAGGCCTACGTTCAGGGAATGATATTAGCCGCCCCATTAAAAGAGACGTTATGCCTCAGGCATTAATCATTTTTCCCAGTTCTGGAAAGGCTGGATCTACTGCAGCAGGAGAGCAAAGGTCCTTCAAACCTCTTATATTCCAGCACAACGGGGAGAAATACAAGCTCTTATTTATGCCTTGACAGATTTTTCTATGGATCCCATCAACCTATAGTGATAGTATTTATGTGGTAAGTGCAGCCAAAATTATTGAAATAGCTACTATAGGGCACACTAATTCAGAAGAATTCTTTTCATTTATTTTTCAGCCTTCAAAAGGTTGTTTGAGAAAGACAATTTCCATGTTTTATTGGCCATATTCGATCCCATTCTGGCCTTCCAGGTCCTTTGGCTGCAGGTAATGAGGAAGTAGATCTATTCGTTGCCTCAGTAGAGGTCACTCCATTTTCCATGGCACGGGCCTCACATGTCCTACGTCATCAAAATGCTTCTGCCTTGCGCAAGGAACTCCATATTTCATATTTACCGAGAGCAGGCTCACCAAGTGTCAAGCAATGCCCTCAGTGTGTTATCCACTTCCCTGTGCCAGCATTAGGGATAAATCCTCAAGGACTTAACACCTAATCAAATCTGGCAAATGGATGTCACTCAAAAGTGGAAAGAGCCAATTGTACTCTTAAAATGCAATTACTAAAACGAAAGGGGGAGAGGATATTATGTGTCACCTCAAAACAAACCCTGTGGTGCTCTTTATACTTCAAGTTTTTTGAATTGCAGTGCAGAGGGTCATGCAGCAGCCGAAAGGCATCAGGCCTCCTGCACAATAGCCTCTGCCGAGTTGGCCCGGTGGAAGGATGCACAAACAAGACAAGGGGTTTACCAGATTCAGTGATAATGTGGGGAAGAGGTTGTGTTTGTATCTTTCCAGAAGGAGCAGGGCAGCCAATCTGGGTGCCAGAGCATTACATGCGTCAACACAATGGACCCAGAGAAGCTCCTTATCCCCTCGTTCAAAAGACCGAGAGTTGTCCCGATGACAGCAAAGTGGAAAAGGAAGAGGATGAAGGCTACCCAAGGGACTGAAGTGCCAACATGGGGTCGTCTGAATAAGTTAACGACTGAAGTCCAGCAGATAGTAGTAGAAAAGCAAGAAGTGGAAGCTACTTCCTCAATCGTGTTTTTGGCTATGCTAGCATTGGTTAGCTGCCAGTCTTCTGTAAAGTCTTGCGCAGCCAAGTTCAAGGACTCTGAGTAAATACACACCAGCAGCAAAAGAAAGTTTCATTTAGTAGCTAAAAATGTTAACATGTCTGTGGTTTGATTTTTCTCTTATTGCTGTGTTGCATTGGCATTGTTTTATTATTTTAATAGCCAGAGTTTTGCTCTTGACATTCAAGTTTTAAAATGATAACATTTATGTAATTTGGTTTTTGCATTGGCATTGTTTGCAATTGTTTTAATATACCAGAGCTTTGTTCTTGATGGTTAAGTTTTACTTTTATTATATTATCTTAAAAACAAACAAAAAAAAGGGGGGGGTGAGATATAGAGAGCACCTGGGAAGGCACTTGGGCATTTCTTTAATTATTGTCAGCTGAATCCAGTGGCATTGGCAAAGCCACGTCCTGGAAACATGCTTTGCCAGAGGCAGGAGTGTTGTCAGCTTGATCTTCAGCCCATGCACCAGGGGGTTTGTTATTTAATCCAGCCAAGTACCATGACTCAGGCACACCCAAGAATGCTCATAATCTTTTTTGTCTTGACTTTTAGTAAAACTTCCTAGGTTTTGCTGTATAAAATAAACACTGTATGGGCTCTGGGTCCCTGTCTCCATCAGAGGACAGTGGTCCCACGTGGCCCCAGCTTTTTCCTTCCATCTCTGTGTCTGTCTCTTTCTTTCATTTTCTCAATCTCCAGCATCCCCTATTCAGGAACCGAACTGCTCTCGAGCCAAGCTGGATGCAGAAAAGAGAGAAATATTCACAGTAGATACTATTATTATCATCACCATTTTACCACTAAAAAACAAAACAAAAAAACTAGAAACAAAGACATTAAGCAACATTAAAGATACACAGCTAATATGCAGTGGAGCTGAAACTTCAATAGTCTGGCTGTAGAGTCAAGTCACAAGGGACCTTATAGGCACCTGGGAAGGCAAGGTTTTATCCTGAAGACAACAGGTTTTTTATTTTACTTTATTTTTTTAAAAAATATATTTTTTATTGATTTCAGAGAGCAAGAGAGAGGGAGAAAGAAATAGAAATACCAATGATGACAGAGCATTATTGATTGGCTCCCACCAAAACTGGGGATGGAGCCTGCAACCCGGCATATGCCCTGACCAGAAACTGAACTGTGACCTCCTGGTGTATTGGTCAACACTCTGAGCCATACCAGCCTCTGAGCCATACCAGCCAGGCTACAGTAGGTTTTTTTAAGAAGAGAATAAAATAATGAGATATTACTACACACCTATTACAATGGCCAAAATAAATCCCAACAGTGACAACACAAAATGCTGACATGAATGAGGAGCAACAAGAACTCTCACTCATTACTGGTGGGAATGCAAAATGACACAGCCACTTTGGAAAATATTTTGGCAGTTTCTTACAAAAGTAAACATTCTCTTACTACATAATCCAGCAATTGCGCTCCTTGTTATTTACCCAAAATGAGTTGAAACCTTATGTCCAATCGAAAACCTGCACATGGATGTTTATAGTAGCTTTATAACTGCCAAAACTTGGAAGCAAACAACTTAGTGGGTGAATGGATAAATAAACTGGCACATTTAGGCAATGGCATATTATATGCTAAAATGCTATGAGCTACCAATCTACAAAAAGACATGAAGTTAAATGACTATTACTAAAAACCTAATCTGAAAAGTTTATATACATATTGTGTGATTCCAACTATATATTCTAGAAAAGGCAAAACTATGGAGACAGTAAAAAGATCAGTGGTTATCAGGGGTTAAAGGGAGGGAGGGATCACCAGACAGAGCACAGAGGATTTTTAGGGCAGTGAACAATTCTGTATGATACTGTAATGGACACATACCATCATTCATTTGTCCACATTCATAGAATGTACAACACTAAGAGTGACCCTGATGTAAACTGATAGACTGAGTGATGATGATGTGTCAGTAGAGGTTTATCAGTTGTAACAAATCTGCACTCTGGAGCAGGTTACTGGTAGTGGCTGAAGCTGTGCAGGTGTGGAGCAGAGAGTATATGGGAACTCTGGGTACTTTTGGCTCAATTTTGCTGTGAACCTAAAACTGCTTTGAAAAATAAAGCCCTATTTTTTAAAAAAGGAAGAGAGACCGAGATGAGAAGACTTGAATTTTAGATCATCCTACATGCAATGTGGAAAATAACAAAGGGAGCAAAGCTGGAGGCAGTGAGACCAAATGGCATGATTCTGAAATAGACCAAGTGAGAGTTGACTAACATAGCAGCACAGAGAAGGAAAAGAAGTGGACAGCCTTAAGAAACACAAAGAAAGTAAAATCTACCAAACGTGTGACTGATTAGATAAAGTGAAGTGGTTTGTTAGTCATTGTGTGATAAAGATGACTTTTATTTTTTTAAATATATTTTTATTGATTTTTTAAAAAATATATTTTTATTGATTTTTTACAGAGAGGAAGAGAGAGGGATAGAGAGTTAGAAACATTGATCAGCTGCCTCCTGCACACCCCCTACTGGGGATGTGCCCACAACCGAGGTACATGCCCTTGACCAGAATCGAACCTGGGACCCTTCAGTTCGCAGGCTCCACTGAGCCAAACCAGTTTCAGCAGAAAGATGACTTTTAAAACTTTCTGACTGAAAACCACAATAAACTACGTATTATAACACAACCCAGCATACACATACAGTCTGCCCTTGGTACCCACAGGGATTGGTTCTGGAACATCACACACACACACACACACACACACACACACACACACACACCCCAAAATCCACAGATGCTCAAGTCACATACATTCAATAGTGTTAGTCACATACATTAAAAAGTGTTGTATTTGCATATAACCTACATATATCCTCATGTGTATTTTAAATCATCTCTAGATTATTTATAATATCATATATATATATATATATATATATATATATATATATATATATAAACAACCAAATGACTGAACTACTGGTCGCTATGACATACACTGACCACCTTGTGGTCAGTGCATTCCCACAGCCAACCTCACTCAGTCTCTCCCTGCAGCCGGCCAACTTCCACGGTCCCTCACCCCTTGGCCTGGCCTGCCTGGATTAGGACTGGGCAAGACAGCCCTGATTGGCCCAATCTCCAGCCAGGCTGAGGGACCCCACCCCTGCACGAATTCGTGCACAGGCCCTCTAATACAATATAATGCTATTTAAATAGTTGTTTGTTGTATTGTTTAGGGGAAAAAGGCAAGAAAAAAGTCTGTACATGACCAATACAAATACATTCTCTGCAACCATCATAGGCCTAAATACATAGTGCATATCAACTACAACAACATTTTTGAGAGAATATTTTTGATCTTTAGAACCAACATATATAGAGGACCAACTGTATATTCATATGTAATTAAAGCAAAACTTTTTTTTTTTACAGAGAGGAAGAGAGAGGGATAGAGAGCTAGAAACATCGATGAGACAGAAACATCGATCAGCTGCCTCTTGCACACCCCCCACTGAGGATGTGCCCACAACCAAGGTACATGCCCTTGACTGGAATTGATCCCAGGACCTTTCAGTCTGCAGGCTGACGCTCCATCCACTGAGCCAAACCGGTTTCAACTAAAGCAAAACTTTTATGAAATACTTATTCTTGTGATATGGTACAATATTTTCTATTTTTAATTTTTTAAATGCTAGAGGCAACCTTCTACATTGATTTCATTACCCTTAATGGGTCACAAAATTCAATGTGAAACACTGTACAGATATTAACTTAAATGCCACACTTCACTGTAGTGCCAAAATGCAGCTGTCAAACTGCACCAAACCAATATTTAACATTTATTTCTGTCTCTGACCCATCCCAATTCTTCATAATTCCCTAATTCAGCACCAAAAATTGTCCATTCTCCTTCTACTTAGTCTTCAGTTCACTAGTATATCAGAGCATTTACAGATAGCACGTATATAAAGAGTACTATGCTAAGCTCTAACAAGTAATAGTCATTAAAAACTAAATTACCAGCCATGTAGTAAAATAACATTGCATTCCCATTTCTTACTGAAATAAAGGATATTTTTAAAAAATTAGTCTGGCAAATAAACACATACAATATTACTCCTTCAAAATTTAAAGCATATTTAGGTGGGAACTACCAAATGTCAATTAACAGTAGCTTGGATAAATTGTGATATGGTCACATTTTGGACATTACATCAATGAGAATAACCAATCTATAACTACGCATAAAATCATGGATGAACTCACAAACTAAGGCTGAACAAAAAAGTCATAATTTGCTGGAACCGGTTTGGCTCAGTGGATAGAGCGTCGACCTGCGGACTGAAAGGTCCCAGGTTCGATCCTAGTCAAGGGCACGTACCTTGGTTGCGGGCTCATCCCCAGTAGAGGGTGTGCAAGAGGCAGCTAATTGATGTTTCTCTCTCATCGATGTTTCTAACTCTCTATACCTCTCTCTTCCTCTCTGTAAAAAATCAATAAAATATATTTTTTTAAAAAGTCATAACTAATCTATGGCGAGCCTTTGGAGGAGAGGAGTCAGTGACTGGATGATGGCACAGGGGGAATTTCTGAGACCTAAAGTAACCACATCGGAAGGTCTGAACATAAAAATTCCTAACTAAAAGCCAGTCAATAGACAGGCTGGCTCAATTAAGGTAAAGATTAACTTTTGTCAAGGAAGATACAGGCCTTTTTCCACCCAATCCCCTACCTACCTCCCCTCTCATTACCATCAGTTTGTTTTCTGCATCTATGAATTTCTGTTTTATTTTGTTTGTTTCTTTTTTTAGATTCCACATGTAAGTGAAATCATATGATACTGTCTTTCTGTCCAACCTTTTTCACTTAGCACAATACCTTCTAAAAACCCATCCACATTATCACAGATGGCAAGATTTTTTTTAGCTGAGTAATATTTCATTGTATGTGTTTACCACATCTTTATCCACTCATCTATGGATGGACACCTAGCTTGCTATTTCTTGTCTATTGTAAAGAATGCTGCAATGAACACAGATGTGTATATATATTTTTGAATTATTGTTTTAGGTTGTTTTGGATAAATACCCAGAAGTGGAATTGCTGCTCCATTTTTAATTTTTTCAGGAAACCCCATAATGTTTTCCATAGCGGTGCACCAATCCCACCAGCAATGCAGGAGCTCCCTTTCTCCACATCCATGCCAACACTTGCCATTTGTTGTCTTTTTTTATAATAGCCTATCTGAGAAGCGTGAGGTGGTATTTCATTGTGCTTTTGATTTGCATTTCCCAATGATTGGTGATGTCGAGCATCTTTTCATGAGTGTGTTGGTCATCTATATATCCTCTTTGAAGAAATGTCTATTCATGTCCTCTATTTTTTAAGTGGGTTTTTTAGAAGTTGAATTGTATAAGTTCTTTAAATATAAGATATGGCAAAAGTAGGTTTTCAGCTATGAGTATGTGAAACTGTTTATTCTTGTATTATTATTTATTAATTACTAGAGGCCCGGTACACAAGATTTGTGCATGGAAGGGGGTCCCCTCAGACTAGCCTGCACCCTCTCCAATCAGGGACCCCTTGGGAGAAGTCCTACTGCCGGTTTAGGCCCAATCCTGGGATTGGACCTAAACCAGACATCCCTTTCACAATACAGAGCCGCTGGCTCCTAATCGCTCACCTGCCTGCCTGCCTGGTTGCCCCTAACTGCCCATCCCTGCCGGCCTGATTGCCCCTCACTGCCTCTGCATGCTGGCATGATCGCCCCTAACAGCACCCCCTGCCAACCTGGTCGCCCCTAACTGCCCCCCACTACCGTTCTGGTTGCCCCAACTGCCCCCTCCCTGCTGGTCTGGTCACTCCTAACTGCCCCCCCCACCATCCTGGTCACCCCTTACTGCCCCCCCATCCAGGCCAACTGCCCCCTCCCTGCTGGCCTGGTCACTCCTAACTGCCCCCCCACCATCCTGGTCACCCCTTACTGCCCCCCCCATCCAGGCCTGGTTGCCCCAACTGAACCCCTCTATCAATTTGGTTGCCCCTAGCTGCCCCCCTTCCCCGCTGGCCTTGCTGGTCACCCCCAACTGCCCCCTCTGCCAATCTAGTTGCCTCCCACTGCCCCCCCCCAGGCTAATCGCCCCCAACTGCCCTCTCTGCTGGCATGGTTGCCCCCAACTGCACTTCCCCTATTGGCCTGGTTTGCCCCTAACTGCCACCCCCACTGGCCTAGTCACCCTCCATTGTTCCCCCTGCTGGCCTTGTCGTCACCAACTGACCCCCCTGCCTACTTGGTCACCCCATGCAGCCTGATTGTTCAGTCACTTGGTTGTCCCTCACTAACCCCCCTGCCAGCCTGGTCATAGGCAGCCATTTTTGTGAGGGTGTGAGGATCAATTTGCATATCACCTCTTTATTATATAGAATGATATTACTTTCCATACAAGCAACTATAAACCCCACTCTGTATTTTGAATGCTAACCCTTGGTTGTGTGTGTATATATATGTATGTGTTTACATAGTAAAATTTGCAAATATCTTCTTCCATTCAGTTGCCCTTTCTTCTTGTGTGTGTGTGTGTATGTGTGTGTATATATATATATATATATATATATATTCATATACATATATAGTTGATTCACTAACATTGGACTCAAGGCCAATAGCACTATAGCTCATGTCTGAAATAAGTTTATCTAAGATTATTTTACTCATAAGGCATATCACACCCTTCTTGCACTTATGTATACCAGATAGCACTTCAGGCTTGGGGACCATTTTTAAACAGTGAAATCACCAACAAAAAAGGACCAAAATGCAAAAAAAAAAAGTGGCACGAAATAGATCATAACAGGGACACTCATTCACAGCATGAAAGCTAAAACAAGTACTGCCTGGTCTTATTTCACCTCAGCTGACATGCTTTTAATTAGGAATTTTTGTGTACAAAGCACCACTCAAAATTTTGCAAACTTATTTCAGCTGTGATGTAAGCTGTATCTCTTTCTGAGGGTAGATTATCACACATAAAAGTAGTATTAAAAATATTAAGTGGTTGATTATATGGTCCAAAGGCACCAAAATTTCTAAAATAGTTAACACTTAAGGAATAGAAACAAGGCTGGAAAAATCTTGCACCAAGGCGCTGACCATCGTTTCCTCCTCATCATCCATACTTCAAAATGTCCCCGAGAGCCCCAATACACTGCTGGTGGGAGTGCAGAGTGGTGCAGCCACTATGGAAAACAGTAGGAAGTTTCCTCAGAAAATTAAATATGAATCTGCCATTTGACCCAGTGATCCCACTTGCAGGAGTATAGCCTAAGAAATGTGAAATACCAATTAGAAAGAATGTCTGTTCATAGCAGCACAGTTTACAATGGCTAAGATCTGGAAACAGCCCAAGAGCCCATCAGTAGATGAGTGGATTAAGAACCTGTGGTACATTTATAAATACTATGCAGCAGTACAAAAAGAAGAATCTCTTTCCCTGTGACATACCATGGCAGGACATGAAGAGCATTATGCTAAGCAAGCTAAGCCAGTCTGAGAAAGTCGAATATCACATGATCTCCTTCATATGTGGAAGCTAATGAACGAAATAGATGCGGAGACAGAGCACTGAACAGACTGTGGAATCTCAGAGGGAAGGCTGGGGGAGAGTGGGTGAGTGGGAAGTGATCAACCCAAGACCTTGTATGCATAGACACATAGCCCATGGACTCAGACAGTAGGGTGGTAAAGCCTGGGGTGGGCTAGAAGGGGCCAGTGGGGAGGGGAAGGAAGGACATATCTCATACTTGCAACAACAAAGATTTAATTTTTTTAAAATGTCCCTGAGAAGGAATCCAACAGGGAGTACATCAGTCCCCTCTTATCCTTGGAGGGTCTGCTCTGAGAAACCCCTGTGGGTCTCAGAGACCACTAAGAGTACCTCGCCCTACATATACTGTTTACTTCCTATAGATACATATGCATGATAACGTTTAGTTTATAAATTAGGCACAATGGCTAATAACAAAATAAAAAATTATAACAATATACTGTAATAAAAGTTATGTGGATGTGTTCTCTCTCTCTCTCTCTCTCTCTCACACACACACACACACACACACACACACACACACACACACACGATGGCTAAGTGCATGGCTGCTTAAGTGACTAGGTGGGTAGTGCAATTAAGGACTTGGGAATCGTTTATCTGGGGGCTTTTCCAGCGGCTGGCGGCAGCAGCTAACGGGAACGGTGGATAAGGGGGACTGCCGTATTCCTAGGAGCGCAGAGCAGGTGGCAGTCTCCGCCCGCCTCCCTCTGGGTGGACCTTGCCTCCTCTGAAGCTCCACTCCGAGTCACAGGAGACGCGGACCTGAGATCACCCTGCGGCGTCCCCCACACACTCTGTGGCGGGGATGAAACCGGAGGAGGGAGAGGAAATGGGTGCGTGACAAACCGGGAGACGCCGCAACCCTCAGACCCTCCATCGTCACCTCCATCGTCACCCGCGCCGACGGCCGCTCTGGTGCCTCTCCGAGGGCCGATGTCCCCGGGCGGCAGGGTGGGGGACGCACCCACGGACCGTGTCGGGCCCGGCCCCGCGCCCCGCCCCGGACCCCGGACCCCGGGCGGGGCTCCCCGGGGCTCCGCTGCCCGCACCGGACCGGGCGCAGCAGGGAGCCCGCCTCCCGGGCCGGGCGGGCGGCTCCGTTACCTTGGTCATCCCAACTCCCACCACGAACACCCGGCGCAGGGGCCGCGGCTGCAGGGAGGTGATCGTCATGGCTCCGGCTGTGCGGTCCCGGCGACGGACAGACGGACAGACGCGGTGAGACACCGTGGGGTGCTGTCAGACTGGAGTGCCAGGGAACCCCAGCCACCCGGGGTTTAAGTTTCAGGGGGCGGAGCCTGAGGGGCGGAAGAGGGGAGGGGCCACAGGGCGCCCGCGCCTGCGCAGAGGCTCGGCTGCGCGCGCAGCTTTGGGGGCGGGAGTGCTACTAGCAAGCCCCACCCCTTCCTTTTTTAAATTTTTTTTATTTTTTCCCCAATTTTTTTTATTAAGGTATTATATGTGTACATATCTTACCATTGCCCCCCCCCCCACCTCCCATTCATGCCCTCCCTCCCCAGAGTTCTGTGTTCATTGGTTGTACTTATATGCATGCATACCAGTCCTTCGGTTGTTCTCTTATCTCCCCCCAGGTCTCCTTCCCCTCCCCGCTGTCATTTGACAATCTGCTTGTTTTATGGTGACTATCTCAGGACCACACGAATAGAGTCCGCTCCTCCTCTGGTTTTCACCGCCCCTTCCCCTGGATCCCACTGCTTCCCTAGGGACACACGGCTCACCTGGGGCACAGGGCCCTCTGGGACACTCGGCTCACCCGGGGCACAGGGCCCCCTGGGACACATGGCTCACCCAGGGCACACGGCCCCCTGGGACACTCGGCTCACCCGGGGCACAGGGCCCCCTGGGACACACGGCTCACCCGGGGCACACGGCCCCCTGGGACACTCGGCTCACCCGGGGCACAGGGCCCCCTGGGACACACGGCCCCCTGGGACGCATGTTGTTGTTTTTTTGTTTTTTTTTAAATTTCAGGTTTCTTAGAGCTAGGTAAGGCACTGTGAGCTGCGTGGATGAACCCAGAGAGCGTTATGCTAAGGAAATAAGCCACAATCGGAGAAAGACAAGTATCCCAGGACCTCACGCTTATATGTGGGATCTAATGAACAAAATGAACTGATGAACACAATAGATCTAGAGACGTAGGAGCATGGAACAGACCAATGCATTTCAGAGGGAAGGTCCTCGGGTGAAGGGGGCTGGGGGAGGGGAGATTAATCAAAGAACTTATATGCATGTATGCATAACCCATGGACACAGGTGATAGTGTGGTGAAAGCCAGGTCGAGGGGAGGGGGGCGTCTGTAATAGTTTCAACAATAAAGATAAATTTTAAAAATAAAGGTAGGGCTGAAACCGGTTTGTCTCAGTGGTAGAGCCTCAGTCTGCGGACTGAAAGGTCCTGGGTTCGATTCCGGTCAAGGGCATGTACATTCGTTGCAGGCACATGGGGGGGGGGGTGCAAGAGGCAGCTGGTCGATGTTTCTCTCATCGATGTTTCTAGCTCTCTGTCTCTCTCCCTTCCTCTCTGTAAAATATCAATAAAATATGTATTTTTTAAAAAATAAAAATAAAGGTAGGGACAATGAAACAAGGAAGGGATTAGAGTAGGTAGCAGGAGAGAACCTTGGTGGGGCTGTGTTGGCTCACCGGAGTCAGAGAAAAGGGGGCTCAGATTCTGCTTCTGTGAAAATGCTTTTCCGAGAAACAGGTTCCTCATTCCAGATCCAAAGATGTAATCGGCACTTTTGTGATTTTCTGCCAATATAAGCCAGACCTGGCAAGCTGTTTGGGGCTGTGAGGTCCGGAGCACTTTCGCTCCCTCGTACGTCGCCGGCTTTTAATAAATGACTCCATAATTCGACTTTTTGAGGCGTCCTTTGTAAGATGGGGGTTACACTACAACACATTCAGTTGCCCTTCCTTCTTGTTGATGGTTTAAACAATAAGAAACAATATGTGTGTGTGTGTCTATATACACTCATATACATATATAGTTGATTCACTAACATTGGACTCAAGGCCAATAGCACTGTAGCTCATGTCTGAAATAAGTTTACCTAAGATTATTTTACTCATAAGGCATATCACACTCTTCTTGCACTTATGTATACCAGACAGCACTTCAGGCTTGGGGACCATTTTTAAACAGTGAAACTACCAACAAAAAGGACCAAATGCAAAAAAAAAGTGACAAAGAATAGATCATGATAGGGACACTTGCTCACAGCATGAAAGCTAAAACAAGTACTGCCTGGTCTTGTTCCACCCCAGCTGACGTGCTTTTAATTAGGAATTTTTATGCACAAACCACCACTCAGAATTTTTGCCACCTCAAGAACTCTTGGAGTATTGACTTTGGGGTTACAATTCTCGTGAGTAGACAAGTTTGCCATTCAGAATCCGCAAATAAAAGGGATAAAGTAAGTAAAATATATGTAGGGGCTAAAGCCTTTGTTCTGTCACCCCCCTTTAATCCTAACAAAACAACTCCTGAGAATGAGCTTCGGAGGGATTGAAAAGGTCACAAAGTTAGTCGCTGAACTTTGGTTTTTCCTTTGCTTTAGACATATATGTGTGGAGTTTGAAGTATGGTAGCAGCCATACTTGGGTAAAAATTGCTGTTTAATATTTTAACCTTGCTGTTTTGGGTTCTGGACTCATTTAAAAGTTATTTTGATTTTCTGAACTTATTTATGATATCCCAATACTCCACTGATGATAGTTTGACTGTCCCATTGATTGTGATCTCACTGGTTATGGAAGCACATTCCTGGGACCCAAGGCAGATCAATTATCCTAAATTGTCGTGAAGTTTCCCCCACCCCCACCCTCACCCCTAACCCCTACCCTTTATGGGTGTCAGGTCCCAAGAGTGGCAACACACGCACGGACTCCTCCACATTACCACCCTCAACGGGATGCAGGGCGGTTCCCACAATCCGAGCATCTGCCTCGGGCTTCTGTGCTCTCAGCCTCAGGCCCGGCTCAGGACACCACCCTCCTCCTGGTCCTTGAGCCTAAGCCCCCACGGCTGGTGTGGGGTGGGAAAGCTTGCTCTCCCACTGCTGCGGTGAATTCCCCCTCCCCCCCCCCCCCCCCCCCCCCCGTCCCCCGGGGCCCGGACTATGTCCCGTTCAGGCTGGACTTTTCCCTTTTGCCATAGCACGCTGCCGCTGTAAACCCGGGGTCAGGACTTTAACTGGCGCCTGCCTTTCCCTTCTCCGGCGGTCGCTGTCACTGTCCCCGCTGGACGGATTCAAACACTGCCGCTTGCACGAAGAGCCGCCGGTAGCCTGGCCCCGAACCCCCCGCCGCGGAGAGGAGCGCGCGTCGCGCGGCCGCCAGGGGGCGCAGCCCGCGCAGCCTCGCGGCGGCCTGCGGGGGGCGGGCGGCGGGCGGCGGGAGCGCAGGTCGGGGAGCCGCCGCGCCGCCCCAGCCCCGCGCCCACATGCAGCGCGCCCTGCCCCGCGCCCTGCGCCTAGCGCGCCCCCGGAGCCCCCTCCGGGCCCGCGGCTGCGCCTCGGCCGCAGCGGCCCGGGGCCCGGAGATCCAGGTGCGCGCCCTGGAGGGTCCCGACCGAGGTGAGTGCGCTCCCCCAGAGCCCCCGGGAGGCGGCCGGGGCGAGCCGGGCCGGGCTTCGGAGGGGGCGCCCGGCGGCGCTGCGGCCCGGCCCGGGCGATGCCCGCGGAAAGACTGGGTGGGACTGTAGGGTCGTCGAATGTATTTCAGGATGTGTACCCAAATCCCCTGCGTCCTCGTCGGGGTGGCCCGAGAAGGGGTGACCCCCTGACTGGCCTCCCCGGCACTACTTGGAACGGGGACTCCAGGTCAGTGTGGGCCCCCACCCGCGGTCCCCGGGTGGCCTGGGCCGCGGGGAGGGGAGGAGGGACACTCGGGGGCAGGACGCGGCCCCCGCGGCTTTAAAAGGCGTGAGCGCGCCCCCGGGCCGGGGACCCGGGCACTGTCCCAAGGGGGCAGAGGCCGCCCGGCCAATCCTGCGAGGCCGCGCTGGGGGGCGGAGGGGGAGGCCGGGGAGCGCGCCTCCCTCCTCCCTCCTCCCTCCTCCCTCCTCCCTCCTCCCTCCTCCCTCCTCCCTCCTCCCTCCTCCCTCCTCCCTCCTCCCTCCTCCCTCCTCCCTCCTCCCTCCTCCCTCCTCCCTCCTCCCTCCTCCCTCCTCCCTCCTCCCTCCTCCCTCCTCCCTCCTCCCTCCTCCCTCCTCCCTCCTCCCTGAGAGCAGGGAAAGTTGGTTCGCAGGTCACTGGCAGAAAACACCTTCCATTGCGCATTGTGTTTTGTTGTTATTGTCACCCAGACCCCTCAGGCTTACCCTGAGGTCTAGGCCGTTCTCTTCCGCTTGCTCCCCAATCCTGTTGGTGTCAGAATTTTAATTTGCCTGGGAGACTACATCTCTTATTTCCTCCCCCACCCCTTACCAACTTTTGAAGAGCTGCTTTGCTATATTAATCTAGTTCCTTGCTCCCGGCCGGCCGTGGCACACTGTTCCCTCCGGTGCACCCCCCCACTTTGGATGGGCTTGTAGGGGTTGCTGAGTCTTAGAGAATACCCCTTACTCTCCTGCGTTATTCGTGCCCAACTGGCAACGGTGCTCGCCTTGATATTGTTCTTTGCCATTAAGAAACAGAGGCACACACAGACGGATTCATTTGCCTTTCAGCATAACAAGATTATTGCTTGTCTCGTTTTTTGATTCTCATAAGTGTATTTCCAGTAGGACATGATCTCACTCATCTGGGGGAAATGGTGAACGACACAGAGGGATGAACTAGAACAGACCCAGAGATGAGGAGCCGTGGGTCAGACTGCTGGGCCTCAGAGGGAGGGTGGGGATAAAGGGAGAGATCAACCAAAGGACTTGTGTGCACACATAGGAGCCTAACCAGTGGTCGAGGACAATAGGGGGGTGGGGGCCTGAGTGGGGAGGGAAGGGGGATTGGAATTGGGCGTTGAGGACAAATATGTGATACTTTAATAAATAAAAAAATTAAAAAACAAACAAACAAACATAAGAGGAACACCCTGGCCCCGTAGCTCAGTTGCTTAAAGTGTCATCCCTATACCTCAAGGTTGCAGTTCCACCCCCTCAACCCCTCCACCCCACCCCATCAGGGTACATACAAGAAACAACCAATTAATGCATAAGTGGAAATAAATGTCCCTCTCTCAAAATCAATAAACTGCTTGGCCAACGTGGCTCAGTGGGTAGAGGATTGGCATGCGGACTGAGATGCCCCAGGTTCAATTCCGGTCAAGGGAACATGCCAGTCAAGGGCACATGGGGGGGGGGGGTTTCTGGATAGATTCCCAGTAAGGGGCGTGCAGGAGGCAGCCAATCAATGATTCTCTCATCATTGATGTTTCTATGCCTCTCTCCCTCTCCCTTCGTCTCTGAAATCAGTACAAATACATTTAAAAATAAATAAATTTTTAAATTAAAAATAAATAAAACAGCTGCACGGGGAAATTAAGCAATTTGAATCAGGTGTGATTTCAAAACTTGTGTTCTCAACTATTAGGTCATCACTGCCTCTTCTGTACAAAACACAGACTAGTACATCAGTGAAAAGTATTATCGGGGGTCATAGACCTTGCAGATAGCAGAATTGTTATCCATGGATAACAAAGATCAGCATAGTAAGCCTCTGCCCACCATTTATTTTTTATTTAAATACTAGAGGCCCAGTGCATGAAATTCATGCTTGGGGGAAGGGAGTCCCCTCAGCCCAGCCTGCATCCTCTCCAATCCAGGACCCTTTGGGAGATGTCTGACTGCTGGCAATTAGACATCCCTCTCACAATATGGGATCGCTGGCTCCTCACTGCTCACCTACATGCCTGATCACCCCTAACTTCCCCCCTGCCAGCCTGATCACCCCTAACCGCCTCTGCCTGCCAGACTGATTGCCCCTAACTGCCCCCCCTGCCATCCTGATTGCCCCCAATTGTGCGCTCCCCCCCCCGTGCCAACTTGGTCACCCCACATAGCCTGCTGGTCAGTTGTTACCATGAGGGCATCGTGACCAATTTGCATATCACCCTTTTATTAGTATAGGTATTTTTTTTAAAATATATTTTATTGATTTTTTTTTACAGAGAGGAAGGGAGAGGGACAGAGAGCTAGAAACATCGATGAGAGAGAAACATCGACCAGTTGCCTCCTGCACACCCCCTGCTGGGGATGTGCCCGCAACCAAGGTACATGCCCTTTACTGGAATCAAACCTGGGACCTTTCAGTCCGCAGACCGACGCTCTATCCACTGAGCCAAACCGGTTTTGGCAGTATAGGCATTTTTTATTTATTTCAGAGACAAGGGAGTGAGAGAAAGAGAAACATCAATAATGAAAAAGAATCATTGATCATCTGCCTCCTGCATGCTCCATACTGGGGGAACGAGCCCACAGCCCTGGCTTATACCCTGATTAGGAATAGAGCCGCGACCTTCTGGTTCATAGGTCAATGCTCAACCACTGAGCCATGCTGGCCGGCTGCCCCTGACATTTAGAAGGTCATTGAGGGCCGAAACCGGTTTGGCTCAGTGGATAGAGCGTCGCCCTGCGGACTGAAGGGTCCCGGGTTCGATTCCGGTCAGGGGCATGTACCTTGGTTGCAGGCACATCCCCAGTAGGGGGTGTGCAAGAGGCAGCTGATTGATGATTCTCTCTCATCGATGTTTCTAGCTCTCTATTCCTCTCCTTTCTTCTCTGTAAAAAAAACAGTAAAAATATTTTTAATATAAAAAAAAAGAAATAAAATAGAAGGTCATTGGGGGACAGGCATAAGGAGAAGCAGTGGAGGAAGCATGAGGAAAAGACTCCACATAGGAGAAACGCCACCTCTCCCCCATCCCCCCAAGATGACGGGGCCGTTCGATATTTATGTCAGAAGCCACAGGCTCTGCCTTCATCTTGGACCAATGGCATAAGAGTGTTGTCACACCTGTTGTCCTTGAAAACAGGATTGGCTTGTTAACCACTCTTCACTCTTCCTTATGGCTCTATTCCAACTCCTTACCATGGGTTCGTTTTAAGCTGTCCCACCTCTGTGTTTTATTCTGGCTATGCCCCTGGCTTGGGTCCGCTCCTTTCCTCTCTGCCTGTGTAAATACTTCTGGAATTGCCACCTTTTATTCTCCATGTGTCTGGATGGGTCTCCCTCGTAGGTTGTTAGCTCGTTGAACGGAGGACTGCTAGCCGGGTCCGGCTGTTAACTTAGGCAAATTCCCTTCTCTCCCGGGCTTCAGTGTCCCCTTCTATGTAATTAGGGGTTGTTGAGCCAGTTGCTCTGTATACTAACTACCTCCATTAGTTTCCGTTGACTCCGACCCATATCACCAAGACTGTGATCCAAAGCCTCCAGGCAAAAGTGATCCTATCAACTGGCCAAGAAAACCGTCAGCCGAAACTGGTTTGGCTCAGTGGATAGAGCATCGGCCTGCGGACTGAAAGGTCCCAGGTTCAAGTCCGGTCAAAGGCATGTACCTTGGTTGCGGGCACATCCCCAGTGACAGGTGTGTAGGAGGCAGCTGATGGATGATTCTCCCTCAGCAATGTTTCTGACTCTGTCCCGCTCTCTTCCTCTCTGTAAAAAAAATCAATAAAATATATTTTAAAAAGAAAAGAAAAGAAAACCGTCAGCCAGTGGCAGGGCGGGTTTGGTGAGTAAGGTATTATATGTGTACATAGCTTACCATTGCCCCCACACACACACTTCCCATTCATGCCCTCCCTCCCCAGAGTTCTGTGTTCGGGGTTGTACTTATATTCATGCATACCAGTCCTTCGGTTGTTCTCTTATCTCCCCCCAGGTCTCCTTCCCCTCCCCGCTGTCATTTGACAATCTGCTTCTTTTATGGTGACTATCTCAGGACCACATGAATAGAATCCGCTCCTCATTTGGCAGTCTGCTTGTTTTATGGTGACTATCTCAGGACCACATGAATAGAATCTGCTCCTCATTTAGCAGTCTGCTTGTTTTATGGTGACTATCTCAGGACCACACGAATAGAGTCCGCTCTCCTCTGGTTCTCACGCCCCCCCCCCCCCAGTCCCACTGCTTCCCCTGGGACACATGGCTCACTTGGGGCACACGGCCCCCTGGGACACACGGCTCACCCGGGGCACACGACTCCCTGGGACACACGGCTCAGAACCTGGGACCTTTCAGTCCGCAGACAGACGCTCTACCACTGAGCCAAACCGATTTCGGCTGGACTTTATTTTGATGAAAGGGGAGGGGAAGGACATGATCAGATTTGGATTAGAAAGATGGCTGTGAACCAGATGAGCAAGATGGAGGGCAAGAGGGCCAGTTGGGTGACCCACGTAATAGGGTTCAAAGCCCATAGCAGGTTCGAGGCTGCAGTGAGGCCGGGAGCTGAAAGAGCTCAGATCTGTGTAAGTGGCTGGATTGGCCGGCCTTGGAAACGGGGATTTCATGGGTGAGGGAGAGGGAGGCAACCGGCTGGACTGCTGGGCTCATGGTGCAATCATGTACTTGCCACGGGAACAGGAGAAAGAGGGTAACGTTGGTCGAGAGGTCTCGTGGGCAGTTGGCTGTTTAGGCTGGGAACTCAGAGGCGCGCTCTGGGCCGGCCAGGCGTGCAGGGCAGCCGTGGGGGTATAAGATAAGAGGCCAGCCAAGACCGGTTTGGCTCAGTGGATGTGGAGCGATGGCCTGCGGACTGAAAGGTCCCAGGTTCGATTCCGGTCAAGGGCATGTACCTTGGTTGCGGGCACATCCCCAGTAGGGGGTGTGCAAGAGGCAGCTGATGGATGATTCTCATCGATGTTTCTAAATCCTTATCCCTCTCTCTTCCTCTCTGTAAAAAAAATCAATTAAAAATATTAAAAAAAAAAAAAAAAAGAGGCCAGCACGGGGAGGTGCGGGAGAAGGAGGGACAGGTGAGCAAGCCCAGCTCTCCGGACTCTCCTACCTCACCTGCGCTGCTCTCCCTCCACTCTGAACTCCCGAAGACACCAAAGGGTGGCAGAACATGTTGCCCCAAATATGCTTCTTTGTCATAAGGATTAGTCTGTGCTAATGGCACTTGAAAAAACAAACAAGCCGAAACCAGTTTGGCTCAGTGGTGGAGCGTCGGTCTGCGGACTGAAAGATCCCAGGTTCGATTCCGGTCCAGGGCTCGTACCTTCGTTGCGGGCGCATCCCCAGTAAGGGGTGTGCAAGAGGCAGCTGATCGATGTTTCTGGCTCTCTATCCCTCTCTCTTCCTCTCTGTAAAAAAATCAATAAAATATTTTTAAAGAAGAAAAGAAAAAACAAACAAACAAAAAACAAAACAAAACAGCAGATGCATGAAAAGCGTTTGGATCCCCCCTTTTCTTCCTGAAGACAAGAGATAGACACTCCCCCGTGAAAGCTGCCCTCCCTGGACCAGGGGAAAAGAAACATTCCTTCAACAGAGAACCAAAGCCAAGACAACTCTGTACAAACACATCTTATTCAAAAACAAAATTCTTATTTCCCTTCAGCCTCCTCACATAGTTTAGTTACCTTTCCACAACTGTCTCTCTGTTCAACCCACTCTAAAAACATGTAGGTTCTACCATTTCGGGGGGTGGGGGGTCTTTATTTCCTTATAGGGGCTCCCATGTCATGCAAAACTTGTATAAATGTACTAGTGTATGCTTTTCTCCTGTTAACCTGTGTTTTGTCAGTTTAATGGTCGGGCCCAACTCTACAGGTTTTGTAGAACCTCTCCCACACTCAGGCCCTCATCCAGCAGCTCCCTCTGCCTGGAATGGGCTTTCTCCCCACCGATAGACACACACCACACACACACACACCACACTCACACACCACTCACACACACACCACACTCACACACACCACACTCACACACACCACACACACACACCACACACACACACACACCACACACACACTCACACGCACACCACACACACACTCACACGCACACCACACACCCCACACCCCACACACCACACACACACACCACACACACACACACACACACACCCCACTCACACACACACACACACACACATCACACACACACCACACACACACACACACACCACACACACACACACACCACACACACACTCACACGCACACCACACACACACTTTTAAAAATATATATTTTATTGATTTTTTACAGAGAGGAGCGAGAGTCATCGACCAGCTGCCTCTTGCACACCCCCTACTGGGGACGTGCCCGCAACCAAGGTACATGCCCTTGACCGGAATCGAACCTGGGACCCTTCAGTCCACAGGCCGATGCTCCATCCACTGAGCTAAACCAGTCTCGGCACACACACACGCTTTTGCCTGCCTTGCTCTCCTCGTCATCCCTCAGCTCTCAGCTGAAAGGTCAGTTCCTCCACCAGGTCACTGTTGACCTTTTCTACACTAGGGCTCCCCTTGGCCACTCTTCCTCCTTCCTCCTGGTCCTTTTCATTCTGTGTTCTCGTCACAAACGGTAATCACATCACCGGATCTCCGTCTTCTCTGTGACTGCAGGTTCTGAGAGGACGGGGCTGGGCCTGCTGACCTCCGGAATCCGTGTCTAGTGCAGAAGCCAGCACCTGTTCGATGCGTCATTTAATTGCACAAGTGATTGGATTAAAGACGTCCTGGATTGAGCTTTCAGGAACTCTGGCTTTAAAAAATTGGGTAGTCCCTTACCTATCGTATTTTCCCCACCACACCTCGGTCCTCAAATGAACATTTTTACTTATTCTCACCGTGCTCACACGCTTCCACCTGGGAACTGCCACCTGTGAACCTCTAAGAATTTTATGCACTTTCCTCACTCAAGACCTCGTGTTCTTATTTACTTGTACTAGGCTGCCAGCACCTTGTGGGCAGGGACTGTTGTATAACTTATAACCCACACAATTTCTTATCTAATGCAGTTGTACAATAGATAGTACAGTTTCTTTTTTCAGGCCAACACTTGGTGGTTTTTTTGGTTTGTTTTGTTGATCCTCATCCAAGGATTTTTTTTCATTGTTCTTTTTTTTTTTTTTTTTTTAGAGAAAGTGGAAGGGGAAGAGAGAAAGAAAAACAATGTGAGAGAGACACATCTATTGGTTGCCTCCTGCACACACATACACACACCCGGAGCTGGGGACTGACCTGCAGGCCTGACTGGGAATCAAACTCGAGTCCCCCTCTGTGTGCTGGACGGCGCTCTAACCACTGACCCACATCAACCTGGGAACACTTTGTTTTCAAATTCTTTTTTCTTTTTTTTTAAAATTTCTTTATTGATTAAGGTGTTACATATGTGTCCTTATTCCCCCGTTACCCTCCCACACCCCCACATACACTCATGCCCTCACCCCCTCCCCTGCTGTCTGTGTCCATTGGTTAGGCAGATTTTTTTTTGTTTTAGCCACTGTGCGGGGTGTGTCGTCAACTCTTATTATGTTTTGAAAAAAACTCTCATTTATTTGATTCTAATACAATTAAACACATTTTCATGTGCTTATGGGTTTGTTTGAATATCTTCTTTTGTGGATTTACCTGCGTGAGAGTTGGGCTTTTTGAAACATTGAGGTGTAATTGACTTACGTTAGTTTCGGGTGTACAACTGAATGACTCATTATTTGTTACACTGTGAAATGATCACCGCAATAAGTCTAGTTAAGACCCACCATCACTCACAGTTACACATGTTCCCCCCTTGTTCTGAGCATGCTCAAGTATCTACTTTCTTAGCAGATGTCACAGCCCCGGGACTTGTGTATGGTAGATATGTGTGTAGTAAGTGAGTTACGGACTTTAAGATTTGGGTGGAAGGAAATCCAGAGAAGTGCAGAATGTAACTCAGAGGGAGGAGGAGGGGCCCGGGAGAATGCGGGGCCACAAAGCAGACGAGTGGCATTCTACTTTAGCCAAAAGCCACCCGGTGCACAACACTAACAGTGAGCCATAATGTACGCTGTGGACATTGGACGACAGGAACACATCCACGTAGGTTTGTCTTCTGTAACTCTGGTGTGGGATGTCGATGTGGGGGAGGCTATGCGTGTGTGGGAGGCTGGGATATAAGGGAAATCTCTGTACTTTTTTTTTTTTTAATGTATTTTATTGATTTTTTACAGAGAGGAAGAGAGAGGGATAGAGAGTTAGAAACATCGATGAGAGAGAATCATCGATTAGCCGTCTCTTGCACACCCCCTACTGGGGATGTGCCCGCAACAAAGGTACATGCCCTTGACTGGAATCGAACCCGGGACCTTTCAGTCCGCAGGCTGATGCTCTACCACTGAGCCAAACCAGTTTCGGCTGTACTTTCTTTTTTTTTTTTTTTTTTAATATATTTTATTGATATTTTACAGAGAGGAAGGGAGAGAGATAGAGAGGTAGAAACGTTGATGTGAGAGAAACATCGACCAGCTGCCTCTTGCACACCCCCTACTGGGGATGTGCCCGCAACCAAGGTACATGCCCCTGACCGGATCGAACCCGGGACCTTTCAGTCCGCAGGCCGACGCTCTACCACTGAGCCAAACCGGTTTCAGCTCTCTGTACTTTGTTCAATTTTTCTGCTATAAAAAAAAGAAAAGAAAAGGAAAGAAAGAAGAAAAGAAAAAAGCCACACAACTGTCTATTGGAGAGAGAGAGAGAGAGAGAGAGAGAGAGAGAGAGAGAGAGAGAGAGAGAGAGAGAGAGACAATGGCAGAAGCAGGCAGGAACCACTGCCGTGGCCATTGCCCCTCTCCCCGTGTTCCCCACGGTCCACAAGCCCTTTACTTCCTTTGGGGAGCAGGCAGGGCAGTGCTGTTCTGCTTTATAGTCTGAAAAACCGAAGCCGGCGTGTGTGACTGCCGTCACACAGCTGCCCAGGGGTGGGCAGGGGCTGCCCAGGCCCGGGCGGAGGGAGCGGCCGGGGCCTCACCCAGGTTGCCCGGTCCCTGCAGGAATCACCGAGGTCCTGATGAACCGGTCGCGTGCCCGGAATGCCCTGGGAAAGGTCTTCGTTAGCGAGGTGAGGAGCGGCAGCGCCGGGCCGGGCCGGGCCGGGCCGGGCGGGACGGGGAGGAATCTCTGACGGGGTCTCCTCTGCAGCTGCTGGAAGCGCTGGCCCGGCTGCGGGACGACCGGCAAGTGCGTGTCCTGCTCTTCAGGAGCGGCGTGAAGGGTGTGTTCTGTGCAGGTGGGTGTCCTCCCCTTCCCCTTCCCCCCCACCCCGGGGCTCAGCGGGGCTCCCACCAGCCTGCAGGGGAGCTGGGGAGGGGGGGCTTCCGTCATCTCTGGCAGAGGACTCATTCTTCCCGTTGTACAGACCTGAACTCAAGACTCAGAGGCGAAATGCCTTGGGTTACATAGCTACTGAGAGGCAGAAGAGGATTCGGTTTGAACTTGGCCTTTCTGCCCCCCAAATTCTTATTCTCGTGGCTGCACTGTGCTGCGTTCTGACCCTTCACTGGGGAAAAGGGGAAACTGAGTCAAAGACATTCACAGGACGGGCCCCGTGACCAGGATGGGACTCTGTGCCCCTTTGCCCGGTCCCTGCCGCCAACGCTTCCCCACCGTCCCTGCACCTTTGGTCCTCACAGCAAGGCAAGCACCGTGCACTTCTGTTTCAGAGAAATACCCCGCCCCAGGCCCTTACGCAGCAAGTCCGCGAGAGCTGAGCTGAGCTGAGCACCAGTGCTGGGGTGACTGGGGAGAGGGTAACCAGTGCTGGGGTGACTGGGGAGAGGGTAACCAGTGCTGGGGTGACTGGGGAGAGGGTAACCAGTGCTGGGGTGACTGGGGAGAGGGTAACCAGTGCTGGGATGACTGGGGAGAGGGTAACCAGTGCTGGGGTGACTGGGGAGAGGGTAACCAGTGCTGGGATGACTGGGGAGAGGGTAATCAGTGCTGGGATGACTGGGGAGAGGGTAATCAGTGCTGGGGTGACTGGGGAGAGGGTAACCAGTGCTGGGGTGACTGGGGAGAGGGTAACCAGTGCTGGGATGACTGGGGAGAGGGTAACCAGTGCTGGGGTGACTGGGGAGAGGGTAACCAGTGCTGGGATGACTGGGGAGAGGGTAATCAGTGCTGGGATGACTGGGGAGAGGGTAACCAGTGCTGGGATGACTGGGGAGAGGGTAACCAGTGCTGGGGTGACTGGGGAGAGGGTAATCAGTGCTGGGGTGACTGGGGAGAGGGTAATCAGTGCTGGGATGACTGGGGAGAGGGTAATCAGTGCTGGGGTGACTGGGGAGAGGGTAACCAGTGCTGGGATGACTGGGGAGAGGGTAACCAGTGCTGGGATGACTGGGGAGAGGGTAATCAGTGCTGGGATGACTGGGGAGAGGGTAACCAGTGCTGGGGTGACTGGGGAGAGGGTAATCAGTGCTGGGGTGACTGGGGAGAGGGTAACCAGTGCTGGGGTGACTGGGGAGAGGGTAATCAGTGCTGGGGTGACTGGGGAGAGGGTAACCAGTGCTGGGATGACTGGGGAGAGGGTAACCAGTGCTGGGATGACTGGGGAGAGGGTAACCAGTGCTGGGGTGACTGGGGAGAGGGTAATCAGTGCTGGGGTGACTGGGGAGAGGGTAACCAGTGCTGGGATGACTGGGGAGAGGGTAATCAGTGCTGGGGTGACTGGGGAGAGGGTAACCAGTGCTGGGATGACTGGGGAGAGGGTAATCAGTGCTGGGATGACTGGGGAGAGGGTAATCAGTGCTGGGGTGACTGGGGAGAGGGTAATCAGTGCTGGGGTGACTGGGGAGAGGGTAACCAGTGCTGGGATGACTGGGGAGAGGGTAATCAGTGCTGGGATGACTGGGGAGAGGGTAACCAGTGCTGGGGTGACTGGGGAGAGGGTAATCAGTGCTGGGGTGACTGGGGAGAGGGTAACCAGTGCTGGGATGACTGGGGAGAGGGTAATCAGTGCTGGGGTGACTGGGGAGAGGGTAACCAGTGCTGGGATGACTGGGGAGAGGGTAATCAGTGCTGGGATGACTGGGGAGAGGGTAATCAGTGCTGGGGTGACTGGGGAGAGGGTAATCAGTGCTGGGATGACTGGGGAGAGGGTCACGGGGGTACGGGGGAGGGGGCAGTGGTGGTGGAGAGAGCGGATGGGAGGAGTATGGCTTCCAGGTTGTCAGGGGACATAGCTTAGTCCCTCCGCCGGAGCTGTGGGACCTCGGTGCCCAGCGTGGCAGGACTCCTTCGCGGTGTCTTTTGACAGAAAAGTTTTTACTGTTGAAGTCCAGTTTCTCTTTCTGTCTTGGCACCTCTCCTTTAGGACCCACTCCCTTTTCCTCCCCTGGAGCCCCTGGCCAACGCTTCCTGGCGTTCCTCCTTCCCCGCCGGCCGCTGGCTGCCTCTCCTCAGGGCTCCTCTGCCGGGTCGGTGGCAGCCCAGGACTCGGTAGCGGTTCTTTCCCCAGGACTGCCACCAGCCCCTTGCTTGCAGGTGCAGACCTGAAGGAGCGGGAGCAGATGAGTGATGCAGAAGTGGGGGTCTTTGTCCAGCGGCTCCGAGGCCTAATGAATGAGATTGGTGAGGGTCCAGAGTGGGGGGGGGGAACTGCTGATCCCTGCCGCACCCCCTACCCCCACCCTCTCTTCTAAAGAGAGGACCGTTCCTATCATAAGCTCCGTGGAAAGACAGATGACTCTCCCGGGGAGGGTGGGCACAAGGAGGAGGTGACAAGAGGGCTTAGAGGGCGTTTCCTTCCCACGGGGCTCAGCCTCTGTGCTCTGCTGCTTCGGACCCCCACACCCACCCCATGGCCTCAGGCTTCAAGCCAGCCTGGTCCAGAGGATCCACGTCTCGCCAAACGTGCTTTCAGGCTTGGACGTTGCTGGTCCTCTGGGTGGGATATCCCTCCTCAGCCACCTGAACTTCTTACTCTTTTTTTTTTTTAATATATATTTTTTATTGATATTTTACAGAGAGGAAGGGAGAGAGATAGAGAGCTAGAAATGTCGATGAGAGAGAAACACCGACCACCTCCCTCTTGTACACTCCCACCGGGGATGTGTCAGCAACCAAGGTACATGCCCTTGACCGGAATCGAACCTGGGACCTTTCAGTCTGCAGACCGACGCTCTACCACTGAGCCAAACCGGTTTCGGCTTACTCATCCTTTAATACCACTGACACCTCCTGCTCCAGGCGGGCTTCCTTGACCCCTCCTCCAGGCTTCCTTTAACAGAGTGCAGACCGCCTGGGTCTGCCTTCCCGTGCCTCGTCCAGCTCTGTGTTCCCAGCTCCCAGCACAGGGCTGCCACACAGAGCAAGAAAGGAAAGTGGAATGGCCGGCAGCCCCAGGGTGGCCGGCGGGGGAAGGGGCCCGAGCAGGGATCATCCGGCCCATCATCTCCCCACCCTGGTTCCCGAGCTGGTCCCACAAATCCCCCTGTTGGGAAATCCAGCTTCTGAAATAGCCTGGCTGCGGCCCCCAAGTCTGTGACACCCCCGAGGCCCCCTCTGACCTCGCGTCCCTGTCCCGGTCCTGCCATCGCCTCTCACCCGGAGCCCTTCTTCGTCCCCGCAGCGGCCTTCCCCGCACCCACCATCGCGGCTGTGGATGGCTATGCCTTGGGCGGAGGCCTCGAACTCGCCCTGGCCTGTGACCTTCGAGTGGCAGGTACTGGGCAGGGGGAGAGGAGGGGGAGGGGGGAGGAAAGGGTGAGTGGAACGGGGTATGTCTGGGGATTCTGTGAAGTCAGCCACTGCTCCTGGCTTTCCTGCCCACGGCAGACCGAAAGGCAGGGGGGAGGACACAGGGGGAGCTGGCTCCCCTCCTGGCCCAGCCCCTGACTGCTGTAGGACCAGCCACCCCCAGCACCAGCCCCCCTCAGCACCGAGTGCTCCTGCCAGTCGAGAGCAACTGCTGACAGGGCAGGGAGCACAGAGAGGGAAGGCAGAGGAGGACAAGACAAGGTGTTCAACCCTCCAGGTCTGTCCAAGAAGCTTTACTTAGCATGTGTGGGGTTTTTAAATATATTTTATTAATTTTTTTTACAGAGAGGGAGAGAGAGGGATAGAGAGTTAGAAGCATCGATCAGCTGCCTCCTGCACACCCCCTACTGGGGATGTGCCCGCAACCAAGGTACATGCCCTTGATGGGAATCGAACCCGGGACCCGTCAGTCCACCGGCCGACGCTCTGTCCACTGAGCCAAACCGGTCAGGGCTACTTAGCATGTTTTGAACAAAGGTGAGGCAGGGTTAGTCTGTCCCCAGCCCAGCTAAACACAAACATGGCTGGGCAGGAACATTGCCCCCGGGTCACTGTTCAGAGCCAGGAAGAGTGGAGGGAGGAGGGGAAGGGGACACCTGGTTACATTTTAACCTTTCTGACGCGGGGGTGAGGTGCACCCTTCTTGGAGACAGGAAAGTCTGTGCTGTCATGGTGCTCTGTCTTCCCTTAATGCTTTCTCCTGCCGCCCCGGAACATTTAAAAGTATGCAACTTGAGCCCTGACCAGCTTTGGCTCAGTGGATAGAGCGTCGGCCCGCGGACTCAAGAGTCCCAGGTTCGATTCCGGTCAAGGGCACATCCCCAGTAGGTAGTGGGCAGGAGGCAGTTGATCCATGTTTCTCTCTCATTGATGTTTCTAACTCTCTATCATTCTTCCTTCCTCTCTGTAAAAAAATCAATAAGATATATATATATATATTTTTAAAAAATATATTTTATTGATTTTCCACAGAGAGGAAGGGAGAGGGATAGAGAGCTAGAAACATCAATGAAAGAGAAACATTGACCAGCTGCCTCTTGCACACCTCCTACTGGGGATGTGCCCGCAACCAAGGTGCATGCCCTTGACCGGAATCAAACCTGGGACCCTTCAGTCCGCAGGCTGATGCTCTATCCACTGAGCCAAACCGGTTTTGGCGATAAGATATATTTTTTAAAATGTGCAACGCGAGCCATAGCAGTAGCTTATGGCTACACAATGCATGCCAACGAAAAGGCATCAGAATACCTACCTGGTCAGGTCACAGCCCCAACTCTGCTTCTCACCCTGTCCATGTTTAAGGCCAACTAACCTGCAGGGTTTGGACGATAGGAGAGAGCGTAAAACCCCTCACGGGCAGAAGAGGTGGCCGTTCCCTCCTGCCCGGCTCAGGTGGCCGGAGGGAATTTAGGAGAGACGCCTGTGGGTGGAGCACTGAGAGGGCTGCTCAGAGGAAGCAGAACTCAGGAGAGGGATGTGGACCGAGCACAGGAGAAGGTCAGGCTGACGAAACGCCAGGAGGAAAACGCCACTGTAGCTCAGGGGGTCTGAGGCAGAAAACACACCAACCCTCAGAGAGGCCGTGGGCACCTTCCGGGTACCCCTTCCTCGTCCCAAGCACCGCTACCTCGGTGGCCCCTTAGCGGCTCTTAGAAGCAGGCAGAAGAGCGGCCATCGCCTTTTCCCGCCTGTGAGGCTCAGAGAGGGAGGGAGGGAGGCTTGCCTGGGGGACACACAGCCCCTCCCCCGGCCCCAGTGGGGCTGGTAGGATGGGGACCTGGGCCTCCTGCCCGCCAGGCCAGACCACGAGGGAAGCGGTTGGCTGAGGGGTGAGCAGAGAGCCCAGAGGGAGGTCTCACTCCTCCCCAAGGATTGGCGCTCGAGAGGGCGGGGGCTTCGCTCTCTCGTTTATGCAGCTTCCTCAGCTGTCATGGGGCTGATCGAGACCACCCGCGGGCTCCTCCCCGGAGCAGGTAACAGCACCCACAGCACCCGTCCTCCTCCGCCCGCCCGCTCCCCCTCTATCCAGAGTACTTCCCCGCTTTCCTCCCCCTCCCTCCTACACCCCCGTTTCCTGGGCTCTGCCCTTCTGGCCTCAGAATCTGCTTCTGAGAAGGACTCTTGGCTGATGCCCAGCCTGGGCCATCTCTGGGCTCCCACGCCCCATGCTGACCCACCACCCCACCCCATCCCGGCAGGAGGCACCCAGCGGCTGCCGCGGTGCCTGGGGGTGGCCCTGGCGAAGGAGCTCATCTTCACGGGCCGGCGGCTGAGTGGGACCCAGGCCCAGGCCCTGGGGCTGGTGAACCACGCCGTGGCCCAGAACGAGGAGGGCGATGCGGCCTACCACCGGGCCCGGGAGCTGGCCCGGGAGATCCTGCCTCAGGTGAGTGGGCGGCCCAGCCCGGGAGGAGGACCTGGGCCGTGGGGACACACACACACACACACACACACACACACACACACACACGTGTGGGGAGGCCAGGGTGTCCCACAGGGCCACAGAAGACCCATTTACCCCGGCTCATAAAATCAACCCTCTTGGAACCTTGCATCCACTTAGCCATCCAGGAAACACAATTAATTACGTCAAATGTTAAAAAATGAAAATTGAATTCTGAGGGACTCAAATGGGCTTGAAAGTCCTCGGAACGGCACTGCCCAGAGAGAACCTTCTGAGACGACGGGAATGTTCTTGTACTTGCACTCTGCACTACGGCAGCCTCCAGCCACAGGTGGTTCCGCCAGGCCCAGAGCCGTCGGCAGGACACCCTGGCTCTGACCGATGGGATCTCCAAGGACCTGGGAGCTTCTACTAGCTTCTCATGACCCTACCCATGCATGAATTCATGCACCAGGACTCTTATTTATAATAAATACTAAAAAAAAAATAAATTCATGCACCAGTGGGGTCCCTTGGTCTGCCCTGTGGTATCAGGCCAAAACTGTCTCCTTGACATCGCCCAAGGGGTCCCAGATTTCGAGGGCACAGGCCAGACTGAGGGACTCCACCAGTGCACAATCCACACAATTGGGGCTGGGGAGGGACACTGGTGGTTGGCCAACCAGGGAGGGACCATAGGAGGGCTCCATGGCATGTCCAGCTGGTTTCACTCAGTTCCAATTGGCTGGACCCCATCAGCAAGCTAACCTGCCAGTTGGAGCATCTGCCCTCTGGTGATCAGTGCATGTCATAGCGAGTGGTGAGTGGCCTTAGCATATCATTAGCATATTGTGCTTTGATTGGTTGAATGAATGAACGGACAACCGGACACTTAGCATATTAGGCTTTTATTATATAGGAGGATTGACTAAGCCCACATGGAGCATCTCCTATTAGACACTATCTTAGGTACTTTCACTAGAACAATCCAGCTGGATTGATTATCCTCACTGTATCTGTAATGTAACAGACCCAGAAAAGTGAAATGAGTTGCTCACCAAGGTCACAAAAAGTGACTGCAATACCATACCAGAGAGACAACACAGGTATTTTGGTATTTATTTTGCATAAAATATCAACTACATACAATGTAAAAACTAGCATCTAAAGAGTACACAATATGTACAAAAATTTCTAAAACTATAAATTAATGCATTTCAAATATAAAAGTTTTCAAACATGTTACAAAACAAAAAATGTAAGTTTATAAAAATATTTTCCACTTGTCATTGCAGTATTAACAGATGAAACTATTTGAATAATTATGAAAATTAAACATTTATTTTGTTGTTTTTAAATATTTTACTGATTGCAGAGAAATTATTTTGGAGAGGAAGAGAGATAGAAACACCAATGAGGAGAGAATAATTGATTGGCTGCTTCCTGCCAAGTCCCACACTGGGGATGGAGCCCGCAACCTGAGCATGTGTCCTCACCGAGGATTGAACCCACAACCTTTCTGGTTCATAGATCAATGCTCAAACACTGAGCCACGCTGGCTGGGCTAGTATTTATTTTGGAAAAATCTTTCTCTATCTCCTATTTAAATAATCCTACATTTTTAAAATAACTTTGAGGCCTTCCCTGAGGGCAGGGATTATAACTTTAAAAACTAATAGTGATTTTGACTTAAAAAAAAAAAAAAGCATGTTTTATCTTTATTTCTCTTTTTAGTTTTATCATATATAAATGGAGCATCTGATGGTGCTACTCGGCCAATTTTAATGCTATCAGATTTCTATTTTACTTGAAGTATCTGATGGGCTGGCTACACATTCTACCTAGCAAGACTGGTAGACTGAAAGGTTGTCTTTTTGCATAAACTGTGCAACTGGGTCTTTGAGCTTTATCTCAAGATGATTCTGATTTCAGTTTTTAGTATTCTAAAATAATGGTATTATACTAATGTACTAGTATTTCAGTACTTGAAAGTAGCTTTGCATTCCAAAACACCAGCATACCAACAACTAGGACTATAATCACTAATCCCAATGCTGGAATATCTGATGCAACCTAAAAAAAGGTGAACCTTCAGCTTCCAGCCAGTTCCTGGGCGGGGTGACTGCCAGGTGTGGTCCATGACTACCCTCTGGTGGACAAACCGCTAAGACCTGGGAGTCAAATGGTTCAGAGAGGAGGGTCCAAAAACGACTTCTAATGAATGCAAGACCTATGTTTCCTACTTGAACATACTGCACCAGTGTGATTCACTGTTCTCATTTCCAAATAACAACCAAATTTTATTAGATTTTTAATCCTCACATTTAAGTATGTCCATATACTTAGAAACATAAATGTGTCTGCTAACACATACACAGACATATGCTGAAATGGGAACCTCCAGGAAATCAGTTAAAAAAACAAAAACAAGGTCCCTACTAGTATGTTATTATTCCATTTGTGTAAAAGGTGTTGGTACATGCCTTGCGGGGGAAGGATCAGGAGAAAGGATTCACTTTTTGTTTTATGCTTTTCCATGTTGTTTGAATTCTTTACTATCACATTTTAATTCATGTTTTTAAAATGTCTCTTAGAATTGGATTAGCCTCGAAAGTTATGTTCCTTATCCCTTAAACCATTCTAAAAAGGATTGAGTTATTTATATACTAGAAGCCTGGTGCACGATCAGGGCCAGGGAGGGACTGTGGGAGGGTTCCAGAGCGTATCTGGCCCATCTTGCTCATTCCCAGTCGGCCAGACCCCAGCAGCAAGCTAACCTACTGGTCAGAGCATCAGCCCCCTGGTGGTCAGTGCATGTCATAGCAACTGGTTGACCGGTCAATTGTCTATCCCCTGGTGGTCAGTGCACATCAGAGCAAGTGGTTGAGCGGCCTTAGCATATCAATAGCATACTACGCTTTGATTGGTTGAATGGACAACTGGACACTTAGCATATTAGGCTTTTATTATATAGTATATGAGTATATACAGAGGTGGCCAAAGTAGGTTATTCTTGTATTATTTTTAAATGTGTGCAAAAGTTTATTCTTGTATTATTTTTTAATGTATTTTTATTGATTTCAGAGAAAAAGGGAGAGGGAGAGATGGAAACATTAATAAGAATCACTGATCGGCTGCCTCCTGCACACCCCACACTGGGGATCAAGCCTGCAACCCAGCATATGCCCTGACTGGAAATCAAACCATGACTTCCTGGTTCATAGGTCAATCCTCAACCACTGAGCCATGCCAGCCAGGCGATGTATTATTTAATTGTTGTATTATTTATTATTATTACTAACCTACTTTTGTCCACCTCTGTATATTTATTGATCTCCTTCTTTTAAGCAACTGCACTTTTTCATCCATGGTCTAGATGTACTATTATTTAACCAGTAACTCTAATGATGAACATTTATGTGGCTTACATCTTTTTGCTACTGCAAAATAGCTGGAGTGAATAATTGTACATCTTAGTGTACTTGTAGTTGTGCATCTGCAGGATAGATTCCTATAAGAAGTTGCAACATCAAAGAGTATGCTCATCACCCATCTGGTGTGTCTCAGTGGTTGAGCATTGACCTATGAACCAGGAGGTCATGGTTGATTCCCAGTCAGGGCACGTGCCTGGGTTGTGGGCTCAGTCCCCATGCAGGAGGCAGCTGATCAATGATTCTCTCATCATTGATGTTTCTCTCCCTTATGGGTTTTTTTTTTTTTTAAGAGCATGTGCATCTAACATTTGCCAGTTCTTGCCAAATTGTCTTCCCCAAAGCATTGTACCAATTTACTCTATCAATAATGCATGCAGCTGAAACCAGTTTGGCTCAGTGGATAGAGCATCAGCCTGCGGACTGAAAGGTCCCAGGTTTGATTCCGGTCAAGGGCATGTAACTTGGTTGTGGGCACGTCCCCAGTTAGGGGTGTGCAGGAGGCAGCTGATTGGTGTTCCTCCCTCTCTTTTTAGATGTTTCTAACTCTCTTTTTCTGTTGTGGGGTCGAACCCTGGGTTCAAAATAAGACCACCGAAGGCTGATAATTGATTTTTAAAAAAGCAGCCAAGGTTTTATTGAAATCACTGGCCAGGACAGCTGCGAGAGCACAAGCAGATGGACTCCATACGACTGCACTGTTCCAGGGGCAGGCAGTTCTTTTTAAAAGTTCTGAGAAGGAAAACCCCTATTCTGTAACAAACTGCTATTTGGAATTTTCTGTTGTTCTTAGATAAAATGTTGCTTTCTAGTCTGCTTTAGCTTGTTTGAAGAATGATGAAGATAAAACTTGGCTGTCTGACCTTGTAGGCCAGAGACTAGATTTGCCCATAATCTCAATCCCATGCTGGGTGCATTTTTTAATTGGATAGAATTGTATTGTTTTCAAGGCCAGCATCGAGATAACCACTAAGTAAGTGCACATAGGGCTGGCTCTTTAATAAAAAATAAAAAAAAGGAAGTTCTGCTTGTAACCTAGCTTAGAATTTGAATTCATCCTCCCTGAGCCCATCGCAAGGTGAACAAAGCAAGTCTCTCCAAACTCTCCTTCTGCATTGTTTGATTGCTCGGGAGCTCTGTAACAGTTCAAACCACAGAACTGTCCTTTGTTCTAAATTCTAAATCCTAAAGACTGCATTCTAAAAACTGGGGTCAGCCCGCAGTGTCACTCCCAGTCACATCCTGCAGGACATGGAATGTGGCCCTATCTTGCGATAGCTGAATTCAGTGGTTAATCTCTAAAGGTTATCTACAGTTTCTATCCCTGAAGCTACTGAGTCAGTGGGAGCCAATCTCCTGTGCTCCTGGACCCAGGCTAGGGAAAATTACCTGGAGGCTAAGGTAAATATTCTTGTGTTTACTCAGGTGCAGGATACAGACTAGAAGAGTTAAAATTCAAACAGCAGTTTTTAACCAAAGTATGATTGCTACCATATTTCACTTCTCCCTTCCTCTCTTTAAGAAATCAATAAAAATAAAATAATGCATGCAAATACTTGCTTCCTAACCTTAGCACTAGTGGACAATACCGACATTTTTACTGCTTACCTAATCTGAGGTTAAAGGGTCACCTCCCTGTTTTGATTCTCATTTTCTTAACGAGAAGTAAATCTGGGAACCCCTTGTGTTTATGTTTTTCTGTGAACTACCTTTTCATATCCTTACGAATATTTGTTGGAAAACTACTAGCTTTTTATAAATCAAGAAAATTCATCTGTCATAAGTATCACAGATACATTTCCCCAGTTTTTTACTGTTGCCTTTTATTTGTGGTGTTTTTCTCAACTTCATTTCTATGTAACTAGCTTTTTCTATTATGGCTTTTATGCTATCAGACTGTAAAAGTCATTCTTTTTCTGATAAAGTCTTACTTATAAAAATTTCAAGTAATACAACTACTACAGGCAGGAAGTGCACCCTCTGCCGAAACCGGTTTGGCTCAGTGGTAGAGCGTCGGTCTGCAGACTGAAAGGTCCCGGGTTCGATTCCGGTCAAGGGCATGTACATTGGATGCGGGCACATCCCCGGTAGGGGGTGTGCAAGAGGCAGCTGGTCGATGTTTCTTTCTCATTGACATTTCTGGCTCTCTATCTCTCTCCCTTCCTCTCTGTAAAATATCAATAAAATATATTTAAAAAAAAAAAAAGAAAGAAAGAAAGAAAGTGCACCCTCTGCCGGAAGTGGGGCTGGGAGAGCAGGGCTGGGCCTGTTGTAGCCCAGGTTCAAAGGGAAGCAAGACCAGAGAAGCGAAGATGGCAGCTTGGATGCTCTTGCTTCCCAGTGGCTGTGCAAAATGCTCCCTTGGGATTTCAACCCAGGCTGGTCAGACCTCAAAGCCCACACTCCTAATCCTGACCAGGCTTTACCTCCGCGGAGGTGAAACTCACTTGCAGTGGAGGCTTGCATTTGCTGAGCTGAGAGGGGTTGAGGGAGGGAGCAGCGGTGGGAAGGGTGACTGGGAACCATACCCAAGCTCCGCCTCTGACTCACTGAACCACTCACCTCCCCGAGCCTCGAATAAAGGTGGCACCATTCTGCAAGGGTGGGTGGCACCATTAGACAAGTCTGTGGGCGGGAAAGCACTTTGTAAACTGTTGTATTCATAGGAATGAATTAAATGACAAGAACCCCGAAGGGTCAGGATTGGGCAGGGCAGGGATCAGTCAGGTTTTATTTATAACAGAAAAGGAGCATTGACTGAGAACAGGTGCTCACACTAGCGGAGAGAACACTTAGCAGAAAGCTAGAACTCCGCCTCCCTGCCCACAACTCTCCCCCCACCGTGGAGCTTTGTGCCTTTATTTCAACTCCCCGGTCAGCATTGATCACCTCCTCAACCACGCTTTTTCTTTTCTCTAGGCCCCCATTGCAGTGCGGCTGGGCAAAGTGGCCATTGATCGAGGAATGGAGGTGAGAGGATGGCAGTCAGTGGGGTGGCTGGGAGGCATTGCTCTCAGGGCACAGCTGGGAAGAACTCGGGGACTGGATTCTTGTGACATCCAGTCCCTGAGTTCCTTTTGTGCCTTACTTTACCCATCTACAACTTGTAAAGTTTGACCAGGTGACATTCCAGATTCATTTCATCCTCATCCTTTTCCCTTGGGGAGAAGGAAACTGGGGTTCAGAGAGGGTAAATGACTCATCCAGGTCACAGAGCAATAAGAACCAGGTCTGAGTGGCTAAGGAGAGGGCCCAGGGTGGGTGGAGCCTTGGGTGCAGCTAATCCATCCCTACACGTCAGCTTACCTGATTGTACATCACACACTGAATCTGAGCTGAGCCGAACACTGGGGCACAGGAAAGTCAAATATGGCCACTGCCTCCCCAAAGGTGGGGAGGGGGTAGATATAGGCTCAGATCACTAATAAAAGGTAAGGGCACCAAGCAGAGAGCCCGTGGAGATGAAAGCAGCACTGTCCCACTGGGTAGTGCCGAGTTAGAGGAAATTTCCTAGAGCTGGGCCTTGGAAAGGACAAGAATTCCAGGAAAGGCAAAAAATATGAGCAAAAGCAGAGGGGCGTGTAAACAAGCAACGTGACTGAATGGGAGTAAGGGGTGAGTGAGAGCAAATCGTGGACGTTAGGGGCACGGATTCTGGTGCTGGGCTGTCTGGGTTCAAAGACCTGCTTTTCCACATGCTGCTGTGTGACTTTAGAGAAATTCCTTCACCTTTCTGTACGTCAGGTTTGTCAGCTGCCCAGTAGGGATGATAACCTTTGTTGTTAAGATTACATACATGCAGCCGAAACCAGTTTGGCTCAGTGGTAGAGCGTCGGTCTGCGGACTGAAAGGTCCCAGGTTCGATTCCGGTCAAGGGCATGTACCTTGGCTGCGGGCACATCCCCGGTAGGGGGGGTGCAAGAGGCAACTGGTCGATGTTTCTCTCTCATCGACGTTTCTAGCTCTCTATCTCTCTCCCTTCCTCTCTGTAAAATATCAATAAAAAATATATTTTTTTAAAAAGATTACATACATGCAGTACTTAGAACAGTGCTTGCTAAACAGCAGTACTAGTGAGCACTGAGCTCCAGGGGCCAGACCGTGAAAGCCTAGAACCTCATTCCCAGGGGCAATGAAAGCCTGCAAGTCCACCAATGGTGGCGACAGGAGGCCTGGTGAGGCAGCCCGTGAGAGAACACTGTCTGCGGAGGCACAACCTCCCCAGCGCCACGGGCTGTGTGCAACACCCCCCCCCCCCCATTGTGCTCACAGCCCCTATGGGCCCCAGCACTGTTCTGTCAGTTAAGGTGATCTCTCTCCGGAGTTCCTTATCATAATCCTCTCTGTGTGTGCCTGGCATACAGTAGGACTCAGTAATCCTTTGCTGGAGTAAGCCATGAACCAACAGAACAGTTCAGGCAGTAAGGTGGGCCAGCTCTCAGTGTGGATGGAGGTGGGCAAGGTCAGGCTTATTCAGCCAAAACCGGTTTGGCTCAGTGGATAGAGCATCGGACTGTGGACTGAAAGGTCCCAGGTTCGATTCCGGTCAAGGGCATGTACCTTGGCTGCGGGCACATCCCCAGTAGGGGGTGCGCAAGAGGCAGCTGATCGATGTTTCTCTCATTGATGTTTCCAACTCTCTATCCTTCTCTCTTCCTCTCTGTAAAAAATCAATAAAATATATATATATTTTTTAAAAAGGTCAGGCTTATTTCGGTTTCTTTCTCGCAGGTGGACATTGCATCAGGGATGGCCATTGAAGGGATGTGCTATGCCCAGGTACGTGGTTGCTGCCAAAGTCCATGCATGCTCGTAAGCAGACACTGGGCCACAGTTGGGGGGGGGGGGGGGACATGGGAGGGGGGGCCCATGTGCAACATATGACCAATTTAATAGGTTCCTCCCAGCCCAAAGGGTCTCTCTCAATGCCACTTGCTCTTCACAGTCAGCCTGGGCTGATCCCAGAGGAGCCACACTGCTTCTCTCTGGGACTGTTTCCTCTGCTGCCTGGTGGTGGTACATCTGTCCCCACCTAGAGAAGCAGAGCAGAGGGCCTGAGAGAGGAAGAACGGCTTCCGCTGTCTCTGTACCAGCGGCCACGGTGGAGGCCAGGTTAGAGTTGGGATGTCCAGGCCGTGCATATTCCAGCCTGCAGGCTGTGTGTGTTCGACAGCGGGGCTGACCCATTCAGACCTGACTCCTGGGTGAGTGGAAAAGTACTGGCCTCAAGGTCCATAGATATCAAAAACTCCTGCACAGGGGGTCCTGGAACTTGCAGGGCCTGGTGCGAAGGAGCTACCCACCAGGATTCAGAGCCAGTTTCTCACGGAGAAGCCTCCCTCCATCAGACTGCGGCAGGAGACGGTTGTTGGAGGCACGTAAGCAGTGAGAAGTAGAGGCCAATGACAGGCCAGGTTCTAAAGGCGCGGACTGCCTTCTCCAGGAAACTAAGGAGCCATGAGGCCATCCATCCCTTTGCAAGGCCCAATACCAGAGCCCACCGACAATAGAAAGGCGTGGACCCTGCCTGTCTCGGTCTGGACAAACTTGAGCAAGTCCTCTCCGGCCTCTAGCCCTGCACCCCAACAAACTAACATTGTGTGTCGTTTCAGAACATCCCCACCCGGGACCGGCTGGAGGGTATGGCGGCCTTCCGGGAGAAACGACCCCCTCGATTTGTGGGCGAGTGACTCCCATTCAGCCTCAAGCACCGGAGAGGCACCGGATCCAGGAGGGACGGTGATTGCCCCCATTTCACATCTCCGGGCTTCAGTGTTCTCACACGGACAATAATGGACATAAAATGACTCACGTGGTGCCTGGTATTAAGGTGCTGACCTTGCCACCCACTGCTACCATCCCATCCTCTCCCCCACCCTGTGTATATCATCACCGGGGCCCGTTTGCTTTGGAGAATGCCCCTTTCCCTACTTGAATGATAAACTAAGACCCCCAGTTGCTAACCGAACAATAGAAATCACAAGGAAACCCGGGGAGAGGGGTAGGTGCCAGGGATCAGACAGCAGATTCCCGCTCCACCAGTTACTGTCACTGTGTGCCTTAGCTTCCTCGTCTGCCAAAGGGAGTTGCTGTGAGGACTTAAGTAAATAAAATGCCTCGTGTTCAATAAATGTGAGTTATTAATGAACCACTGAACATCATTGTTGTGAAAACCTTTCTTAAACTACAGGGCGGCAGGCCACTCGGTATTTGAACGGAATAGGCTTCGGGGGCATCGAGAAGGAAGCGATTGACTGATGGGAGAGAATGGAGGAGGGTCAGGAAAGAGGGAGGTGACACTAGAGGTGAGGCCGGAAGAATCAGACATTTGATGCCAAGAGGAGGAAGGCTGAGGGGAACAGCATGAGCAGAGGTGAACAAGAGGACCCACGGAGAGACAAAGGGGCTGACAGGCACACACGCACACTCGTCTCAGGAGCCCTCCTGCTGCACGAAGGCGGGAATGAAGGCTGCCCCACACCGGGGCCTCACGGTCATTCTTTAACAGGGCTAAGCTTTACCGGAACTTCCTGAGACTAGGCCAGCCGTAGGCAAACTACGGCCCGTGGGCCAGATCCGGCCCGTTCGGCTGCTCTCTCCGGCCCGCGGAGCCGAAAGAGCGGAGGGTTCTCTTGCTCTCCCCTCCGCTCCTTCACCAGCAGCCCAAGATGAGAGTGCCAGCACGGTCAGGCTGCTTTTGTTCCGGCCCTCCGGTCCAATTTTAGAACCCATTGTGGCCCTCGAGTCAAAAAGTTTGCCCACCCCTGGTCTAGGCCTAGAGTCTCTAAGTCATGGGCATGGACACATAGCAATAACGTTGTTCATTTGCTGCTACATACAAATGTACTCCACGGCTGTGCTCATTCCGTGAAAGGCAGAATACCACAGAACAGCCCCGGCCTTAGAATCAGCCCAAACTTACCAAGCTGCTAACTAGTCAGAAAAGTCACCACCTTACTGAGCTTCCTTTTCCTCGTCTGTTAAATGGGGAGACGCACCCCCCAGGTGACTGTGTGGAACCATGGGGAGACTGAAGTGGGAAAGGTGCCCGGTGCAGAACTGGACCTCAGCAGGCACAGTGTCCCACCACATCCTCACACTAGCAAAAGCTAGCACCTGGTAAAAGAATGTTCCAAACACTAGACCCGGGCCAGCAAACGAGGACAGGTTTTTGAAGGCACGCACAGAGTGAAGGGGAGAAAATACACTGGTTCCAGGATTGACGGGGGCTACAGATTTCCCTCACCCAGTGGGACGCTGGTGAGCAACAGTCTGGAATATGGTTTAGAATAAATCTCATTTCATTCCAGAAGATGGCACGTATCCTTCCAGGCCAGAGTCGTCAAAAAAGAGGATTAAATTCTAATCCTAAAATATGCTGCTAATAAAAAAAGGAATTTATTTTTTTTTTTGAAAAAATTAAAAACACATGCATGACAAAATAGGGTTGGTTAGTTGTCAATAGTAAGGCAAGAGAGGAGTCCGTACTCTATTTTACAGAGGGGGTTTGCAAGGGCACAAACAATTTATATTGTGACAGAGGCTGGTTTTCAAAAAAAAAAAAAAAAAAAAGCCTGTATTCTTGTCACCCAGCGAGGTAAGAGCACCTCTTGAAATCTTTGGCAAAGACTTTTTTGTGGCTCCTTCTCTTCCTCTCAGTTCTGGTCACAGTTCCACTCCAGTTAAAACTCTGAGGGACTGAGATTGACAAATCCCATACCATCTTCCATCTACACACTGTTCTCCATCTTTAGTCTCACCATGTCCCTGCAGCACACACACATACAGTGTACCACTCAGTCTAACATGTAGAGTCGAGGAGAAAGGGCCACAAGAAGAACATCAAAAACTGGAAAAAACAGATTTCTTTTTCCTCCATCCCACAGTGGAACGTACTTTGGTGTCTGCTTCCAGAGAAAAGGACCCGCCCAGTTCCAACACAAGCTCACGGGTCTTCCCAGAGTCCAGGGCTGGATTTTTTCAAAATGGCTGAGCGAATGTTCTCAGAATTACTTCAGCTAGGGTTAGGGCTATGGCCACCATAAAAATGCAGTCTTCGGAAACTTACAAACACCATTAATCAAAGATGGCCGCCCTGGCTGGTACGCTCCGTGGTTAGAGTGTTGTTGGCCCGCGCACAAAAGGGTCAGGGGTTCAATTTCCAGTCAAGGGCACATATCTGGGTTACCAGTTTGATTCTTGGCCCTGATTGAGGGTGGGAGGGGGGTGTGGGAGACAGCTAATTGATGTCTCTCTCACATGGATGTTTTTTTCTCTATTTCCCTCCCACTCCAAAAAAAAAAAATCAATGGAAAAAATATCAAGTGAAGATTAACAGTAAAAAATTAAAATAAAAAAGACATATAATCAAAATATACACACAAAAAAATTAAAGATAAATAAATGGAAGATGGCCAACTCAAACTCCAACAACAGGTTTCAACATTCGATGGCTGCCGGTGGGAGACCTGCCTGGCCTTGAGGAACAGAGCGCCTCGAGGGCCCGTAGGTGAAAAGGGGAATTAACACGATGGGTGTCTCTGCTGACTCAGGAAATGCATTCTGAAGTCACCAAGAATGGAGGCTGCAATCTGCTGTGCGTGGGGGTCTGCCCCATTGTGCTCCTGGATGTCACACAAAAGCTGCAATCCTCCTTCTTCAACTAACATTTTGCAGTACTTGCTGGCTGGAAGAAAATGAAGCAAAAAAACTTGATGGGCAATTTGGTATTTTAAATATCTCCAAGTCACCACATTCACCTTTTTGAAACAAGGGTACAAGTTTTTTGTTTTTCTTTTTGTGTTTTTTTAAATATATTTTATTGATATTTTTACAGAGAGGAAGGGAGAGAGATAGAGAGCTAGAAACGTCAATGAGAGAAACATCGACCAGCTGCCCTTTGCACACCCCCTACCAGGGATGTGCCCACAACCAATGTACATGCCCTTGACCGGAATTGAACCGGGACCTTTCAGTCCACAGACCAACGCTCTACCACTGAGCCAAACCGGTTTCGGCAAGGGTACAAAGTTTTAAGCCCTCTGACAGAGGAAGTAATCTAAAATAAGTCAATTCAAAAGAAATAGTCAATTCAAACTCAAATCAAGCTTGGCTTGTGTAGTGACTTAATAGATTATTATTATTTTAAAAAAATATATTTTATTGATTTTTCATAGAAGAGGAAGGGAGAGGGATAGAGAGACAGAAACATCAATGAGAGAGAAAAATCGACCAGTTGCCCCCTGCACATCCCCCACCAGGGATGTGCCCGCAACCAATGCACACGCCCCCGACCGGAATCGAACCTGGGACCCCCCAGTCCGAAGACCGATGCTCTATCCACTGAGCCAAGCTGGCTTTGACTAGATGATTATTTCAATACGTTTTCTTCTAGACAACTTCATGTTTCACATATCTCTAACCTTAGCAAAAAGGGATAAGAACAAGAACATCTTTTTTTAAAAAATATATATTTTATTGATTCCTTTAGAGAGAGGAAGAGAGAGGGACAGAGAGTTAGAAACATCGATGAGAGAGATCATCGATCAGCTGCCCCCTGCACACCCCCTACTGGGGATGCGCCCACAACCAAGGCACATGCCCCTGACTGGAATCGAACCTGTGACCCTTCAGTCCACAGGCCGACGCTCTATCCACCAAGCCAAACTGGTTTCGGCAAGAACATCTTTTATTACAAGATTAATACACATTTCAGGTTCGGGCAATATGGTGAATTAGATAAGCTGAAAACACCAGATGCTGGATAAAATATAACTGAGAAATATTTAAATGCGAAGTAAAGATAATGTCCAGAAGCCAGACACATAGAGAAGAAAATGCCTGAAGTACATAACCTAACCTGCAGCTGTTCGGGAGCAGAAAGGGACTGTCAGTTTCGGTAATGTAGAAACTTAGATTCTAATTTAGGAAGTTAGAAACAAAATCAGTTCATAAACCTGATCCCTCAAAGGGCCAGACAAGACAAGGAATAAGACAATGAAATAACTTTACATTGGAATCTAGGTGGCTATGAGCCACGCAATTTTTAAAAATATATTTTATTGATTTTTTACAGAGAGGAAGAGACAGGGATAGAGAGTTAGAAACATCGATGAGAGAGAAACATCGAGCAGCTGCTTCTGGCACACCCCCTACTGGGAATGTGCCTGCAACCAAGGTACATGCCCTTTACTGGAATTGAACCCGGGACCTTTCAGTCCGCAGGCCAATGCTCTATCAACTGAGCCAAACCGGTTTCAGCGACCCAAGCAATTTTTAAAATACTTTTACCACACATGCATTTTTCCCTAGTGTGACTATATGTATATACACTGAGTGGCCAGATTATTATGATCTCTGAACGTATAATAATCTGGCCACTCAGTGTATATCCTATATAATAAAAGGCTAATATGTAAATTGTCCCCTCAAAGAGTTCAACCAGCAGGCAGACCAGCCAACTGCCCATGTCCCCTCCCCCTGGCCAGGTTGGCCAGACCCCACCCATACACAAATTCATGCACTATAATATATATATTATACACACACACACACTGAGTGGCCAGGTTATTATGTGTTCAGAAATCATAATAATCTGGCCACATACATACATGTGTTATTATTCATATATACACACATACATATGTTCATTGAACCAGTGTTTACAAAGGAAAAGATGAAAATATTGGAAGCAATGTCCATCTAAAGGAAACCGGCTCAATTAGTGATTATATGCACATAGTGAAGAAAATACAAAGCAACCTACTTAATAGTGGTGATCTTGAGTCAGATCATCACATCAACCCTGCCAGCCTAGTCACCCCTAAATGCCAACAATGCCCTCCCCTGCCAGCCATCTTTGGGGGTGGCATCTTGTGTCTTGGAGTGACAGTCAATTTGCATATTACTTTTATTAGATAGGATTCCAGATGAGAAAACAAGGTACAGAGAAGTTAAGTAACAGGCGTGTGTGTGTGTGTGTGTGTGTGTGTGTGTGTGTGTGTGTGTGTTGGGGGCGGGCAGAAATAAGAGATCAACCAAAGAACTTGTATGCATGCATATTAGCATAACCAGTGGTCATGGACACTGGGGCAGTGGGGGCTTGTCCTGGAGAGTTGATCAGATCATCAGATTAACCCTGGCTCTGCCTGTTACTTGTTGTTTTAACTTTGGGCAAGTTACTTCTTTTTATTTAATTATTGTTTAACATTTTACATATGTCTCCTTTTTCCTGATTGACCCCCTTTCCCTGCCACTTCTGCTCCCCAGGACAAGCCCCCAAGGACAAGCTCTTAAACCATTTTTCTTGTTCAATTCTTTCCTTTTTATTCTGTCATATTAACTTTAGATTTTCAGATGCCTCATCTCTTACTCATTCAATTTAATTGTATTATATCCATAAATTGAAGAAAAATTGACATATGTACCTTATCTTTCCATCTAGGAATAAAATATGTCTCATAATTATTTCAGGCTTTTTAAGTTACCTCTTGGTATTTTGTGGGGGCTTTTTAAACATTAAATTAAAGCCTATTTTTCTTTGATAATAAAAGCCAAAAATTATGCAAATTATCTTTAGCAAAAGACTTATGCTAAAAAGTCTCAAAAAGGAATTTGAACAGTAAAACATTATTCTAGCTGGGAAACAACAACTGATCCACCCAGCCTCCCACAAATCAGCAGATCTATGATCCACATTGATCATAGAGTCTTCATGATAAACTGTTAAGTAAAAAGAGAAAACTATACAATTGAATGCACAGAATTGGCCCGTTTTATCTAAAAATATCACATTCAGGGAGAAACCAAGATGGCGGCATAGGTAAACACCTAAACTGCTGCCTCACACAACAATTTCAAAACTACAACTAAAAGTCAAAATGGACATCATCCAGAACCACAGGAAGGCTGGCTGAGTGGAAATTCTACAACTAGAAGGAAAGAGAAAAGCACATTGAAATTCACAGGAGCTGCAAAAGGCAGCCGTAGGGAGGTGCACACAGAAAGGGCTGGCACCTGAGTACACAGCTCTCTTTTTCAATCAGGAGGGAGACAAAAGCTCCCAACTGCTCTGAACTCCAGTTCCAGGCAAGATTCTGGAACCCAGACTCATTTGAGGAGAAACTGGACTGTCTGTCAGCAGTCAAACCTAGAGAGCAGCTTTCTCTTAGATCTGCTTGCAGTGATTACCATGGGACACAGACTCAGGGGCCTCTCAGGGCAGGGCTGGCAGGAAGCCTGTTTTGGTCAGTGGATAGAGCGTTGGCCTGCGGACTGAAAGGTCCCAGGTTTGATTCCGGTCAAGGGCATGTACCTTGGTTGTGGGCACATCCCCAGTAGGGGGTGTGCAAGAGGCAGCTGATCGATGATTCTCTCTCACCAATGTTTCTAACTCTCTATCCCTCTCTCTTCCTCTCTGTAAAAAAACAATAAAATATATATTTTAAAAATAAATAAATAAAAGTAAAAATATCACATTCATATATAGTACATACTAACATAGTATGCATATAGAAAAACTTCTAGAAGAATAGTTAGAGCTATCAATTTTTTAAAAATTTTTTATGTGAGTTTATTTGATTCAAACTGACAACACACACCAGGGGGCAAGATCGTAAATGCTCCCTATAGCTATCAATTTCTCCTTGTGTTTGCCTGTGGGAAACAGGCACATTCTATATTGCTTGATATTTACCCCCAAATATATTATAATTTTGTTCCATTCTTTGAAACGAATAAATACTTTTTTTCATTTCCTTTTAAACGGAGTTAATTTAAGGACACGGGTGAACAGATTTTCCAAATTCCATATTGAACTTAATCATTACACTGAAAAATAGCTGCAAAACTATGGTTTTGAATACATACGGTTTTTACTGCAGACGTGATGCAGAGCCCACAGTGCCCAGAGCTGACCCCCTGGTTGAGAGAAGTTGCCAAGGAGAGGAAAAAATGCCTTGAAGGATCTATGAAGGCACAAAGAAGATGTTCATTCAGAACTGAGGTTAACATCAGGGGTAAGCATACTTTTCAACCTTTTCCCCATAGAGATAATTCCTCTCTGAGACAGACGTATTACTGAAAATATAATGGGAGCTAGCATTTAAGAAATTGCATTTTTAAGGAGGACCCATGTAATACAATAAAGATTAATTAAAAAAAGAAGAAGAAGAGACATTGCATTTTGGCCCTGGCTGGGTAGCTCAATTGGTTAGAATGGCATCCTGATACACCAAGGTTGTGGGCTCAATCCCTGGTCAGGGCTCATACAAAAACCAACCAATGAATGCATAAATAAATGGAACAACAAATCAGTGTGTGTCTGTATCTGTCTGTCTGTCTTTCTCTCCCTTCCAAATTCAATAGAATAAAAACTTAAAAAACAAAAAATAAATTGTATTCTGTTAAACACTATGCATTAAATATCTCATTTCATTCTTTATCCTTGCACACTGTCAGTCTCATTTTACAGATGAGGAAAAGTGAATCTAAGAAATTTTCTAAAAGTGATTTCCCAATATCACAAAGAAATTGGCTATTTAACTCTATTTTATCACTGTGCTGTGGCCTCTACATGGTGAGTCGACTGAGGACAAGCTTTAAGAAAAGCATTACATCATCATGAAATTACCTGTAGGTCACCAATGCTATCATCTTACAACTTGAACTTGGCCAATTCTGGATGGTTACATACTATACAAAAAGAGAAACAAAGATTCTATCATTCCATCATTTTTAAAAGGTCATAATAGGCTGTTTTATTTATAATTATATATATATATATATATATTTTATATATATATATACTAGACGACCATTGCAAGAAGATTCATGCAATAGGCCTTCCCTCCCCTGGCTACCGGCACCAGTTTTCCTCCAGCACCCGGGACCCGGGACCCGGGCCACAGTAGACCCAAGTCTTCAGCTTTCAGGCTTCAATGGAGCCAAGCCTACAGCCTTCAGCCTTAGCTCTGTGCCTGTGTATGCAAATTAACCCACCATCTTTGTTGGGTTAATTTGCATGCTCACTCCTGATTGGCTGGTGGGCATCATAGAGGTATAGTCAATTTGCAGCTTCCTCTTTTATTAGTGTATATTTAAAATGATCACAAATTTTAAATTGTGAACAGGCATAACTTATCCAAATTTAGATATACTTTCTTGCCAAAATATCAATTAGTTAACCATTATATATGTAGAATATTAACAGTCATGTGGAAAACAATGCCATAAAAAAGGGGCTTTTGTTTAAAGATGGAGACCTGAGCATGCATCTACTCCCTCCCTCAATCCTATGTATAGAATACTTTAAAATAAAATGTAAACACGCAAAGAACAAAGCAGAAGGAGAAGGGTAACTGGTTCAATGGTTCAACAGATCTAGCACTAGGGGACGTTAAAAAACAAAGCAACTTGAACAGAATCCCTCAAGAGATTTAAAAATTTAGCAAACTAAGAATTTCAGGAAGTAAGATTAGAGGCAGAGTTCAAAATAAGAGGATCGGTTAAAAAGTACCAAAGAATCAAGACTCACAGATCTCCTCCTTGATCCTCCTGTACTGGGCAACTCATGAACAGTTAAGAGTGGCATTACCAGGCTTAAGTTATAATCCTATTCTACCTATACAATAAAAGGTTAATATGCAAATAGACTGAAAGGCAGAACAACTGAACCAGTCGCTATGACATGCTCTGACCACCACGAGGCTATGGTCCAACAGAATGAGGGAGTGCACCAAAATACAGGCAGGCATGCAGTCCAGGAAACAGGAAGTCCAATACTAGAGAGACAAAAGAATTTCTAGAAGGATAGTAAAGGAATATCCTGGTTGATAATAGTATATCAGATATGAAAAAATAAAAATAATAAAAACCAGAGCAGGTGACAGACACGGAGGCTCTGGGAAAGAAGTGTGTGAGAAGATGAAGTGGATGGAATTAGGTTTGAATGTACAAAAGGAGATTTGTACTGGGGAGAGTAAGGAAGGATGTGCACAGGGACAGTGAGACAAATAATCTTCATTTTATAGAGGGGGAACATGAACTGATAGAGAATGCCTAAATTTGCAAAGTCAAGAAGGAGCAATGTTATCATTTAGAGATATGGTGGTAAATACCAAAAGAAATCGCTTTGCAAAGAGCTGAATGTGGGAAAGAGAAGTGGAATAAGCTAATACAATGCTTGCATGTGTAACTTTTTTATAAGAGAAAAAATGCAACAAAATGTTAATAGAGGTTAGCTTTAGTAGGGTAGGGTATGCGTGATTTATATTTTCTTTATACTTGATTGTGCTTCCCACTTTCTACAATGAATACATGTTTCTGAAACTCTCGATTCTAGAAAAAACACGTTTTCTGCAGGAAGAGATTATGCAGGGCTTTGTAGAGGAATGGCTCCTGTACCAGATCCTGGAGAAGAGTGCTCCTCTGAAGGCCACAGGACATCCAGGGCTGTTTGTCGGAGGTCAGGTGGGCTATGACGCCGGCAGCAAAGTAGCTGACTTCCATTGATGTGCTGTGGAGCAAGACGCTGATATGCTTCACCACATCTTCGGTCACCAGCTTGGAAGAGAGCTCTCTGACTTCAGCTACATTGTTCTACAGGTCACACGGAGCAGACAGTATCAGAGGCAGGAAAGGAGGGGAGACTCAGGAGCTGGCTCCTCTCCCTCTCCTAGTGCTCAGCTCAAATACATTGATCACACTTAGTCCCATCCTGCTCAACACCCACAATCCCACCCCCTGATGAGGATGATCAGCAATGACAAGTGAGTAAGCACTTACTGTGTGCCAGGCACTGGACTAGATAAACAAAAATGTCTTTTTATCTACCTTATCATAATGAAGAAATCTGACTTTCAATAAGACTAACTTGGCAGGTTAACTCTAACACCGGGTTGAACTAGAATATAAATCCAGGCCTGACTCAAATACTAAAAACATTCCTAGGGGTCTACTATATGTTACATTAGTTTGATGACTGCAGCTACAGGAGTAACCAACCCATGTGAGACCGAACCACAATACAGCTGAGCTGAGTTCAAACTGTGGACACCACAGATTCATAAGTAAATAAAATGGCTGTTGTCTTAAGCTGTAGTCTGTTCCACGCCATAGATGACTGATATATAAATGGTATTTAATTTATAGGAATAATGTGAAGATTAAACAAGTTAATGCATGTCAACGCTTACAAAAGAGCCTACCATTTAGTAGGTAGGACATAAATGTTAGTTTTCTGATTTCTTAAGTAATTAGAATTAACTCAAAACAAAACCATACCAGAAGTCCAAGGACTTTGTTTTGTATTGATGATCCTGAAAAAGCCTGTCAAAAGAATATATAGGTTACTTTACCGTGGAAAAAAAAAGAACTTTACATATAAATTCAATCTTGAATTACCACCTCCAAAACTTGAATGAAGATTGCCAATCCTTGATTTTCCATAAAGTGCTTGCAGACAACCGGAGACTCATCGGTAAGATTCCAAAGTGCTTTCAAAGCAAACAAGAGGGTGACATCATCTAACTTCTCAGCAGTCTTTTTTTTTACTATTGTTAGAAGTTCCTACAAAGAGACAGGGAGTTAGATGCCCTAATGGCTAACTCAATTCCATTAGAAAAAAAGCAACAGTTAAGAAAAGCTGTAGCATCTACCTGGGTTCTAACTAACAAAAGTTCTACTACTTAAAAGCTCTGTGATCCACTTTTTTTCCTATAAAATAAATTATACCTTATCTCCTAGGGCAGTGGTCTGCAAACTGCGGCTCTCGAGCCACATGCGGCTCTTTGGCCCCATAAGCGTGGCTCTTTCACAAAATACCACAGTCTGGGCAAGTCTATTTTGAAGAAGTGGCGTTAGAAGAATTTTAACTTTAAAAAATTTGGCTCTCAAAAGATATTTCAATGGTTGTACGGTTGATATTTGGCTCTGTTGACTAATGAGTTTGCCAACCACTGTCCTAGGGTTTTTATGAGGATTAAACGGAAAAACAAATTGAAGTTTAACAAGCACTTTAACCTCGTTCTTGGTGCTTGTTAATAAACCTATAGTCATGTATATATCAGCTTTCCATTATTCATTTATTGAGAATGTCCAGGCACCACCTTATGGAAGTCAGACATTTATTCAGGTAAGAGAGACAAATCAAAAAACGGTTTTTCTCAACTACAAAAATTTAAGTTTTGGTAAATGCACTGAAGGAAATACATTAAATAATTTACTTAGAGCCCTAGCCGGTTTGGCTCACTGGATAGAGCATCAGCCTGCGGACCGAAGTGTCCCAGGTTTAGTTCTGGTCAAGGGCACATGCCCAAGTTGTGGGCTTGATCTCATCATTGATATTTCTGTCTCTCTCCCTCTCCCTTCCTCTCTGAAATCAATAAAATAATAATTTTTTAAAAAAAGAATTTACTTGGAAAAGGTGGGAGAGAGGAGCCTCCATACTGAGAAGGGTTAGCTAGATAGCGTAATTAGGCAGGCAGGCAGGCGGTGGTCGGAGAAGGGGGGGGGGGGTGGTTCAGGAAGATCAGAGGTATCTTTGGCCAGAGCAATTAACGCAACCTTATGGAAGATCAAAAGCAGCCCTGACCTAAAAAGGAGACATATGTAAAGCTTTAGACAATTAAAAAAAAAAAAAAGCGCCTAAGGAATTAGAGGACTAATTCAAACTAAGAACAACTATGACTTGAATCCTTTTCTCTTTACAATTAATAAACATAAATGTCAAACACAAAATAAAATTTAAAAAGCAGCTCTGACCTGAGCTGCTGGGAGAGCCACAGGGGATGATAAAACATCTCCAGCCAAGACAACTGAGAGCCATAAGGAGATCAGAATCAACTCCGACCTGAACAGATGAGATGGACATGTGAGGGCACCACGTGGGATTTGAGCGGAATGACCAACGAGGGAAGCAAGGGGGTCCTTAAGGTGAGGAAAGGTCCAATTAGAAAGGGCCAGGTCCTGCCGAAACTGGTTTGGCTCAATGGTAGAGCGTCGGCCTGACCGACTCCTTCAGGGTCCCGGGTTCGATTCCGGTCAAGGGCATGTACATTGGTTGCGGGCACATCCCCGGTAGGGGGTGTGCAAGAGGCAGCTGATAGATGTTTCTCTCTATCACATTTCAATACCAAGGTAACATGTCAACTGAGACAAAAGAAAGAGAGCATGCTAACCAGGAAAGGAAAGGAGACACAGAGGAGGTGGGGTGAGAGAAGATGCCAGGCCAAGAAAAAAGGGTGCTTTTCTAGGTCACTGACAGTATGGCCGAGGGTAACACTAACATAACCATTATTGTCCCTAAAAGTTTGAAAGAAACCACTGGCACTCACTAACAGATATTCCAACATACCATTCGGTTCATATTCAACATATTCGGTTCAGAATATTCCTGGGCATAGTTAAGCTGGTATTTATGCTTTCTTCCAAGCATATTAGAATATCACGCAAGAGGAAAAAGACAGCCATTTTCAAGTAACAACCAGTAAATGGAAAGAGACATAAAATATAACGGCACTAAACAAATCAAAATATCTGTTTTCAGAAGGAATGAGGTGATCGTGATCTCAAATATTTTACCCAACTAGGATAGAATATACAGTATCAAGAGAGGTCATTGCAAAAATAAAGCTGTGAGAGCCAAGATAATATAAGCAACGCTGGAAGCAATCACCTAGACAGACAATTGGGTGAAAGGCTGACCCTGAAAGAAACAACTGTGGCCAAGCCCAAGGTTAGATGTTTTACGTATTCTACCTCCTCGATGATACTCAAACTAACTGAAACACAGTATCACTCCTATGACAGATGCCTTTTTCAGATGAAGCCAGCTTTCAGATGAAGGATCTGAAGCACAAAGACATTTATTTAAGCTCTTTTGGCTCGTGGCTGAAAATCTGGTTGGTTCTCATCTAAAGCCTGAACACCCTATAACTATTTTTCCTAGAACGGCAGTGCCATTCTTCCCTGTGTCACTTTCTGTAGTTGCTCCCTCTCAACATCAATAGCTTTCTTTCTCCATCGCTACCTCTATTCCTGCTATAATTCCCAGCAACCTCAATGTTCCCCATCACATCATCTTGGCAAAACTCCTGCCTTAGTTAAATCCTGCTTCACGCCCCACCCCCAAACATCTGAACATTGGAAAACATGTGCTTGAGCCTCACTTTCAGTATCTCACAAAAAACTTCAATCGGGTATTTAATTGTCCCTGGCAATCCTACCAGTTTCTCAATGAGTTTGCTCTAAAGACTACGATTTCATAATTCTCTCTCCTCAAACTTTAGTCACTACCTTTTTACGTTTCTCACTTGATCATTTCATCTCATTTTTCACTGAGAACTAAAGCTAATCTTCCTAAAAACGCCTACTTGTACTTGCATCAATGCAATCTGCCATCCTTTCTGCTCCCATCTGAAGCCACGATGCTTACTTCTGCTCTATATACAACTCCTATACCACACACACACCAAGATTTGACACCAAAATAATTTCCATCTGACTTGCCTATGCTACCAATTTTTCTCTCTTTTCAAAAATAGTCTCATGATCATAAAATACATCTTAATGTAACACAACTTGAAGAAAAAAAAAATACTGGACTTTGAGACAACATGGAGGAGAGTATGCTAAGCGAAAGGAGCCAGTCAGAGAAAGACAAGTATCACATGATCTCACTTACATGTGTAATCTAACAAACAACATAAACTGACAAAAATAGATCCAGAGACAAGGAAGCATGACGATTCTCAGAAAGAAGTGTGTGTTGGGGGGATTGAGGGGGCATTAAGCTGAAAGATTAATCAAAGAATGCATGTATATGTATATGTATATGTACATGTACATGTATATGTATACATGCATTACCATTGGACAGAGACAATAATAAGGCGAAGGCCTGGGAGGAGACCAGGGTGGGGAGAAGAGGGGGGGGGGGAATATACTTTCAACAATAAAGAAAAATTAAAAAAAAAACACAAACCTATATTTTTGAAGGAAAATAATAATAATAATAATAACCCAGAACATAAGGCCATAAATAGACAGTTCTTAGGATACAAAATTCTTAAATTTTTTTTTAAAAAGGCTCCAACCTCATCTTAAAATAAGTGAAAAATAAAACAATGCATATTTTTGTGTGAATAATGTTAGCATAATCATAATGTAAACTCTTAATTACTGATTTATTAAAATTGTGACATAGGGTTGTAGGGTTGAGGGAGCAGGTAATTTGTAGAAATATATGCAAGAAAGCGAAGTTCTTATTTACCATAGCAGTAGAATCACTAAATATCTAAAACTGGTAAGTCAAGAATTTATTTTTAAAATTTTGTTACTAAATAAGCATTTACTAAGTTGCTTTAACTAAAGAAGCATTTTATCCAGAGATGTGAAGGTAAAACCCACAAGAAATAGCTATAATAGTAATTTCTTCTGAGGAGCAGGTCTTACAGATTTCTCCTTTAGGCCTTAGAGAATGGTGTGATTTTACAAAGTTGTAAAAGTGACAAACAACCTACCTTAACTGCCCCGAGGAGCTCTTCCTGAAGTTGTGCCCTTTGCTCACTCGAGAGCTGTAAGCAAACAAAAAGCCGACAGTGAAATATCAGCTCTCCATCAAAGCTCCGTCAGGACTAAGGGGAACAAGATCCTGCCTTCAGCAAACGCGTACCTGCAAGGCCAGGATGGAGGTGATGCTCACCGCCATTGTTTGCATCTTGGGGTGTTCGTGCTTACAGAGCCACCTCAGAACAAATTTGGCAGCATCAAGCCTGAAAAACAGTAATTTTCTCTCAGTAAGACTTATAAAACTGTATACGGGGAAAGAAACCACTTAACCTACCCCTATAATCTATACTAATAAAAGGGTAATATGCTAATTAGACCGGGAGACCTTGCAGACCTCCTTCTGGACAAAGCCGTGGCTGGGAGGGCTTCCCTCTGGGCAGCATTTTCATAGAATCCTGGCAGGTGGGCAGGTGGGCAGGTGGGCAGGGTAGGTAGGCCTTCCGTGTGGGTGGGATTAATGGCAGAGCCCAGGCCAGGTGGGAAGGCAAGCGCGGGGGGTGGCTGGTGGGGTGGTGGTGCAGTTGGGGGCAATCAGGCAGGCAGGCAGGTGAGCAGTTAGGAGCCAGCAGTCCCCGATTGCAAGAGAGAGATATCCGAGTGCCAGTTTAGGTCGGATCCCTGGGATCGGGCCTAAACCAGCATTCAGACATCCCCCGAGGGGTCCCAGATTGGAGAGGGTGCAGGCTGGGCTGAGGGCCACAGACACACATGTGCCGCGCTCTCCCCCTCCCCCGCCACAAATTTCATGCACCGGGTCACTAGTCTATAGTAATAAAAGGGTAATGTGCCAATTAGACAGGATGTCTTTCCGTATGAAGCTGAGGCTGCGAGGGAAGCCCGGGTCCGGTGCCAGAGAGAAGGTGGCACCTGCAGCTGGGGAGAGGGAGGCCTTCTCTTGCACAGATTTCGTGCACTGGGCCTCTAGTCCTATGTAAGAAGAGAGTAATGTGCAAATTGACCCTAACAGCGGAACAACCGGTCACTATGATGCGCACTAACCACCAGGGCGCAGATGCTCAACAAAGGAGCTGCCCCCTGGTGGTCAGTGCGTTCCCACAGGAGGAGCCCTGCTCAGCCACAAGTCCAGATGTGAGCTGTCAGCGGCCAGCACAGTGGTGGCGGCGGCAGCCTCTCCCACCTGCTCCGCAGCACTAGGGACGTCTTACCGCAGCTGCGGGAGTGGGCCTAAGCTGGCAGGTGGACATTCCCCCGAGGGGTCCCAGACTGCAAGAGGGCACAGGCCAGGCTAAAGGACCCCCCCCATCCCCCCAAGTGCATAAATTTTGCTGCACCAGGCCTCTAGTCCTGTAATTAAAAACAGTCTCAATTTCTACAGCCTCAGCTATGAAAACCAAGAGCATTTGGCAAAAAGAGATCAGAAGAAGACAGCATGCAAATTAAGAATGTGAGCAAAATGCACAGGATTCAAAGAAAGATGGGCAGATTTAAGAAAGACTTATTGTATCCTAGCCAGTTTTGCTCAGTGGATAGAGCATCAGCCTATGGACTAAAGGGTCTCAGGTTTGATTCTGGTCAAGGGCACATGCCCAGGTCGCGAGCTTGATCCCCAGTAGGAAGTACGCAGGAGGCAGCCAATTAATGATTCTCTCTCATCATTTATGTTTCTCTCTCTCTCTCTCTGAAATAAAAAAAACATATATTAAGAAAAGAGAAAGATTTCTTTTTTAGCATTCAGTGTCTACCATGATGAGTCTGAAAAAGAAAAGAAGTCCCGAGAGAGGTAGTAATTTGTAATCTGAACTGTAGACACAGCACACAGATCAATTAGCTAGAGAGAATTCACACCCTTTTATAGGGGCAGCTGCTCTTCAGCTCTGATCATTTAGGAATGTAGGATGTAGGCCGAGTTGGGAAAGATCCTCCAAGTTTTCAAGAGAAGGTAGGAACAGAGATTTTTTTTTTAATGAGGAGGACCACTTTCCCTATTGTATTTTTAAAAGTCAACTCCCATTTCCAGTACACACTTTCGATTAGATCTGTGAATGGCTTATCTTATACCAGCACCCATAACTCACGGGCTTTGTTCATGAGAAACTACACTGCTGGCGGCAACTATTACAAATGTTTTTGAACTGATGAATCTGAGAGATTACAAAGGCCGCCACAGGAATCCCTCTGGAGAGGAGGAGGATGTTTAAAAATTACTATCAATAAAATAATAATGAGCTGGAACCGGTTTGGCTCAGTGGATAGAGCGTCGGCCTGCGGACTGAAGGGTCCCGGGTTCGATTCCGGTCAAGGGCATGTACCTTGGTTGCCGGCACATCCCCAGTAGGGGGTGTGCAGGAGGCAGCTAATCGATGTTTCTCTCTCATTGATGTTTCTAACTCTCTATCCCTCTCTCTTCCTCTCTGTAAAAAATCAACAAAATATATATTTAAAAAAATAAAAATTAATTAATTAATTAATCAAGAATGACTCATGTTTAGAACCACCTGCACTTCGTAAGCTAGGCACTGTTTTAATACTTTATTAACATTACCATATCTAATTCTCATAAGTCATATTTTACAAATGAGAAAACTTATGCACAGATCATGAAAGGACTAGAACTTGAATTAAAGTAAGGTTGACTCTCTGAAGCCCTGAACTGAAATCACATTCAGGGCAACAACATTTGCAGACATACTTCCAACCACCTCTGTGGAAGAGGCTCAACAGAGTATTCTTCCCAGACACCAAACCCGGCCTTCGTCAGACCCTCCTTGCTAAGCTACTAACCCCAAAGCCAACAATGCGCAGAATAACACTGGTCAGCACCCCAAAATCAAAGGAGCAAATTTTGTACTTGCCTGTCAAATGGAACATCCACAAGAATCCTGGAATTGGTTAAGGAGAGAAGACAATTCTTTTGTAACTTTAAGGGAATAAAGAAAATTAATTTTGAGTAAATGTGTACTCAATTCTAAGTAAAGGTTCTGTGCATTTGGAAGGTGCTACCAATGAGGATTTGTGTGTACCTGGCCCTCTCCAAGGTCTTCATTTAATCTTACCAATAAACTCTATCACGTGCACATTTGCCTAAAGAACAATCCTCCTTCTCCCCCACCTTGCTTTTTTTGAGGGGGTGGGGAGTGTAAAAGAGGGTAGTTGCATGTAGTTCAGTCCCAATCAATTACCTGAAGCTTAGTGCATCTACTAATTAACAAATGTCTAACCATATCTCATAACTATGCTAGAACTTCTACTTTCTACATCATCAGACTGGTAGGGGTTGAACTGGGCCTTTACAGATAGGAAAGAGAAAAGGCCTCCTGGGAAAGCTATAGAAATAGAGAAATATAACATCTCTTTAAAAAGCCATGAGGAGGCCAGCATGACAAAAATATAGCCTATGAGTACTGAAAGCCAATTCCAGCGTGCCATAATTACAAGAGTTTCATCAAAAGGTTGATGAAATGTGGGGGCTCAACAAGGGCTGAGTCACATAGGTAATTAACTGTTGGAGTGGCTAGAGGGCACTTCCCCCAAATCGGAATAGGATGAGTGTTTGCTGCCAGACAGCTCAGGGCATCTTAATCTACAATTCAGTGTTTCCCAAAGTGTGATACATACCCCAGGGGTACGGGAAGGGTTTGGTGGGGGTATGCACTGCACCGTGCTTAGCTGCGCCTAATTCTGCGTTCTCGTGAGTCAAGTCAAGACAGTCTTGTGAGGCGTGAGATGGTCCAGTGTGCAAATGAATGTTATTTATAATATAACTTTTATTTATATTTTATTATGAAATTTTATTTTTCATTTATTATTTTTTGTATGTAACAAAAAAGAATAAATAAATATATTTTGATTGTTATTAAAATACATCAATGTGTGTGTTTTTTGATGAGGGTATTCAGCGTTACAAAAATTATAGAAGGGGTACACATATGTCAAAAGTTTGGGAAACATTGCCGAAACTGGTTTGGCTCAGTGGATAGAGCGTCAGTCTACAGACTGAAAGGTCCCAGGTTCGATTCCGGTCAAGGGCATGTACCTTGGTTGCAGGCACATCCCCAATAGGGGGTGTGCAGGAAGCAGCTGATAGATGGTTCTCTCTCATCGATGTTTCTAACTCTCTATCCCTCTCCCTTCCTCTCTGTAAAATAATCAATTAAAAAAAATATTTTAAAAAAAAAGTTTGGGCCTGTGAACGAAAACAGCCATTTGCTGACCTGATGAGCTCAGGGAAGGCCTGCGTGGCAGTCTTGCAGACTGAGAGACCTGAAGTAACCACAAAGGATGGTTTGAAAATTAAATATCTTACTTCCAACAGGTCATAGTGGGCAGTCATTTCCTAGGCCAATGTTTCCCAGACAAAGATCAGCTTTGATCCTTACTGAGCCCATCTGCCTTCCTGCCTCTAAGATAACCTATCTGTGAGACGTCTGAGTAACCTGTAACTTCCCTTTTCTCTGGAGCCCCTGGGGTACAACAAAATGTGGTAGGCGCCAGAACAGATGCCTCAAATTCCTTCGTTATCATGTTAATTGTTCCTGCACTCACCTAAGTATCCCAGGGCTTTCCCACCGGCTTGCTTTCTCCCGCCTCCTTACTCCATCACCAATGAATATTCATGTAACCCACCTATGTCCCTCCTTTGATTTCTATGTATAAATACAGAAATGTAACCCGCCATTCTTCGGAGCATAATCTCAATCCGTTGAGGTTCTGCTTCCCGGCAATTGTCGACAGTTTTTGGCTCAAATAAACTCACAAAAAATTCCTTTACAGGTTTCAATGGTTTTTTTCGTTAACAGGCCGAAAACCGGTTTGGCTCAGTGGTAGAGCGTCAGTCTGCGGACTGAAAGGTCCCGGGTTCGATTCCGGTCAAGGGCATGTACATTGGTTTCGGGCACATCCCCAGTAGGGGTTGTGCAAGAGGCGGCTGGTCGATGTTTCTCTCTCATCGACGTTTCTAGCTCTCTATCTCTCTCCCTTCCTCACTGTAAAATATCAATAAAATATATTAAAAAAAAAAAAGTTTGGGAAACACTGATCTACATGTTATTGCCTCCTGTTGGCCAAACACCTGAACAGCTGTAGGCTATTCCCCAATCTGACAATGCTTCTGTACCCTACCCTTTGAAGTGTATGATCTCTGCCTTAGGACAAATTGTGTTAATAAAAAGCAAGGGTCCTGAGTCAAGGAGAACCGTTAGCTCCTTTAGCTGAAGCTCCTCTGACCCCCAATACTTTCAAAATTATCTTTCATCTCTGGACTCTTATTTAATCTATGCACAGCTTTCTCCAGATTGCTGAACCCTTCTTAATGCTGGGACAAGAACCCCGGCATATGGGGTAGGGTCAGAAACCTGAAATACCAACAGGAACTAGGCAGTAACATGAACAAGTGAAGGAGGCTGAGTGTGAAACAAGAGGGGGAGTAGTAGGAATTATGGCAAACTGGGCGATTCATGCCCTCTTCGACGGGCAGTTGTTACTCAGCTCCAAACGGCAACTGCCATGAAGAAATTAAGACTGAATTGAGCCGAAACCGGTTTGGCTCAGTGATAGAGCGTCGGTCTGCGGACTGAAAGGTCCCGGGTTCGATTCCAGTCAAGGGCATGTACATTGGTTGCGGGCACATCCCCAGTAGGGGGTGTGCAAGAGGCAGCTGATCAATGATTCTCTCTCATCGATGTTTCTAACTCTCTATCCCTCTCTCTTCCTCTTTGTGAAAAAAATCAATAAAATATATTAAAAAAAAAAAAGACTGAATTGAGAAGGACCTTACAATTTTTTTAAGAGAAAGTAGAAATGGGAAATTTTTTTAAATCAAGACCACCTTTTTTTGTATTTTTAAAAACCAATTTCCATTTTAAGTACACATTTCAACAGTTTGACAAATTTATACAGCTGTATAGCCACTATCCCACACCACCATCATAATCATAATTTGTGTGTGTGTGTGTGGGGAAACTATATCCTCACAAAGAGTTCCCCTTTGCCCCTTCTAACCAATCCTGGCCTTGCAAACCCCAGCCCTGGAAAATCACACTGACATCACACTTCCATTTCTCTAAGAGCAGGATGACTGGGTAGTATAGAAGGTGTATGTCTTAACTTTTAAAGACTGTGGAACTGGTAGTTGTATCATTTTACATTCTTAACATCAATAAATGAGAATTTCATATGTTCCACATCTTTTTCAACACTTTGTATTGTCAGTCTTTTAATTTCAACCAATCTAGGGGCTATGCAATAACAACTCACTGTGGTTTTCATCTGCATTTCTACTGATTAATGATACTAAGCACCTTTTCATGTGTTCATTTGTCTATCTTCTTTGGTGAAATGTCTTTTCAAATATTTCGCCTTCCTAAAAATTGGTTTGTTTTGTGTTATTGAATTAAGAGTTCTTTATATCCAGCCGGTTTGGCTCAGTGGGTAGAATGTCGGCCTGCAGACTGAAGGATCCCAGGTTCGATTCCTGTCAAGGGCACATGCCTGGATTGCAGGCTCGATCCCCAATCAAGGGCATGCAGGAGGTAGCCGACCAATTATTCTCTCTCATCACTGACATTTGTCTCTCCCTCTCCTTCCTCTCTGAAATCAATTAAAAAAATATTTTTTAAAATATATATTTTATTGATATTTTACAGAGAGGAAGGGAGAGAGATAGAGAGCTAGAAACATCGACCAGCTGCCTCCTGCACAACCCTCACTGGAAATGTGTCAGCAACCAAAGTACATGCCCTTGACCGGAATTGAAAAATGGGACCCTTCCACAGGTAAACGCTCTATCCACTAAGCCAAACCGGTTTCGGCAATAAAAATATGTTTTTTTTAAAAGACCTTCTGCACACACTGGATAAAAGACCTTTAAATAAATATAGGATGGGGAAAAGTAGGTTTAGTTGTTCATGTGGAAAATTAATAAACAATACAAGAATAAACTCTGTGCCAGAGATAAACCAGTCAACTTACATACTTACATGCATAGCCCATGAACACAGGCAATGGGGTAGTGAGGACCTGCAGGAGTGAGTGGATAAGGACTGGGAGGTGAGCAAAGGGGAGAATGGGAAATACCTGAAATACTATCAACAATGAAAAATACACAACCCTGGTTGGTTTGGCTCAGTGGATAAAGTGTTGGCCTGCGGACTGAAGGGTCCCAGGTTTGATTCAGGTGAAGGGCACATTCCCTGTTTGGCGAGCTTGATCCCCAGTGGGGGCCATGCAGGAGGCAGCTGATCAATGATTCTCTCTCATCATTGATGTTTCTCTCTCTCCCTCTTCCTCCCTAAAATCAATAAAAATATACTTAAAAAATAAATATATATGTGTATATATATTTTTTAAAAGACTAAATTCTGTTTCACGTACTCACAACTATAAACCTACTTTTGCCCCACCCTGTATAATGAACATTTTTCCCAGTCCATGGCTTACTTTTTCATTTTTTAATGTTTTTCAGTATGTGTATGTTTAACTTTTTTGGATTCTAATTTATTTTACTTTCATGGTGCGTGCTTTTCATATCCTAAGAAAACTTTGACCACTCCAAAGCCACAAATATTTTCTCCTGTGTTTTCTTCTAGAAATTTTATGATTTTAATTTTAATACTTATATTTAGATCTCTGGTTCAATTCAATTTTCACAAATAATGTTAAGCCTACAAGGATGTACCAAAAGTAATTTAATAGATGTTTCTGAGTAACTGGCTTCCAAAAAATTTAAATTTTAAAATTTAAACCATATTGCTTATCCATATTTCCTATTTTTCCTATAATAAACATGAAATTTCTTATCTATCCCCTCATTCTCTCTCATATAGAATGAAAACTCAGAATAATACATATTTTTCATACATTTGTCCTGACCTAAGAAGTAGAGTCCAGTATTAATTAGATTACCTGCTGGTAATGAGGGAAGTTTTCCAAAGCCTTGAAGAGTAGACAGGTCACCTCTGACAGCAGGCGGACGGGCATTCCCCGGGCCAGGCCCTGGCGCGTTAGGTTGAGGGCGCAGGCACTGGCGGTGAACTGCACGGGCAAATCCAAGGGATGGTTCCGCATTCCTACGGCCACAAGCTAAAGATGAACTTACTTTTAGAGGCTTATGGCGGCATCAGCATTCTGTATACCATCTTGCTTTTATGTTAAGTTAGAACAATATCTGCTCATTGGGAAGGTAACAGATTTTCTCTGTCCTAGGCATTCGTTTTTAGAACATCCACAGAATGTTCTAGTCCAAATGCAGCTGTTCACTGGCTGTGTGGCTTTAGGCAAGTCACTTCCCTTCTCTGGACCACCATTTCCTCACCTGTGATTTCATAAGCATTTAGACAGATCGCTCCATTGTAGGCATTGCGACATGCACTACAGGAGACATACCGTATTTGCCGGTGTATAAGACGATTTTTTGGCCCTGAAAAATACCGTATTTGCCGGCATATAAGAGACTGGGCGTATAAGACCCCTAACATTTCCACTCAAAATACCGAGTTTGTTATATACTCACCGTATAAGACTACCCCCCATTTGGAGGCATATTTTTCAGGGCCAAAAAAATCGTCTTATACACTGGCAAATACGGTAAACATGAATCGCGTATACCCTAATCCTCAGCATAAAGCCTTGTGAGAAAAGTTAAGATATGTAAACAATTAACACTGTGAAAGATGTCAAAACCTTACTCCCCCCGCCCCCACAAAAAAAAAAGAAAAAGCAATATAAGAGACGTATAAATAAAGTATAGTGCTGCCTTGGGTAGTTATGGAAGGAGCAATTATGTGTGGTATGGAATCAAAGGGCCTAATTCCAAAAGCAGCTTCGGGCAAAAGTCTCAGATAGGACGTGGACAGAAGCAGAGGAAGGAAGGGATGGAATGGAGAAGAAATTCCTGGGGTAAGGAAATGTGATAGGGAAAAACACAAGGTGGACTTAAGAGATGGAATCCCCCTCCCCCCTACACACAGAGGAAGAAATTTGAATATAAAAGAATTTGAAAAGTGGTAAAGCCTAACACTTAAAATGCTAACTAGAAGACAGACTGTGGAAGACATAGGAAAACAAAGGTAAAATGAACGTGTGGTACCACACTCAGACCATGCCTACTCCAACATTCAGGGACAATGTGATTTGCTTTGTCTATCGAATGCGGATAATCAGCCCTGGCCTGGCTGACATCCTGCCATCCAGAGGGCGGTGGATACAGTCCTGGTTGGGCACGTACCCAGCGTGCTGGCTCTGTCCCTGGTCAGGGCACGTGTGGGAGGCAAGCGATCCGTGTTTCGCTCACACTGATGTTTCTCTTGTTCTTTTTTCTTTCTCTCTCTCTCTCCTTTCCTCTCAAATCTTCTTTTGTTTGTTTTTTAATAGGGAGAATCATCTCGGCAATAGGCCTGCTAATACTCACATAAATCATGATTTTTAAGAGACCAGAGCCCCTCCCTTTGACAGCTGCATGAACTCATGGAGCCTAGGGACAGACCTGGGATATCTTACTTTTACTATGGAAAATGACTTTTCTTTAAAAATATATATATTTTATTGATTTTTTTACAGAAAGGGAAAGAGACAGTTAGAAACATCGATGAGAGAGAGTCATCGACCAGCTGCCTTCTGCACACCCCCCACTGGGGATGTGCCCGCAACCAAGGTACATGCCCTTGACGGGAATCGAACCCGGGACCCTTCAGTCCGCAGGCTGACGCTCTATCCACTGAACCAAACCGGTTTTGGCTGGAAAATGACTTTTCCGTATTGCTAAACTGCTCTTAGGATTTCATTGGATTATCACCATCTGCAATTTAAGTATGTAGAAACCAAAAGAGGGTTTTCAAAAATCAGAGTCTTAGACAGAAAAGGACTTCCAGAACATCTAATTCAATCTCATTACAGAGGGGGAAATAACGGTCCAGAGTTTCTCCTTTATATAGAATAGCTTTTAAGGTATGACTTAAACCTAACCACCCACGGGACAAAATAGGCATAATTTTAAGGAACTGCAAAGAATTGCAAAGAAAGACAAAGTGGCTTTATTTTCATATTTCACTTAATTTTAAATAATTGCAGTTTTCTTTCCCAAACCACTTAATACTTCCAATTACATTTAAAATAAATTTACCCTTCCATAAACCAAAGCAAGGTCTGGCCCTATCGATATTGGTAATTTTACTTCCTTCAAAAGATACTTTAAATGGGAGGTTTGGTCACCTTCAATTATTGTTATTTTGTTTTGTTCTTACTGGAGATATTGTTATTGTTTTCAGAAAATCAGATGTTAGACTTTAAAGAGCAAATGAATGAAAAATAAAACAAATGTTTAGGGAAAAGCAAATTCATGTTTATAGATAAATAAGTCCTGTTTTAGGCAAAATAGTGCAATAGTCCTACATGGCTTCTTTAGACTAAGTTAAAAAAAACTGGATGGCCAAACCGGTTTGGCTCAGTGGTAGAGCATCGGTCTGCGGACTGAAAGGTCCAGGTTCGATTCCAGTCAAGGGCATGTACGTTGGTTGCAGGCACATCCCCGGTGGGGGGTGTGCAGGAGGCAGCTGATCGATGTTTCTCTCTCATCGACGTTTCTAGCTCTCTAACCTTCTCCCTTCCTCTCTGTGGAAAATCAATAAAAATATATATATTTAAAAAACAAAACAAAACTGGATGATTCAAATTATTAAATACTCAAAATGAGAGATAATCTGGCAGTTAAACCTAACACTATTTTCCTTTCTCTATGAGGGCATTTTGATTCACTGTAGAATGAGGCTTATGAGTTACTGTATTCAATGTGTGTAATGAACAACTTCATTTTTTATTTTTTAAAATACATTTTATTGATTTTTTTACAGAGAGGAAGGGAGAGGGATAGAGAGTTAGAAACACCGATGAGAGAGAAACATTGATCAGCTGCCTTCTGCACATTCCCTACTGGTTATGTGCCTGCAACCAAGGTATATGCCCTTGACTGAAATCGAACCTGGGACCCTTGAGTCCCCAGGTCGACACTCTAGCCACTGAGCCAAACCAGTTAGGGCTGAACAACTTTAAATGAATCAAGTAAGAAGTAACAATAAAAACTACATGCCCTGGCCAGTGTGGTTCAGTTGGTTAGTGTCATCTGTATACCAAAAGGTGGTGGGATTCCATCCCCGGTCTAGGTGTGTACATGAGGCAACAGATCGATGCTTCTCTCTCTCCCTTTTCCTCTCTAAAAATGTAGATAGGTAGGTGATAGGTAGGTAGATAGGTAGGTAGATAGGTAGGTAGGTGGATGGATGGATGGATGGATGGATGGATGGATAGATGATATACCGACAAATAATGGCTCTATTTTTCAAACAAACAAAACTACCTTTCTGAGATACACTTACTTTTAAAATAGCAGGCATGGTTATCTGCGTTGAAAAAGTCTCTGTAAAAAGTCTGAAGAGGGCTTCCTTCATAAAACATGACCGGTTCTTGTACTGGCTCAGCGCTTCTGAAATCTGAGTCATATTGGCTCCTCCAGCAACCTAGAAAACAGAGATGTCACCAACAGGTTTCACTGTTCAAGTATAGGCTTTCAGGGGCCTCAAGTGTTTGAAACATTAAAGCCAACATGAGGAACATTCTTCAAAAATGCCAACAACTGGCCCAGCCAGGTGGCTCAGTTGGCTACAGTGCCATCCTGATAGGCCACGGTTGTGGGTTCGATTCCCAGTCAGGGCACATAAAAGAAACAACCAGTGAATGCATACAAAAGTAGAACCAACCAATGTTTCACTCTTTCTCTCTAAACTTAACCAATCAATAAAAAAATATATATATAAAAATACATATAAGAAGAAAAAAATGCTAACAAAACAAAGCTTGTCTGTATTATTCAAAAACATCAATGTCACAAAGAACAGGAAGAACTAAGAAACGCTTCCAGCCCTAACTGGTTTGGCTCAGTGGACAGAGCGTTGGCCTGCAAACTGAAAAGTCCCAGGTTTGATTCGGGTCAAGGGCACATGCCTGGGTTGTGGACTTGATCCCCAGTGGGGGACTTGCAAGAGGCAGCTAATTCATGATTCTCTCTCATCATGGATGTTTCTCTCTCCCTCTTCCTTCCTCTCTGAAATCAATAAAAATGTATTAAAAAACAAAACAAAACAAAACAAACTCTTCCAGATTATAGAGATACTAGAGGTCGGGTGCACAAAATTAGTGCACGGGGGAGAGGGGGGAAAGAGATCTCTCAGCCCGGCCTGCACCCTCTTGTAATACCGGAGCCCTTGGGGGACGTCAGACTGACGGTTTAGGCCCACTCCCCACAGACATCCTTAGCACCACTACAGAAACGTGAACCCGGCTTCTGATGCACTGACCACCAGGGGGCAGCGCCTGCATTGAGTGTCTGCCCTCTGGTGGTCAGTGTGCACCATACTGACTGGTCATTCCACTGTTCCTGTTTGGTCAATTTGCATATTAACCTTTTATTATATAGGATGATAATTGAATGGAAAAATGATCCTCTGATAAGTGGATAAATATTTTATAGAGGGCATTATTGGGATAATCAACATTGGAAATATATAAAGTAGATTATCTATAATAAAAATGTGATATGCAAATCAACCAAACAGATGACCTTCCAGACAAAGCCAGGGCTCTGAGGGCTGAGGCAGCCGGGGTTACGAAGGCCTCCTCCAGCACAAATTTCATGCATCAGGCCTCTAGTATTATATAAAGTATTGCATCAGTGTTATATTCCTTAAAATTTGATAACTACATTGTAATCATTAAGGAGAATACCCTCGCTCTTTTTAAAAATATATATTTTATTGACTTTTTACAGAGAGGAAGGGAGAGAGATAGAGTTAGAAACATCGATGAGAGATAAACATGTATCAACTGCCTCCTGCGCGCACACACACACACACACACACACACACACACACACACTGGGGATGTGCCCGCAACCAAAGTACAGGCCCTTGACTGGAATTGAACCTGGGACACTTGAGTCCGCAGGCCAACGATCTATCCACTGAGCCAAACTGGTTTCGGCTATCCTTGCTCTTAGGAAATGAAATACAAACTTAAGTATTAGGGGTAGAAGGGCATATGATGTGTAATCTACATGATAAAACAAAGGTGGCAGAATGTTTAAACTAGTAATCTGCAAGTTAAAAATTATACATACATCCATTTTCCAAGGACCTACACATTATTAAGAATCTAAACAAGGGATATATTCTAGTTTAAAAAAAAAGTTTTGTGATCATCCAGATATGAGTTGTAACAAAAGATAAGCCACAGCAAGACCAAACAGAAGACAGCTGTTGTATCATCCTCTCTCCTTGGCTTCCTGAAAAGGCCATTACAAAACAATCCTAATGGGTTTGTGCTACACACTCTATTGGGCCAATGAGAATTTACTGGGAAGTGAAAATGTTGCATGGCTTTTAATAGTAATGGCGGTGCCCTTTCTGACCTCTATTTTTAAAATATGTATTTTTTTTATTTTAGAAAGAGGAAGGGAGAGGGCTAGAGAGATAGAAACATAGATGAGAGAGAAATATCCATTGGCTGCTTCCTGCATGCCTCCTACTGGGGATCGAGTCCACAACCTGGGCATGGAATCAAACCATGACCTCCTGGTTCAGAGGCCAATGCTCAACCACCAAGCCACACCTGCTGGGCTTCTGCCCATTAAAAAAAAATTATTAAAATATAATTAACATGCAATATCATATTAATAGGTGTATAATAGTTATTCAATATTTATATACCTAATGAATTGATCATGATAAACCACTTGACAGGTACAAAGCAATTACCCTATTACTGACTATACTAGAGGCCCCAGTGCACAACATTCATGCATTGGAGGGCGGGGTGGGGGTCCCTCAGCCCAGCCTGGGCCATTTAGCAGTCTAGAAGCCCTCAAGGGATGTCAGACTGTGGCTTACGCCCAGCCCACTCACGCCACCGCTGCTGCGCTCGCCAGCCATCAGCCTGGTCAGCCTCCTTGTGGGAGCACACTGACCACCAGGGAGCAGCTCCTGCATTGAACATCTGCCCCCTGGTGGTCCGGGTGCGTCATAGTGACTGGTTGTTCCACCATTCGGTTGATTTGCTTATTACCCTTTTTTATATAGGATTATTAGATAGGATTCTCTATGCTGTACATTACATCCTGTGACTTATTTACTTTATAACTGGAAATTTGTCTCTTATTCATCCATTTTAAAGGAATTAACATTCTAATTTTTGGTACAAGAATTAATATATTTGTTCTGCTTGAAGGTTTTCATTAACTTTTAATTTTTTTATCCATTTTAATGTAAGCAAATTTTTTATCAACCCAAACAAGAATAATTAATATATTTTGCATCTAATTTAAAAGATACGCATTTCTATTAAGTAAAGGTATTCTGAAACACCTTTTAGCCCTGGCTGGTTTGGCTCAGTGGATAGAGTGTTGGCCTGCTAACTGAAGGGCCCCAGACTCAATTCTGGCCAAGGGCACATGCCTGGGTTGTGGGCTCGATCCCCAGTGGGGGTAGTGCAGGAGGCAGCTGATCCAATGCTTCTCTCTCATGGATGTTTCTAGCTCTCTATCCTTTTCCCTTCTTCCATAAATCAATAAAAAAAAATGTTTTTTAAAAATAAAGTAAATAAAAATAGCACCATGAGGCCCTGACCAAGTAGCTCAAATGGTTAAGAGAATCGTCCAGATATGCCAAAGTTTCAGGTTTTGGGTTGGGTCCTGGTGTGGGTGCTTACGGGAGGCAACTGATATTTCTCTCTCTCTCTCTCTCTCTCTCAAATCAATATAACTTAAACTAAAACATGTCCTAGGGTGAGGATTTTTTTAAAAAAATTTTAATATATTTTATTGATTTTTTTACAGAGAGGAAGGGAAAGGGAGAGTTAGAAACATCGATGAGAGAGAAACATGCCCACAACCAAGGTACATGCCCTTGACAGGAATCGAACCCGGGACCCTTCAGTCCTCAGACCAACACTCTAGCCACTGAGCCAAACCGGTTTCAGCTCGGGTGAGAATTTTAAAAATTACCTTTATAAAAAATAATTCACCAATGATTGCATAAATAAGTGGAACAAATCAATGTTTTCCTCCCTCTTAAACCAATAAAAAATATTTTTTAAATCGCACCATGAGAGTCTGTAAACTTATTCCAGCAACGTTCAAAAATTTTAAAACTCTTAAAATTGCCTTGTCAAAACTGAACCAAAAATGGTGTTAATCATGCTGATCACCTGTTGATTATATTTAGTATTAATAGAGGTGACGAACACAAATTTTAGTCACAGAGACTTGAATACAAGTCCTAGATATACCAGAAACATTAATGTGAGAAAGACACATCAAACAAGCCCAAACAAGGCCAGGGATGGAGCCTGCAACCAAGGTACATGCCCTTGACCAGAATCAAACCCAGGACCCTTGAGTCCTCAGGCCGACACTCTATCCACTGAGCTCTAGCTATGCTATTTAATAGTTAGTTCTATGATTGTGGCTAAGTAGCTTAACCTCCCTATGCTTCCATTCATGTAAAATGGGAGAATCCTATCTAATAAAGAGGGAATATGCTAATTGACCATCACTCAGCCACAAAGATGGCTGCACCAACAGCTGAGGCCAAGTTCCCTTAAGGAGCCTTAACGAGCAATCAGCAGGGACCTGAGCTACGCCCCCCACCCCCACCCCTGTGGGGTTTGACAGAGGACCTCAGGCCGCCCCTTCTGCCTTGGAACCAGGCCTGGGACCTCAGGCCTCAAGCCCTGCCCCTGAGCAAGGCCGGATGACCCGAGGCCACGGCCCCTGCCCAGAGGGGCTGGACGGGGGACCTCAGGCTTCTCCCTGCTGCCTGGCAGGGCTTGACAGAGGACCTCAAGGCACGTCCCCCCGCTTCCGGCGCCAGGCCAGGGGACCTGAGGCTATGCCCCCTGCCTGGCAGGGCTTGACAAGGGTCTAGCCCAGGGGTGAACAAACTTTTTGACTCGAGGGTCACATGGGTTCTTAAACTGGACCGGAGGGCTGGAACAAAAGCCACCTGACCATGCTGGCACTCTCATCTTGCGCTGCTGGTGAAGGAGCGGAGGGGAGAGCAAGAGAACCCTCCGCTCTTTCGGCTCCGCGGGACGGACAGAACAGCCGAACGGGATGGATCTAGCCTGCGGGCCATAGTTTGCCCATGGCTGGTCTATATCTAGCCTAATGGGGGGTGCTGGCAGGGTCTGGGTCTCATGCTGATTTTGAGGTGCATGTGGGTGGGCAGGGACTTCACTCTGGATTCCATGGTGAGCCCCAGGCTCTGATAGGAGGAACGTTTTCATATACATTTTACTAATTTTCTTTCATCTCTGATACTGCTATTATAGAGAAAGGGCAAATAGCAATATTAAAATTATTTTCTCTAATTAATCCCCTTTTAATGTTCATGAATTTTGTTCACTAATGTAGAAAACAAGGTGCACCACATGACATCTAGCAAATAGGAAGAGATGCATAAATGACTGCACTCATCACCAAGAAGCTAGACCACCATACATGGAGGCCAGGACAATATGTTAAGATTATATTTCTGCCAAAACCAGTTTGGCTCAGTGGATAGAGCGTCACACTGCGGACTGAAAGGTCCCTGGTTCGATTCCAGTCAAGGGCATGTACCTTGGTTGTGGGCACATCCCCAGTAGGGGGCATGCAGGAGGCAGCTGATCAATGTTCTCTCTCATCGATGTTTCTAACTCTCTATCCCTCTCCCTACCTCTCTGTAAAAAGTCAATAAAATATATTAATTTTTTTTAAAAAAAGATTACATTTCTACAGCCTACCACATAGTAGGTATGCAATAATTAATTGATAAGCTCCTTATGGACTTTTTTATCGTCTCTATAACCCTAACACCTAGATTCACATATTCAACAAAAGTTTAATAATGTTCTGAACAAATGAAACTTATTTCGGGTAAGAACAAACCCTCAAGCCTTGCTGTGCAGTAAAGAAGTCGGAATAACCAGCATCTGTAGCCAACAGTCCCACAAACTGCATCGCCGGCCGCTGCCGTACGAACAGTTCCACGGCTCCGTCGGTGATGCGGCTGCCCCCGGAAATATCCAGTGACACAACGTTAGGTAGAATATCCTTCTGCTGCAGCAAATGAAAAGCTAGGTCTGATTGGAGTTCCCTGTGATTAGAAATATCAAGGTGAAACAGGTATTTAAGTTCTTTAATGACTGCTAGAATCTGTGGTTTGTCCATGTTCAGAGATTCCAGATAGTGCATTTTGAGAGATTTGAGTCGGTCCTTGCAGGTAAGGAGTGCGGAGATGTCAGTGACCGGAGTATTGGAGATATCCAAGCTCTCCAGTTTTGGTAACTGAGACACATTAGCTAGGTCTTCACTATGAAAAGAAACATTGCAAACACTTAACACTCGAAGGCCAGTGAGCTGACCAAATGACAGTAGCCTTGAATCTGGACGGATGCTGGTTGCTGAGTCCAGCAGCAGACCCCGGAGGTTTTGCTGGAGCCAGCTGTTGCTGCAGAGTCCGTGTAGGATGTGCGATACGGGGAGGTCAGGGTCCACTGCAGTAGCATCCAGCTCGAGGAGTTTGTGATGGCAGAAAGCTTTCATGAATGCAGCTGGAGAGATTTTAGCTTTTTTAATATTGGCCAGCTTCAGTTTCATTTGGTTGCCTTGGAAAATGCTCGCTGTCCGATCAGTCAGCTTGCCTGCAAAAAGAGCCAGAACCATTTTGTAGTAATGACTGAATCTCAGGCCTTTTCCAGGAGGCATGATGGCCAATGGACTATGACAGATGCTAATCACTACGTGCTCTGGGCCAAACACTGTTCTAAACCCTTTACTCGGATTATATAATTTACTCTTTGCAACAATACCATAAAAACTATTAGTTAGCAGAAACCGGTTTGGCTCAGCGGTAGAGCGTCGGTCTGCGGACTGAAAGGTCCCAGGTTTGATTCCGGTCAAGGGCATGTGCCTTGGTTGCGGCACATCCCCGGTAGGGGGTGTGCAAGAGGCAGCTGGTCGATGTTTCTCTCTCATCGACGTTTCTAGCTCTCTATCTCTCTCCCTTCCTCTCTGTAAAATATCAATAAAGTATATTTTAAAAAAACAAAAAAAAACAAAAAACTATTAGTTAGAAAAGGTCGATAAACTTCATGAGACCCAACTAAAAAGTATACATAAACTGACTAAATTGGAAAACGTTATGCAGAGATCCAACAGCAGAATGGAGGAACACAAGAATCAGGTCAAAAAGCCAAAAGACACTCCTGTGGAGAAGCAAGAAGAAAAGAGAATCCAGAAAGTTGAAGATAGTGTAAGGAGCCTCTGGGACAACTTCAAGTGCACCAACATCAGAATTATGAGGGTGCCAGAAGAGGGAGTGCAAAATACTGAAAACATATTTGAAGAAATAATATCAGAAAACTTCCCTCACCTGGTGAAAGAAATAGACTTACAAGTACAGGAAAGCGTACAGAACCCCAAACAAGAGGAATCCAAAGAAAAATACTCCAAGACACATCATATTCAATATGCCAAGGTTAAAAGACAAAAAGATCTTACAAGCAGCAAAAGAAAAGCAGTTGGTTACCTATAAGGGAGCACCCATAAGACTATCAGCTGATTTCTCAACAGAAACCGTGCAGGCCAGAAGGGGGTGGCAAGAAATATTCAAAGTGATGAATTACAAGAACCTACAACCAAGATTACTGTATCCAGCAAAGTTTTCAGAATTGAAGGGCATATAAGAGCTTCACAGATAAGAGAAAGTTAAAGGAGTTCATCACCACCAAACCAGTATTATATGAAATGCTGAAAGGTATTACTTAAGAAGATGAAGAAGATCAAGTGAATTAAAAATCTGAGGAATAGAGAGTGCTGTGACACATGACGAAGGGCCCTGTCATTACCTTGCCACGTCAGCACCCCAAGGAAGCGGTCAGCTAACTCCTGAGGGAAGCGCCAGTGGGCAGGAAGGCACAGTGTCCCGTCGGCCCGTTCAGAACACAGTCTCTCCAGGTGAGTGACCAGCACATGCAGGCAGATGTTGACCAGTGAGTAGGGAGATGCCTCCTCCTAGCAGACAAACCCCCAAACAAATTTTGTTAGAATACATAAACAAAACACAACATAAAAGTGGTCTGCCAGCCAACGCCAGTTTGGCTCAATGGATAGAGCGTCGGCCTGGGGACTGAAAGGTCCCGGGTTTGATTCCGGTCAAGGGCATGTACCTTGGTTGAGGGCACATCCCCAGTAGGCGGTGTGCAAGAGGCAGCTGATCGATGATTCTCTCTCACTGATGTTTCTAACTCTCTATCCCTCTCCCTTCCTCTCTGTAAAAAAAACCCAATTATATATATATATATATATATATATATATATATATATATATATATTTAAAAAGTGGTCTGCCATACATCAAACTAAGTGATGAGTATATCTAAAAGTGCACTCTCCTTACTCTAATAATAATGTATAAGTAATGAAACTATCTTATTCCAATTGTTAGCTAAATAGAAGATTTTATCTGTTGTAGCTTCTGTTATATCTCTTTTTTAAAAAATTAATATTTTATTGATTTTTATAGAAAGGGAGAGGGATAGAAAGTCAGAAACGTCGATAAGAGAGAAACATCGATCAGCTGCCTCCTGCACACCCCTTACTAGGGATGTGCCCGCAACCGAGGTACATGCCCTTGACAGGAATGGAACCTGGGACCCTTGAGTCTGCAGGCTGATGCTCTATCCAGATCAAACCGGTTCCGGAGCTTCTGTTATATCTTGAAAATTAAATTACCTCTCCCTCTGGCCAGTTGCTTTGTTGGTTAGAGCATTTGTCCCAGTATCCCAAGGTTGTGGGTTTAATCCCCGATCAGGGCACGTACTAGTACAAGAATTAACTAATGAATGCATAAATAAGTGAAATAATAGGTAAGTTGATGTTTCTCTCTCTCACCTTTCCCCTCTCTCTCTCTCAAGCCAATTAAAAAAAAACTCAGCTAAGAATAGAAGAAAACTTCTTTGACAAAGAGCATCTATGGAAAAGCTTACAGCAAGTATCATGCTTAAAGGTGAAAAGATCTAGAACAATACAAAGATATATACCCTCACCACTTCTCTACCGCTCTACAAAAGGACCTAGAAAATGGATATAAAAAGCACAGACTGAAAGGGAATAAAGCTATCTTTATTTATGGATGACACAATTTTAAGAAAATCCTAAGAAATCTTTTTTTTAAATATATTTTATTGATGTATCACAGAGAGGAAGGGAGAGAGATAGAGCTAGAAACGTCGATGAGAGAGAAACATCGACCAGCTGCCTCTTGCACATCCCCTACCTGGGGATGTGCCCGCAACCAAGGTACATGCCCTTGACCGGAATCGAACCCGGGACCTTTCAGTCCGCAGACTGACGCTCTACCACTGAGCCAAACCGGTTTTGGCCTAAGAAATCTTACAAAAACACGAGAGAAAGTGAGTTTAGTAAGGTTGTAAGATATAAGATCAATATAAAAAGTTTATAAAACTTTTTAAGGTTTTTTTTTTATTGGTATTAGAAAGAAAGGAAGGGGGAGAAGATAGAAACATTGATGAGAGAGAAACTTCAGCTGCCTCCTGCAGGTCCCCTACTGAGGATCCAGCCCATAACCTGGGCATGTGCCCTGACAGGAAACTGAACCTGCAATACAAGGGATGATGCTCAACCAACTGAGCCATACAGACCAGGGTTAGTTTTATAAACTTAAAGATATAAAACCAGAGGAAGAATAAAATATGTAATGAAAAGACCTTTATACCCAAACTACAAAACATTGTTAAATAAAATTGAAGGTGACATAAATACATGGAGAAATATATTTATCAGGTGAAAAATGTATGCATGCATTGTGTAAATTTTAAAATCTATATAAATAAATGTTCATTTGTTTAAAATTTTAAATCTCCAAAAGTTCTTCACCAATTGCTTTGAATTTTTAATATATATATTTTATTGATTTTTTTTTTTTACAGAGAGGAAGGGAGAGGGCTAGAAAGTTAGATACATCAATGAGAGAGAAACATTGATCAGCTGCCTCCTGTACACCCCCCCCCCCCCCCACTGGGGATGTGCCCTTGATCAGAATCGAACCTGGGACCTTTCAGTCCACAGACTGACGCTCTATCCACTGAGCCAAACCGATTTCGGCTACTTTGAAATTTTGACACAATGTTGCATTCGAATATGTGTGTGTTTTTTTATATGCGTGTGTCTTATACCTACTATTATATAGATGTCACACCTTGACAGGTAAAAATATGTTTTTTAAAAAAAACAGCGCCATCTGTTGGACGTAAAAACAACACACACTATACTAAATATTTTACAATTCCATTTCAATGTTTCTAATTTATGATCCATTTACCATTTCCAAATTTCCAATTTTACGATTCCATTTCAGTGTTGATAATGATTGAAGATTTGTACTTAGAAATCGTGAACAAAGTTCTCAATTGGGAATGCTATCACCAAATTGATCTGCTGCTGCTTCGTTTGATGTAGAATTGTGTCGTGAACAAAATTATAACATGGGTGATCTTTTGTTGTATGTGCAATCAAATATTCCTACTCTAACGCTTGAGCAAAAAGGCATTTACGATCAAATAATGCAAACTGTCAATAACATGGTTATAAAAATATATTTTTATATTCCTCCTTCCTTCCTCCTTCTTACCAGAAGGAACTTGTAAAATGTTCCTAATTAGATTGATTCTGGCAGCAATTGGATCCCAAAATGACATGGCCTTAGCTCTTGAGTCATCCGGAACAGCTGTGACATTGCTACCATGTAGAAGAACTGCTCATTCCGCTTTGAAATTGCCATTGAACATGCAGTTCATTGAAACTCCCAACGTGTAACATTTCCAAAGCATCCGGCAAGGCAAAAGTATTGTAGAAATACCAACTTCCGGTTTGGGATGAATGCAAATTGGCACACAAAAAAATCCCTCGAGGCTCTTGATCGATCATTGCAAAATTTGTGTGGAAACATCAGACCATTATCATTAATATTGCTTGCAGATTTCAGGCAAACGTTACCTGTAATTCCCTGTAATTCCTCGATCGACACCAGCAGACGAAATAAATGCTTGCCTGAAATACTCTACTTTAAGGCGACCCGTAAAGACGTTAAAATTAACTACAAATATGCATGTTCAGCTGCAAAATGATCGATCAGCTGAGATATTCTCACATCAATTGCTGGAAATTGGGAACGGAAAGGAGCCAGCTGATCTGACCTCAGGACGAATTTCATCGCCTCATAACTTCTGCAATTTAGTGACGTCAAAAGAATTGGTTGAAAAAGTATTTCCCAGTATTCAAACCAATTATAAGAATCACAATTGGGTGAGTGAACGAGCTCTTCTAGTGGCCAAGAACAAAGACGTCTACGAACTTAACGATATTATTCAGTCTAACATCCAAAGCGAGGCAGTCACATACAAGTCCGTCTTGTGAAAGCAGATGAAGCGGTTAATTGTCCAACAGAATTTTTGAAATCACTCGATCAGCCAGGGATGCCACCACACGTACTGCAATTGAAAATCGGCGTGCCAATTATCATGTTGCAAAATATCAACCAAAGTTTTGCAACGGCTCTCGGCGGCTTACAGTAAAAAAAATTAATGAGCAAAGTAGTAGAAACAATCTGACAGGACCTTTCAAAGGTGAAGATGTCCTCATTCCTCGCATTCCTATGATTCCAAGGGATATGCCATTTCAATGTAAGAGATTGCAATTCCCAATTGGATTGGCGTTTGCAATCACCATCAACAAAGCTCAATCAGGGCCAATCTTTAGAATTGTGCGGTTTAGATCTAGACATGGAGTGCTTCTCACATGGACAATTATGTGTTGCGTGTTCTAGATTCGGCAAACCAGACAATCTCTATATCTGCACAGGCAATGGAACGACAAAAAGTACTGTATACCCACAAGCATTGAGAAATTAAATATATTAGAAACGTGCGCTTTCTCTTTTCTTTCTTTTCCATTTAACCAGACTGAGCCACAGCAACATGTGGCCGGGTACAGCTAGTTAAATGTAAAATCTTACAAAGAAAACGAGCATACAAGGAACCAGACAGAGAAAATGGATTGCTCGGATGATCTCTTTTCTAAAGAAGTCTTTGTGTTTCTATTCCAACTGCAACAACAGAAAACGTGCTTGTGCCAGTGCTTCCTGCGCAGGGCACAAAAGCCCTCTAACAGGTAAAGTTCAACAGCAATCAAAATATTTTCTTCAGGTCCTAGCTGGTTTGGCTCAGTGGGTAGAGCATCGGCCTGCAGACTGAAGGGTCCTGGGTTCTATTCCGGTCAAGGAAGGGCACATGCCTCGGTTATCCGATCCCCAGTAGGGGATATGCAGGAGTCAGCTGATGAATGATTCTCTTTCATTGATGTTTCTAACTCTCCCTCTCCCTTCCTCTCTTAATTAATAAAAATATATATTTAAATACATACATACATTTCCTTCAGCACGGCTGGGGGTGGCCCAGTGGTTGCGCACTGACCTATGAACCATGAGATCGCACAGTTCAACTACTTCCCGTTTTGGATTCCCAGTCAGGGCACATGCCCAGGTGGTGGGGCTCCATCCCCTTTGTGGGGCACGCAGGCATCAGCCAATCAATGATTCTCTCTCATCATGGATGTTTACAACGCTCTCCCTTTCCCTTCCTCTCCTAAATCCACAAAAATACATATTTAAAAAAATAAACTTCCTTCTTTCTATACAAATTTTGGATTGCACCTACGCTGAACTTTACGTTCTCAGAGGGTGGTCTCTGGGGTGTCTGTTGTGGAATGCGGGGGGTCTGATACACCTGATTATCAAGTTCAAGTTCAAAGGCGAATCAACTTTCAGGGTTCTCAACTCCCCCACACGCCAGTAACACGGAGACTATAATACTAACCGCCCCCCATCAACAACCCCCTCCCCCCAAAAAAGAAAGCATAATCGGATTTACTTTAGAAATGCGATACAAACTAACACACCGGCGGGCGCCAACGAATCTGGGTTTGCAGTGTGCTCGGCGTAGGTGGAAAAGGCGCCCGGGCTCAGCGGACACGTGGAGGCCGGGCTCGGGCGGTCCGGGCTCGGGGCGGTCCGGGCTCGGGGCGGTCCGGGCTCGGGGAGGAGGCACCGCGGGGTCCCCGCCTCCGGGGGTTCGGCTCCCACCACGCACCCGCGCGGACGCCGAGGAGGTTTGGGGCGTTTGGGTTCATGAGGCAATAAGCTCCCCCGTCCCCACCGGGCCGGCCCCGGGCTGAGCCCAGCACTCACGTCGGGTCTCACACAACCCGGCGCCACCGCGGCAGCCCCCGCGGTGGGGCAGAGGCCGGAGGGGCCGCCCGAGCCCCGCGGGGTGGGGCTGGCTCTCCGGGCCGCTCCGCCCGAGCTGGGAGGCTGCGGGGCCACAGCCCCCTCCCCGGCCGGCGGGGTCGGGCAGGAGCTCAGCCCGGGCGCCTTCACCCCGGCGCGGGCCAAACGCACCCCCAAAAGCCCCGCACCCGCCCCCGCGCCCAGCCCCCGGGTCCCGCCCCGCGCACCTGCACCACGCAGCAGCCCCGGGGGTCCCTGCGCGCGTCCGGAGGGACGAGGGTCCGGGGCGAGCGGTCCGGGTGCAGGAAGTGAACCATGGCGGCCGGCCGGCGGGGCGGGGAGCGCGGGCGTCGGTCCGGGCCGGAGTCCCGCCAGACGGGAGCCGCGGCTCCGGGGGCGGCGGGTCCCGGAGGCAAAGCTTTTGAAACGCCCGGCGCAGCGGCGCGCAGGCGCCCCGGCCCCACCGCCTCCCCGCGCCCGCCCGCCCGCCGCCGGCCCGCCCCCGCCGCGGGGCCGCCGACCGCTGCCCCACCCGGCCCGGCCCAGCCCTTCCCGGGGGGCCCGCGTCCCGGCGGCCCCCGGACCCCGCAACCTACTCCGCCCTGGGGGACCCGCGTCCCAAGCCCGCTGCTCAGCACGGGTGCCCCTCGCTGTCCTCCGGAGGAGTTGGGAAATGGAATGTGTCATTTTATTTGACTCTTGAAAAAAAAAAAAAAATATATATATATATATATATATACATATAAAGACCTTTCTCCTGCCGAAATTGGTTTGAAGGGTCCCAGGTTCCCAGGTTCGATTCCAGTCAAGGGCATGCACCTTGGTTGCGGGCACATCCCCAGTAGGAGGTGTGCAGGAGGCAGCTGGTCGATGATTCTCTCTCATCGATGTTTCTAACTCTCTATCCCTCTCTCTTTCTCTCTGTGAAAAATCAGTAATATATATTATATATTATATATATTCCTAAAAACAGCCCCTCCTCTCTGTTTGAACTGCAGGCATTGGATGAGTCACAGGTTAACCCACTTTCCACGTCCTAAGTGTCACACAATGAACTACCCAGGCCGGGCCAGCGCGGCCTGGGGGCTGAGCGTGGACCTATCTATGAAGGGGAAAGTCATGGTTCTATTGGGGCCAGAGCTGGTGCCTGGGTTGTGGGCTCCATCCCCAGGGCCCGCGTGCCGGAGGCAGCCGATCCATGATTCTTTCTCGTCATTGATGTTTCTATCTCTCTTCCTCTGAAATCAATTAATGAACTACCCGGCTTTCTTGTTCCCTAAAATGTAGAGAAGACCCTTATAACCGGCTCCGAGAGAGCAGTAAATTACTATACTTTAGGAAGTCAGAGAGAAAACATGTCTTGGCGAGGGGTGGTTTGTAAAGAGTCGGCGCCTCGGATTTAAACCCTTGATTGGAAAGCCGCTCCGCCTTCTACTGACTCTGAACCTGGGGCAAGATTCTTACTTAACCTCAGACGCTCAGCTTCCCGGCAGTAAAACTGGGTGAGGAGGCCCCTCGGGGTCAATGTGAGGATTAAGTAAGACAATGTGTGTGAAATGCTTGACAATGCTTACAAAGCAAGTCCTTGAGGAGTGGATTCAAATGTTAAAATTTTCTTTCAAGTACTAATAACTTTGCCCAACGCCTTTCTTCACGTTTATTCTTTTACTTAATCTTCAAACAAAACAAAGAAAATCTGAGTATTTTGCCCGTTGAGAAGCTGACCACCTGAGAGGTTACCCACCCGATGAGTGAAAAATCTGGCAGTCACAATCGAGTTTTCTAATTCCAGTCCAGATCAATATTCTTTACTTAAATTTTTTAAAATTGATTTCAGAGAGGAAGGGAACGGAAGATACAGAAACGTCAATGGTGCGAGAGAATCATTAGCAGGCCCCTTATGGGGACGGAGCCCCTAACCGGGAATGTGCCCCGACCTGAATCGAACCCTGGTCTCCTGGTTCATAGTTCCACACTCAACTACTGGCCCACACCGGCCAAGCAATATTCTTTTCTTTTTTTAGCGATTATTTAATAACTTCTCTGTTTTCAAACTTCCAATATCTCTGCCACCAAACTCTCAGCTTCTTCCACTGAAAAAAAAAAAAGAAAAGCTATTGTGCTTGCTTTGGCGACACATATATAAAAATTGGGAGAAGACACGCAAATTTTTGAAGTATGAAAAGGAGAGAGAGGAAGAAAGCCAATAAAAAAAAAGAAGAAAAGCACCCAACCTCCCACTATCACGTCTACCCACCAGTTTAGGCTCTTTGTCTTGCATTCTCTCCTATTCCTATGCAGTAAGCATTAAAGTGTAAATTCTCTTTTCTAAAACCAACCCCTGGACTTGTGCACTAAATCACACCTCCTCCGGGTTATGCAAAAATATCATCCAGCCAAAACCGGTTTGGCTCAGTGGATAGAGCGTCAACCTTCAGACTGAAAGGTCCTGGGTTCGATTCCTGTCAAGGGCATGTGCATTGGTTGCCGGCACATCCCCTGTGGGGAGTGTGCAGGAGGCAGCTGATCAATGTTTCTGATGTTTCTAACACTCTCTTCCTCTCTGTAAAAAAATCAATAAAATATATATTTTTAAAAATATATCATCCAGCAACATCCTTTTCCCCTGCATTATCATCTTTTCCCTCTTTTTGGATTATTGCTACCAGCATATAAACAAGCTAATTTTTTTCTATAATTAAAGAACAAAAGATTTATTTTAATCTAATTTCTCCATTCAGGTCTTGCCCCCATATCTCTCCCACTTGTTAATGAAAAAAACCATTGAAACCTGTAAAGAATTTTTGTGAGTTTATCAAACTGTCGACAGATGCCGGGAAGCAGAACCTCAACGGACTGAGATAATGCTCCAAAGAATGGCGGGTTACATTTCTATTTATGCACTGAAATCAAAGGAGGGACATAGGTGGGTTACATGAAATTCACTGGTGATGGAGTAAGGAGGCGGGAGAAAGCAAAGCGGTGGGAAACCCCTGGGATTGGATAAAAAGTAAAATGATGGACGCGTACTGGTGAGTGCAGGAGGAACAATTAACATTGTAGAGAAGGAATTTGAGGCATCTGTCCTGGCGCCCACCACATTTGGTTGTGCCCCAGGGGCTCCAGAAAAGGGAACTTACAAGTTACCCAGACATCTCATAGATATGTTATCTTAGAGGCAAAAAGGCAAATGGGCTCAGTAAAGAAGATCGAAGTTGATCTTTGGAAAAAGACTACCCACTATAACCTGTCTGTAGTTAAATATTTAATTTTCAAACCATCTTTTGTGGTTATGTTAGGTCTCTGAGTTTGCAAGACTGCCATGCAGGCCTCCCCTGAGCTTGTCAGATTAGCATGTGGCTCTTTCATATACACACCTATTATAGCAAATCTCAAAAATATGGTCTCTACTTGCTGTCTCCCAATTTTCCTCCTACCAATTTCTTTCACCCCTGCCATTCCACTAAACCATTCTTGTCAACAGCTCCCAAGTTGCTAAATTCACTGGTCAATTCTCGTTCTTCATCTTATTAGACTGCTCAGCAGCATTTGACCCAAACAATCATTTCTTCCTTAAAATTCCTTCTTCATTTAGCCTCCAGGACATCCCTTCACCTCCTACTCCTTACCCCTTCCTCTTTGTTCTTTCTCTTCTCCTACCTCACCAGCTGCTCCTTCTCATTCCCTTGATGCCTCATCACCTGGACTTCTAAATCTGAGTAACCTGTGTATCTCTTCTCTTTCCTTCCTCTTCCACTTGTGGTGCTTGCATCTAGTTGCATAACTTTAAAAGCAACCTGTGTGCTCGTGGATCCCGATTTTATATGTGTAGCTTGAAAGGTTCTCCCCCTCCCAAACTGGTGGGCGGAGTTTAACACATGACCCCTTAAGGTTATCTCCCCCTCCCAAACTGGTGGGCGGAGTTTGACACATGACCCCTTAGGGCTCCCCCCCTCCCAAACTGGTGGGTGGAGCTAACAAAATGACTGATACCTGCCAAGGGGACATCTCCAAGACAGTGAACCACCAATTAACACGGGCCAAGGTGCCCTTGGGGCCCATCCCTTCCTGTTCCACCCTGGGCCCAACCCCCCTCCCTTTAAAAGGAACTCCAGGCCGGCCACGTGCGTTCTTTGGAGGGGCACCTCCGTTGGAGGTGATCTCCATTGGCCCGGTTGGGTTCCGATTTCCTGTCCCCTCTCCCCTAATTCTGATCTTTACCTCGGTGATGGCTCCCGCCCATTACCGGGGAATAAACTCTCTTTAAAACTCCCTGTTGTTCTGTTTCCTGTTTCCTTTCAAACCTAACATAGCTGATAACTCACTTTTAAACGTCAGGCTCACATATACACCTATCTACTCAACACGCCCACCTGGTTATCTAAATGGTCTTAATGAATCCAAAAGTAGACTCCTAATAGTCTCCCCTCAAACTGCTTTTCCCACCAGTCTTTCCCAGTTCAGTATATGGCAACTCCTTCATTTCAGTTGCTTATAACAAAAAACTTGGAAATCATTTTTAGCTCCTCTATTATATCCCATATCCTATCTTTTAGGAATCTTGCTGGCTCTATCTTCATTTTTTAATTTATTGATTGGTTTTAAAGGGAGAGAAGAAAGGAGGGAGAGAAAAATATCATTTTGTTGTTCCACTTATGTATGCATTTGTTGGTTGCTTCTTGGATGTGCCCTGACCGGGGATCAAACCTGCAATGTTGGCGTATTGGGGGCAACACTCTACCAAGACTGAGCTACCCAGGCAGGGCTTGGGCTCTATCTGAAAAATATATTCAGAGACTGTCTGTGCCTTACCTCTTCCACCATTGCTGCCCTGGTCCAAGCCCCTATCATTATCCACTTGGATTCTTACAGTATTCTCCCATCTGGTTTCCCTGCTTCTACCCTTTCTCCATTAATAGCTATTCTCAGCATAGGAGTCCCAGTGATCATTTTAAATGCCTTGACATACTTTCTGGCTACATTGGAATTCCTAGTCAACCATTGGAATCTAGTTAACAACTAGTGGGTATTTGAAATGACTGATCCCTTGCAATAGTTCTTGGCCCATAGTGCTAATTGATTGACCCCGTTAAAGAGAAGCCAGAGGCCCATGAGCACTTATGCTAAAACCCATGATCCCAAATGAAGATTTAATACCTGATCTAGCTGCTGTTCTTAATCAACCAGTCTGGAATTTTCTGGTCACCACCAGAGGTGTCTGTCACGTGGCCCCTCTCTTTTCCTCCACCACCCCCTCCCTGCCCCCCACCCCCACCCCCAATACAAAGATAGATCATCTGCATGATAAAAACTCTAAATAAGATAATCTGGTCTAAATATAGTCCTTTTTATAACCTTTTGTTAATAGCTCCTTTGTATTATCCTTCTTCCTATAAGAACTTTACATTTTGTACAACTCCCTTGGAGTGCCCTTCAAATTGCTAATTGCTAGGTGAAAACACTGCCCCATTCATGGATTACTTAGATTTTCAAATTTACTCTGTTGAATTTTGTTCTCTAACAACTCCTAAGCTATAGTTATTGCTATAATAATGCACCCCCTCTAATTATTGTGTGAAGTGTTTGCTGTATGGAAACTCCCAATACTCCGTAACTCCCAAAATTAATGAACACCCCACGATCTTGATGTAAAAAGCTTTGTGCCCTTAAAGTGTAAACGCCCTGCTCCCAGCTTAAGGAACACCTCTGGCCCACACCGATAAGGACACAGCTTGTTTACGGCGGTCTATCTGACCCCGGACCAGCTTCAGTTGAGGTCTCCTGCCCGAGAAGAGGACTGCACCTCGCTCCGAGAGACAAGCCCCTGACTGCTCTGCTGGGTGAGCCTGAACCAGCTGCGGCGCCGGTCTGTCTCCTGTCTCTGTTTTCGTCGTCTGTCCTTCAGGGTGCATGGCCGGGTGGCCTTTATATGGCAGCCTAGGACCCACTGGGAATAGGTAAACCCTGTGTGATCGCATACTCATTCTGTCCTGTGTGTCATGTGTTCCGGTTCGGCTCAGCTGTCTAGACATTGAAGTACCAGGGGATAGGCCAGCCGTGGGCAAATTACGGCCCGCGGGCCAGATCCGTCCCGTTCTGCTGGTCTCTCCGGCCCGCAGAGCCAAAAGAGCCGAGGGTTCTCTTGCTGTCCCCTCGGCTCCTTCACCAGCAGCCCAAGATGAGAGTGCCAGCATGGTCAGGTTGCTTTTGTTCCGGCCCTCCGGTCCACTTTAAGAACCCATTGTGGCCCTCAAGTCAAAAAGTTTGCCCACCGCCGAAACCAGTTTGGCTCAGTGGTAGAGCGTCAGCCTGCGGACTGAAGGGTCCCAGGTTCGATTCCGGTCAAGGGTGTGTACATTGATTGCGGGCACATCCCTAGTAGGGGTTGTGCAGGAGGTAGCTGGTCGATGTTTCTCTCTCATCGATGTTTCTAGCTCTCTATCCCTCTCTCTTCCTCTCTGTAAAAAATCAATAAAACATATTAAAAAAAAAAGTTTGCCCACCCCTGGGATAGGCCATTATTGCTGACCCCTGGTCACCTGCGTTTGTCCCACTAAGTCTAGACAGATAATCAACTAATTGGGGGCTTAATTGGGACAATTATGTTCCCATAACTCTTGTTCCAATTTCACTCTCAGGGAGGAACATATGCACAAGTGACTGGGGTTCCTCAGCCAGAGAACTGGACTTATAGGGGTTTGCCCACAGTACTTAATTAAAATTGACTGAGCATATGCCAAGACCGGTTTGGTTCAGTGGATAGAGCGTCGTCGTCTGCGGACTGAGGGGGCCCAGGTTCGATTCTGGGCAGCTGATCGATGTGTCTCTCTCATCGATGTTTCTGGCTCTCTATCTCTCTCTCCCTCCCTCTCTGTGAAAAATCAATAAAAATATATGTAAATAAATAAATAAATAAAAATAAAAAATAAATAAAATTGATCGAGCATAAACTGAACACAGAAACAAGAGTTAGAATGCATGAATCCCACGGTTTATTTACCAAAGTCCTGGTGGTTTCCAGAAGCCCAGGCAGGTCACCTGGAGATCCGCGCCGACAGACACACACACTGGACAGGAACACGCCGCGGCAGCGTCTCGGTCACAACTGAGGCCTCAGAGGTTTGGCTCACAGGCAGAGTGACAGTTCACTCAGGCAGAGTTTCATGCAGGATTTCCAACAGGGAGAAGGGAGTGGAGAGCACGTCGGGTGGAGGGCCCTTCGTGGTTTCTGACCAGTGCCTCTAGGTCCCTTCTTTTATGGCCAATTCTGGGCAGTTCCCCGTTCCTTCTGGGTGCAACCCATGGGTCTTCAGTGTGTCTAATTGGGGGGTCTGCAGGTACTTTTTTGCCTCGCTTTCCAACTTTCCAGACAAACACTTGTTAGGGTGTTCACACAGTTACATCTTTCCAGATAAGCACATGTCAGGGCGTTCACACAGTTAGGGCTCAGAGTCACTTTTAAAACTTAACTTTTACAAAATGGATTCAAGTCACACTAAATGGAGTTACTAATACTAAGCCTTTAAAAACATTTCAAATAATTTCTTTTACTTAAAATTAAACCAGCATAAGATCAGAAATACAATTCACACTTAAACTATGAATGACTCATAAAAATAAATGCTTTCACTCCTACTTTAAATCACACAAATAATTATTCTCACACTGTTTTAAATCCTCAAAATATAAATCAGACATCACACTAATATAACTATAACAAGTCTTTAAAGGGGAAGACTGTTACAGTTATAATTGTGTGAAGTGTGTTTAACATTGAAAATGTGTTTAACATAGTTATAATTGTGTGAAGTGTTTGACATTTAATATTTAATACTTGATTTATCAATACCTGATTTATTAAGAATGAATAGTAACTATGTGAATGCCCTAGTGTGATGTGTACTTAGCATAACTGATTCTATGTTGTTAAAGTTAAGAGTGAATATTATAGTTTTGAAATGGAATATACTAGCCCGTAACTATGTGAACGCCCTAACAGGTGCTAATCTTTAAAGTTGTAAACACCCTAACATGTGTTAATCTCTAAAGTTGTAAACAAGTAGCAATGTGCCTGCGCATCAGATAATGCTGCCTGGAGACCCCCCCCCCCCCCCCCCCCGATTAGACACACTGAAGACCCATTGGTGACACCCAGAAGGAACGAGGGACCGCCAGAATTGGCCATAAAAGAAGGGACCTAGAGGCACTGGTCAGAGACCACAAGGGCTCCTCCACCCGCCGTGTTCTCTCCGCTCCCTTCTCTCCCTGTTCGAGATACTGCGAGAAGCTCTGCCCGAGTGAGCTGTCACTCTGCCCGTGAGCCAATCCTCTGAGGCCTCAGTTGTGACCGGAGCACTGCCGGCATCGTTCCTGTCCAAGTGTGTGTCTGTCAGCGCGGATCTCCAGGTGACCTGCCTAGGCTTCTGGAAACCACCAGGACTCCGGTAAATAAACAGTGTGATTCGTGCATCTTAAATGTTTGTCTCTTGCTTTAGTTTATGCTCGGTCAAACTTAGTAAGAACTGTGGGCAATCCGTATAAGTCCAGTTTCTGGCTGAGGAACCCCAGTCGCCTGTGCATACGTTCCCACCTGAGGGTGAGTGGGAACAAAGACTCTTTAAATCCACAGACAATAATGTGATTTATTTCATGAACCACTTTCAGAGAGTTTTTGATTACACTGTTGTCTTCACATACAAATATATCACTACTGAGATTGTACAAAGCAGCAAATATTCTACAAAGAATTTTAAATTCTACAAAGGTGTTAAACTGTCTAGGTTTAATCTACAAGTTCCTCTATTTTCTATCGGTGTGGATTGGTACAAGTCATTTGACATTAGGCTTCCCCTTCTCTGTATAATAGGAGATAATAATCTTCCCTTATAGGATGTGGGAAGGCTAGATTGAACACAGTACTTGGTTCATTACTCATACTTGCAGTTTTGGATTGATAAAATCAAGAATTAGCCGAAACCGGTTTGGCTCAGCGGTAGAGCGTCGGTCTGCGGACTGGAAGGTCCCAGGTTCGATTCCGGTCAAGGGCATGTACATTGGTTGCGGGCACATCCCCGGGTAGGGGGTGTGCAAGAGGCAGCTGGTAGATGTTTCTCTCTCATCAACGTTTCTAGCTCTCTCTCTCTCTCTCCCTTCCTCTCTGTAAAATATCAATAAAATATATTAAAAAAAAAAAAAAAGAATTAGGGTGGACTGCCGAAACCTGTTTGGCTCAGTGGTAGAGCATCGGCCTGCGGACTGAAAGGTCCCAGGTTTGATTCCGGTCAAGGGCATGTACCTTAGTTTCTGGCACATCCCCGGTAGAGGGTGTGCAAGAGGCAGCTGATCGATGTCTCTCTCTCATTGATGTTTCTAACTCTCTATCCCTCTCCCTTCCTCTCTGTAAAAAAATCAATAAAATATATATATAAAAAAAAAAAAAGAATCAGGGTGGACAGCCCTAACCGGTTTGGCTCAGTGGATAGAGTGTCGGCCTGTAGACTGAAGAATTAGGTAGAAAATGTGTCTGGTAACTCAATCTCCATATTTGAATATGACGATCGCATCCCAAATATGTAATTGAAATGGTTCCTTTTTATTTTTATTTTTAAAATATATTTTATTGATTTTTTTTTTACAGAGAGGAAGGGAGAAGGATAAAGAGTTAGAAACATCAATGAGAGAGAAACATCGATCAGCTGCCTCCTGCACACCTCCTACTGGGGATGTGCCCACAACCAAGGTACATGCCCTTGATTGGAATCAAACCTGGAACCCATCAGTCCACAGGCCGACGCTCTATCCACTGAGTCCAACCGGTCAAGGCATGGTTTATTTTTTAAATATATATTTTTATTTATTTCAGAGAGGAAGGGAGAAGAATAGATAGAAACATCAATGATGAGAGAGAATCATCAATGGGCTGCCTCCTGCACACCCCACACAAGGGATTGAGCCTTCAACCCAGACATGTACCCTGACCTGGAATTGAATTATAACCTTCTAGTTCTTAGATCAATGCTCAACCACTGAACCATGCCTGCTGGGCTGAAATGGTTTCTTTTCAAAAATTTAAAAGTTTTTTTTGCAGTTACAGTTGACACTCAATATTGTATTAACTTTGAGTATACAACTATTATCACACATTTATATAACTTACAAAGTGATCACTTCCATGAGTTTAGTATCCCATTTGACACCATAGATCATTATTATAATTACTAGAGGCACAGTGAACAAAATTCGTGCACAGGTAGGGTCCGTAGGCCTGGCCAGCAATTAAGGCTGATCAGACTCTCCTCCTCCCTGCCTCCCCACCACCATGCCTCCCTGCCTCCTCCTTCCCTCACTAACTCAGCCCCCCCCCCCCCCCCCCCCGCCATCACTGGTTGCCCGCCATGTTTTGCACCTCCCCCTGGTGTTCAGCACATGTCATAGCGAGCCATCGAACTCCCAAGGGGACACTTTGCATATTATATTTATTTAGATTCCCCATGACTACTTTTTTAACTAGCAATTTGTACTTTTTAAAAAATATATTTTTATTGATTTTAGAATGAAAGGGAGAGAGAAGGAAGAGAAGCATCAATGATAAGAGAGAATCATGAATCAGCTGCCTCCTACACCCTCCACACTGGGGATGGAGCCCCCAACCTTGGCATGTGCCCTGACCGGGAATCAAACCATGATCTCCTGTTTCACAGATCGATGCTCAACCACTGAGCTGGGCCAATTTGTATTTCTCAATCCCTTCACCTTTTTCACCCATTTTCCCAAATCCCTTCCCATCTGGAAATTGTCAATTTGAACTCTGTGAAAATGGTTCCTTTTATGTGTATTAATGTAAAGTGAGAGGAAAGCTAAAGTATTTTTGTTCTTAGTTCTTATATTCACATCCCATTCTAAAAGACACTCATTAGAGATGGTCCTTGACTGGGTCATTGCAAGATGATTTTATTTTATCGTTTTTTTAAATATATATTTTATTGATTTTTTTATAGAGAGGAAGGGAGAGGGATAGAGAATTAGAAACATCGATAAGAGAGAAACATTGATCAGCTGCCTCCTGTACACCTTCCACTGGGTATGTGCCCGCAACCAAGGTACATGCCCTTGATCAGAATCGAACCTGGGACCTTTCAGTCCACAGGCCAATGCTCTATCCACTGAGCCAAACCAGTTAGGGCTACAAGATGATTTTTTAAATGTATTTTTTATTTTTTAAAAAATATATTTTACTGATTTTTTTATAGAGAGGAAGGGAAAGGAATAGAGAGTTAGAAACATCGATGAGAGAGAAACATTGATCAGCTGCCTCCTGCACACCCCTCACTGGGGATGTGCCTGCAACCAAGATACATGCCCTTGATCAGAATCAAACCTGGGACCTTTCAAGTCCGCAGGCCGACGCTCTACCCACTGAGCAAAACCGGTTAGGGCTACAAGATGATTTTAAACAGCTATCCTATTCAGTGCATGGGCCGAAGCCATTCATCTGCAACATCTAGTCACTGGTGCCATCTCCCCAAACGTCCTCCAAAGGCTGACTTCTGGAAGCTGAGAGCTCCGTGTGGGCACTCCCACTCCATGACTTACTCTTTCATAGGTTGGAGCCTGTGTAAAGGCTGCATTAGAATCAAATTATAAGATACAAAAATGACTAATGTGAGTACTCATGATTTCTGTCTTTCACCTCTTCTCAATTTTAGGAGTTATGCAGCTTGTCAGACCATTTCATAGACTGCTTTAACTGGGTCCTATGTCTTGAGCATACTTATCTCTTTTCTTTCTTTTTTAAAAAAATATATTTTATTGATATTTTACAGAGAGGAAGGGAGAGAGACAGAGAGCTAGAAACGTCGATGAGAGAGAAACATCAACCAGCTGCCCCTTGCACACTCCCTACTGGGGATGTGCCCGCAACCAATGTACATGCCCTTGACCGGAAATGAACCCGGGACCTTTCAGTCCGCAGACTGATGCTATACCACTGAGCCAAACCGGTTTCAGCTTATCTCTTTCTTGCAGGTGGGAATCTTAGGGGAGGTCTCAGGAGTTGGTCTCACTAAAACACTCATCAGCTTTCCAGGTGTGCTCTTTCAGTGTCATGGCCTCCACTGATTGGTCAGCGCCAGGGAGGGAGTCCCATCAGTCCATGTAGCTGGTCCTGAAGCAGCCGCAGCATCACTTGTCTGGTTTTGCTGCTTTTCTGGGCCTAGAGTTGAAATACAACGGATGCCTAGATGTTATCTTTAGGGAGGAAAAGGTCAGGGGTGTCTAAACCCCTGACCAGGAACATGAACGATCAGGAATACAAACCACAAGACTAAGTGTTGCAGAATTTACTGGGTGGCCGGAAAACACACAATAGGTGTTCAGAAGATTCGGGAAAAACCCTTTATTTGCAGATGCACTAGTGTGGTGACTCAGGGGAGTCATTCTCCAAAGTCCAAGTGATGAATATGGAGGAAACTTTCCTTTTATCCCCCAAGTTTCTTTGTCCCCCAAATATGGGCCAGGCTTCTGGACTTCTCCTGGGCTTTGCAGCCCCCACCACGAGTTGTGATGGGGGAAGTGAGATTATACCCAACGGCCTGGCCTGACTGGCGCCACCACTGCCAACCCCCTCTGGGGTCAGTGTGTGGTTCGTGGTTTATGGCCTCTGTAAAATGGGAGTATTCCGGAAAACAGGTTCTGCAAGGCTGGACAAGCTTCACAGATAAGAATGGGGCTTAATTATACTAGCAAAAATGTGTGTGTCAGAATACTGGTTACTGGCACAGGTTCAGATTGCTAACCTCCTCACCCCAATTGTCTTACATTTCCCCTCACAATGATATGCGAGGGGAGGACTGGTTGCTCTGGGGGTGAGATTCTATTTAAAAAAAATATATATATATATTTTATTGATTTTCCACAGAGAGGAAGGGAGAGGGATAGAGAGCTAGAAACGTCGATGAGAGAGAAACATCGACCAGCTGCCTCCTGCACACCCCCTACCGGGGATGTGCCTGCAACCAATGTACATGCCCTTGGCCGGAATCGAACCTGGGACCTTTCAGTCCACAGACCGATGCTTTATCCACTGAGCCAAACCGGTTTCGGCTGGGGGTGAGATTCTTGTTTTCCCAGTTTTTCCCCTTGCTAGATGACATCTGGGGCTTTCTTCCCCGGTGAGTTTCTGTACCTGGCCCATTGTCCTTGCTCTGCTCAAGTGTGGCTAACACTAATCTCATGTTTGTGTTGTGAAATAGTAGTATTTGTAGTGACCATTCATTAATAATTGTATAGACTCTAAACACTAATACTGCCCAATAATACCATTCTCAAAAGTAGTTAATCTCTACTCTGACCATTTGTTACACATCCTTTTCTGTACATATACTATGGAAATAGTTGTTATACTGTATTGTTTAGGGGATATTGACAAAAAAAAAGTCTGTATATGTTCGGTACAGATATAATCATCATAGGTCTTGTTAGGTTTGAAAGGAAACAGGAAACAGAACAACAGGAGTTTTAAAGAGAGTTTATTCCCCGGTAATGGGCGGAAGCCATCACCGAGGTAAAGATCAGAATTAGGGGAGAGGGGACAGGAGATCGGAACCCAACCGGGCCAATGGAGATCACCTCCAAAGAGCGCACGTGGCCGGTCTGGAGTTCCTTTTAAAGGGAGGGGGTTGGGCCCAGGGTGGAACAGGAAGGGATGAGCCCCAAGGGCACCTTGGCCCGTGTTAATTGGTGGCTCACTGTCTTAGAGATGTCTCCTTGGCAGGTGTCAGTCATGTTGTTAGCTCCACCCACCAGTTTGGGAGGGGAGCCCTAAGGGGTCACGTGTCAAACTCCCTCCACCAGTTTGGGAGGGGGAGATAACCTTAAGGGGTCATATGTTAAACTCCGTCCACCAGTTTGGGAGGGGGAGAACCTTTCAGGTCTAACTATAGATAGTATACATCAGTAATAAAGTATCCCCCCCCCAAATATTTTCCACATACAGTTGGTTGGGTCCATGGATGTAGAATCTGCCAATATGGAGGGTCAACTATACTGTCTAAATCTAAGAAACCTCATGCCATTATGCAGCAATATTGTGTGTGTGGGAGTTTGGGAGACATTGGATTGGAAACTGGGAAGTAAAGAATTGTGATCGAGTTTGTGACCCACTCGCTGTATGACTTGGGCAAATTCATTTTACCTAAGATTTATTTTCTTCAACTATAAAATGAGGTTTCTGAAACTAAAATCACTAAGGATTCTTCTAGGTCATTAGGGTCCTTATATTATACTTTTTTGTTGTTTGTTTTTGGTAATCTCCCTGACTAAATGCACTTAAAAAAATATATATATATATATCAGTTAATTATTGCAATAGTTGTGTGAATGAACATCATCCTGGATGTTATGTTCTCCAGGAAGTCTTCTTGAGCTAACAGGTATTCTGTTTGGCTTATGTGTGGTTTCTGTGCCTCTATAACAAGCACTATGGATTGGTCTGTAACACAATCTATAATAATTAATGTGTAATATGCTAATTAGACCAGGTATCCTTCTGGATGACCTTCCAGACAAAGTCAGTGCTGCGAGGGTTGAGGCAAGCCGCCATTGGGCCTCTAGTCTCTCTCTCTCTCTCTCTCTCTCTATAACCCTAATATGCAAATAGACTGAATGGCCAAACAACTGAACTGAACTGGTTGCTTTGATGTGCACTGACCACCAGGGGGCGTGCGTGAAATGTGGCGGGCGGTGGCAGCAGGTGGCAGAGCGTGGAACATGATGGGCATGGGCCACGGTGGGATGGTGGAGCAGGTAAGCAGGGGTGCCAGACCAAGGCGGGGTGCTGGTCGCTGTCATTGGGACTAGCCTCTGGTGTTTACTGAAAATTCTTTGCTCCTGCGCACCGTGGTCCGGCTGGGTGCTGGCCCTACTCCCCCACTGCTGGTGCCAGAGCCACCGGTTGTGTCTGTTGTCAGTGTCCAGCACCGGCCCCGATAGCTCGGGTGTGAGCAGCAGCTGCTGGCCTTGATCACCCCTCAAGCCTTCTCCACCTCCCCCAGCTCCTGAGGGGCAATCGGGGCAACAGCCGCTGCTCGCACCCGCTGATGGCACCAGCCCCACTGTTGGCACTGGCTCCAATCGCTCTGCATTGTCAGCAGGTGCGAGCAGGGCTGGCGACATCAGCGGTTGGGAGTGGCGGCAGTGCAGCTGGAGCAGGACTGCTGGCAGATGGGGCTGGGGGCCGTGGCAGGAGGGGCTGGGCGAGGGTGTGGAGGATGGGCCAAGACCCACCTCTGTGCCTACCACAGCCTCGTGGCCCACAGTTCAAGGTGCATGAATTCGTGCACTGGGCCCCGAGTGTTAAATAATAGTTATCTTAATATTTCTTCTTCTCCTCCACTAATCTATATTTGGTCAATGCCGTCCCCTGAAGGATTTATAGATGACATAAGTTCCAACACTTAAACAGTACCTAGCATAGGTATTTAATAAAATGAATAAATGGAATCCTAACACTAGAAAACTTTTGCAGTAAAATTGAGGTAGGAAAATTCCTTAGCAAGTGAAATGGAGAGACAGCTAGTGGATCCAAACTGGCCTCATCCAGCATGATGACTCACCTGCCTCCTTCTTCTTTGCCTGACCACCCCTTTAAGCATTAAGCACTCAGGACAATGAGATTCTGATTAGCATAAAAAAATCTTAGGAACAAAGCCTCCAGTCTGTTGACCAACATGGTGGCTGCCAACTCACGTAGTTCAAAATGGCAGCTGTCTAAACTGTTCTGTGATAGAAAAGATGATTTGTTTATTCTCACATGTCTTTACCAAACTGACGCATCAAGAATTAACACTGCCAGTAACAAAACCATTGGTCTTTTTGAAAAGCAATTTTTCAAGAAGATAACTAAGGAATCTGAATCTTGCATTATATTAAATTTTAAAACAACTGTCTAGAATCAAAGTAGACAAGACACGCTTTACATAAAACTTATAACATTTATTTAGGCAAAAAAAAGAAATTCCAAAAACAAAATTCTTTACACACAACATTAATATCTAAGTGATGTCCTGGTTTAAAATATAGCGTGATTCATGTACAGAACACTGCCATCTATCTGGCCACAGTGAGAACAGTGCCTTCGGTCCAGATAACTGGGACTCTGAAATGTATGCACACTGTACTTTCCAATGATACCCTTTGAAAGGAGTTAAACTCTTCCACTAGAATTCAAGCAAAAGATAGCTTTTTTTCTTCTTCCCCACACTCACAAGTCAGAATTTAATAGTGGGAATTACACAAAAGTCAGGGATTAAAAAATTTTATTCTTGCAGATTATCTGAAAGTATAAATCTTGATATATAACATCCTCCCATTTAAGGGAAAAAAACACTCAAGAATTTCTTGCTTTTCTGAAAGCGTGTTCAGCTTCCACTAGCTAAGTAGCCTCTTGCTTCGAGGTTGATTAAAATAAGCTTAACAGAATCCAATTTGAACAGTTTTCCCAAAAGTGAGTCCCAAATTGAGCACATACTATTAATGAACTAGATCTATGATGTCCCATGAAATAATCTTGGTAAGATTAGATTTTCTAAATATTCTTAATAGACATTCTGTCAGGCTATAAAGTTAGGTTGTGCTGTCAAAAAAGAGTTCTGCTTCATCCTGAGAAAGGAGGAATAGCATTGATTTTGCTCATAGTTTACCCCAAAAAAACTGGGGGAGGAAAGAAATAGGCAGAGAAAGCTCTCTCTTAGGCTACCAATCAGTTCACATAGTATCTCTTAGGTTAAGATTTGGAAACAGGCCCTGGCTGGGTAGCTCAGTTGGTGAGAGCGTCATCCCGGGATGCCAAAGTTGCAGATGTGATCACCGGCCAGGAATCAACCAATGAATGCATGCACAAGTGAAACAACAAACTAATATTTCTCTCTTTCCCCTTTCCTCTTTCTCTCTCTAAAATGAATAAAAGAAAACAAAAAAAAAATCTGGAAACCAAAGAATGTATAATTACCATGTCATGCAAAGATTATGAAATACTAAAAAAAGATAAGGCGATTACTCATTTAAAGCATATGCAGCAAATGTTCCCATCATACTGCTATTCTCATCGTCGGATAAAGGTTGGATTTGCATTATTCCTAAAATAATCAGTCCATGAGTTAACAATAAAAATTAAAAATGTGCCAACACAAAGCAAATGATCAAGATGAAACATCCAGTACCCACAGTCATTTGAAACTGCTACAAAGGATTTGAGAGGGAAACCGTAAGTTTGCAAATCTTTCTATAAACGGTCTTAGAATACTACCCTGAAGCTCTCACCACAAAGTCCCAAATAAATATTATACAGATAAAACTGCCTACATCAGCTGACAATAACTTAGATCTTTAGTTTTAATAATACTGTTTGTCCCAAGATAAAAGTTGCACAGTAACCAAAGGACGTACTGGTAAAGACACCATTAGAGGGCAGCAGAGGGATAGGTTTTCAACAAATAAAAAAACTTGCCCAGCTACTCCTGACGTCTTTTCAAACTTGAGTACATTGTTCTATGGAAGGGAAGGCATGGTGGGTGAGTGTTATCCATGCATTTTGAAACATTAGGCCAAAACCATGATTCCTTGATCTGATCTTCCCTAATTTAACACATAAAATGGTTTCATTAAAACGTGGTCCAGCCCCAGCTGGTTTGGCTCCGTGGACAGAGGGTCGGCCTATGGACCGAAGGGTCCTGGGTTCAATTCCCATCAAGAGCACATGCCTGGGTTGTAAGCTCGATCTCCAATAGGGGGGTTGTGCAGGAGGCAATTGATCAATGATTCTCTCTCATCACTGATATTCCTATTTCTCTCTCACTCTGCCCTTCCTCTCTAAAATCAATAAAAAATATATATTTTTAAATGTGGTCCAAAGGGCTAGACGATGGCCCAATGCCATCTTGCACATGGTATAATAATAATAATTAACAGCCAAATGAGAGTGAATGGGCAGAAAAAGGGCAACTCAAAAGGTTCCATTAGTAAAGCAACTTCGTAGGCTGAATATATAGATAGGATTAATGTTTTTACACATGAATGTAATTCCTGGGCTGTTTATAATCAAAAGATAAAATTAAATTCCCCTGGCAGCTTTATGGTGATTCATTGCAATCATGGGTAATTCACTTGAGTTGACTGATACCACTGAACAGCATTTCTGTTCCAGAGTGAGGAGTAGTAACATTTAAGTCAACTCCTGGAATTGTGGATCTGATATGATTTTTTTTAAAATCCTCAACTAAGGTCAGTAGCCACTGAGGCCTTGGCCAGAAGGTAAACTAGCCCTTTATTACTACTTGATTTATGTTTTTTTTTCAACTGCAAAAAGAAGAAGAAAAAAAGATTTTTTTTAGAGTTCAAAGGCCAAAATCAAACTTACTTGATGGAAACAATGAGATGGCTTACTTTTTGCTTTAATTTCAGGCTGCTCTTGTTTTACTTAACAATATCACCAACATGCATCAGTATACTCTAAAGTCCAATTCCATTTCCTGCTCACCTCCTGCTATTGCTTTGGACTGCTGTCGTGTTCTTTCACAGTATCTGAGCGCACCCTGATTCGAGCAATGAGTGGCTCAACCATCGTCTTAATTGTGCTTGAGACAGTACCTTACTGCTGCTGAAGAAGTAACCTTTGAAGGCACCACGTACTGTTAAAATTCTGTTAAACAAATGCAAAAGGAAGGCCTAATAGATGTTGACTCTAGAGAGAGGCCAGTTATGCCTCATAATTTTGATATTTTAGCCAGATTCAAGAAACAATTATGTGCCTTAATTAGATATACAATTTTAAGAACCACCCCAACAATAAAGACACTACAATTGTTATATATTTGGGAAGTGATCAATTATTTTGCTTTTAAGACTCAGAGGTGTTTGGCCATCACCAGTGCTCAAAGCAGTAAATTAAAATATCTGAGTCTTCAGTTATTCTGTGTAAGAGATTTATTCTTTTCTGTACATCTTCAGCCATTTCTGAAAAGAACTTGTCAGGAAAAATCTAGGAACATGCACTTTGTCTTGAACAGAATATAAGAGAAACTTAAAGCCAAGCTTTCAAACAGGCTTTCCTTTTACTACACAAGCTAGGAGACTTGGAAGTGGTCAACACAGTTAGTAGCAACTTCCAAGCTACTGTAGGCTGTCCTATTTTCTATATTTTGCCTTAGACATTAGAATTCAGAAAAAAAAGGGGGGGGAATCTTAAACTAATTTTCTATTTCCTTTGAAATAGGCTTATTCTGTAAAAATTTATCCTGTATCTATAACATATTTTAAATCAATTAAGTCAGAATTAACACACAATTTTATTGGACTTTTAATGGTTCTTAAAGACCTACATTGGTTTAAATTTTCATCCCCATGGAGGAGTACCAAATAATTCAAGTATGATTAATGTAATACTGGTACAAAATGTGAATGTTGAAAATATTATCAGCATACTAGTAAACCAGCTCCTTTTAAAATAAAAATGCTTCTGAATAATCACCTTAATTTAAATATACCATTTAAAATCTCTACTGAAAACATTTGGTCATCTACAGGAAAAAAATGCATTCATCTGAGATTGTGATTAACTAATCACAAAGTAAAATTTTAATTGGGAATTAAGTTTTTTTGTGACTTGCTGCCTCCCAACTGTTGTTATTTATATAATGATTACTGATTCTTTACTATACTGTAACAGGTATCTTTAAAGGAAAGGCGATTGTATAAAAAAATCCATCAAAAAGTATTTTCTTTTCTGCACTGCAACTAGAATCACTACATTTAACAACAGTCTAATTTGTCTTGTTCATTTTGGCAGTACTATGTGGACATTCCTCTCCAATATAAAAACATTAAGATGCATGTTATTTTGAAACAAAATAAATTTAACTTCTTGCCGAAACCGGTTTGGCTCAGTGGTAGAGCGTCGGTCTGGGGACTGAAAGGTCCCAGGTTCGATTCTGGTCAAGGGCATGTACCTTGGTTGCGGGCACATTCCCCGGTAGGGTGTGTGCAAGAGGCAGCTGGTTGATGTTTCTTTCTCATTGATGTTTCTAGCTCTCTGCAAGAGGCAGCTGGTTGATGTTTCTCTCTCATCGATGTTTCTGGTTCTCTATCTCTCTCCCTTCCTCTCTATAAAATATCAATAAAATATATTTAAAAAAAAAGAAATTTAACTTCTTGTGGCAAAATGTACTGTTGTTAACTGTAATTTAACTGAGCAGGTAACGTCATGTGTAGTCTCTCTATTCCACCGGACAAAATTACTTTGAAATAGAGGGACAGAAATAGTCGTTTTTAACAAGACATTTTAAGAATTCACATTTTCACAAGGATGTGACCTGTCAATCCAGAGAGTTCATCTTTAACACAGAATGCTGTAACATTTTACACTGTGATGCCTGGGGATGTTTCTAGAGAGCATGTGCAGGAAGCGGGAGCCCACGCTTCCAGGAGTAAATAGGAAGAAGCTTCTGCTCATTGCCCAGGAGGACAGCCTGCCCCAGTTTAACAGCCACTCCACAAGACCAGGCCTCTTCCCAGTCCCTCCGCTCTGTTCCCCTGAACAGTTTCTCTTTTTAATGTATTTTTCTTCCAGCTGTCCAAGCTCCAGCCAGTGAGTAGCTTTCCCGAGGAGAGGATTCGGGTTTCCATTCTTTCACACTAAGGAGGGCATCTAATAAAAGGTACACGGACAGAGAATAAAGGCATTTTATACAAGCATTATAAAATTTACAACGGAAGCAGTTTCAGAAATCAGGTTAACAGCTTCTCTGAAACTGAAAACTGATTAGAAGTGTCTTTAAGGTCAGAAAAGTCTGGCCTAAAGGTTCGTGCAAACTTTATCATAAAACTGTAGAATTTCAAGCACAGGTAAGTTGAAACACTGAAAGATGTGGAAATTTTTCTAAAAAAAGCAATGATGAAGGAAGAGACCCTTCTTACCTTATAAGTTAAAAATCACAAAACAAATTAGAGACTGTTCACATGGGCAGTACTGTACATCATCAATCCCAAACTGATCTAATACTCTTGCTATAGTAACCCCAAAACATCACAGAAGATACTCCTAAGGACCTATCACAAAAAGCATTCCTGTGATTCCATTGCTCCGTTGCCGGTGGCTATCAGTTTAGTCTGGCCTGGGGCTGCTTTTTACAGGGCGGTGGTCTTCCGTGGCGTACGATGTGTTTCTCTAACGTGTCCAGGATGGCCACGGCAATCTGCTGGACATGGGGATCAGTCTGTTCATGCTCTTTGATGTTGTATAAATGCTGCAACCCTCCTTCTTCAATCAACATGCTGCAGTACCTTGTGGCTGAAAGAAAACAAGAGAAAGAGCTTTTCTTTTTTGTAATTTTTATTATTATTATTTAAAAATTAATTTCTTTTTATTAGATAGAATAGCTAAGAGTTGATTCATAATCTTTAAAAAAAAGATATAAAACCTAGGCCTTGGCTGGTGCGACTCGGTTGAATGTCATCCTATGCACTGAAAGGTCACCTATTTGATTCTTGGTTAGGGCATATGTACAGGTTTTGGGCTTGATTCCCCATTCAGGTGCATGAAAGAGGCAGCACAATGATATCTCTCTCCTTTCTCTCTCTAAAAACTTAAAAAACAAAAAACAAAAACAAAAACCCTGATGTAAATGCTTTGCTTCTCCACAGACTATGGGTGCAGAGAGTAACATCTTGAATGGGAAAATTTTGTGTAGATGAGGACTGGGTACTGGAATGTACCATAAATATTGGATCTCCTTAAGACATTTAAAATATATATATATTTAATTGATATTTTACAGAGAGGAAGGGAGAGAGATAGAGAGCTAGAAATGTCGATGAGAGACAAACATCAACCAGTTGCCTCCTGCACACCCGCCACCAGGGATGTGCCCACAACCAGTGTACATGCCCTTGACTGGAATCGAACCCGGGACCTTTCAGTCCCCAGGCCGACGCTCTACCACTGAGCCAAACCGGTTTCGGCTCCTTAAGACATTTTGCTCAAAAAATGAACCTACTGTAGGCTCCTAATTTTTATTTAAAAAAATTTTTTTAAATGTCTGGGTTGTTGAATAAAACTTCGGTTCTCTTGACCCTTTTATTTATTTATTTTTAAATGTATTTTTTATTGATTTCAGAGAGAAAGGGAGGTAGGAAGGGAGGGAGGAAGAGAAAGAAAGAGAGAAACATCAATGATGAGAATCATTGATCTGTTGCCTCCTGCATGCCTCCTACAGGGGATCAAGCCTGCAACCCAGGCATATGCCCTTGACCAGAATCAAACCCGGGACCCTTCATTCCCCAGGCAGACACTCTAACTGCTGAGCCAAACTGGCTAGAGTGGCTCCTAATTTTTATATTCCATGTTAGAACAATGTAAGTCTCATTCACCATTATCATTCAGTATCTACTATTGGCAAGCTCATTCTGAAAAAAAATAAATGTACTTTATAAACTAAAATTCTTTTAAATACTTATGTAGTATTTAAAAGTTTGTCCTTAAAAATCACTTAAATACACAATTCAGAAATGGCTTTTCTATGGAAGGAGAATTTTCCTTGAGGAAGAAAAACAAGTTTTTTTTTTAGTACATACGATTCTTGCTGCAGACATGTTGCATGGCCCAAACTGCCCATAGCTGGACTCCTGGTGTTGTGAAACAGCCAAGTAATGGGAAAAATGGATTAAAAGACCTAAAAGTACAAAAGAAAAGAAAAGTTAAGTCCTCTACTTTTTTTTTAAATTCCTCACCTGAAGATAAGTTTATTTATTAGAGAGAAAAGGAGAGAGATAGAGAAACATGGATGTAAGAGAGAAACATCAATCAGTTGCCTCCTGTTCACAACTCGACTGGGGGATGGACCTGCAACCAAGGTATATGCCCTGACGAGAAATCAAACCCACAACAGTTTTGGTGTACGGGACGGTGCTCCCATCAACTGAGTCACCCAGCCAGGACTTAGTGTCATTTCCTAAAGCAATGATTCCTGAGCTTTTCATTCTATAAATTTTATCCAACTATTTTTAAACTAATATAAATAAGCTATCAGTATATCTTTTCTTTGTCTTAGCCATTGAAAAAGGACCAGCCCTAACCGGTTCGGCTCAGTGGATAGAGCGTCGGCCTACAGACTAAGGTCCCAGGTTCGATTCCGGTCAAAGGCATGTACCTTGGTTGCGGACACATCCCCAGTGGGGGGTGTGCAAGAAGCAGCTGGTCGATGATTCTCTCTCATCGATGTTTCTAGCTCTCTATCCTTCCTCTCTGTAAAAAATCAATAAAAAAAATATTTTTTTTAAAAAGAAAAGAAAAAAGGACCATATTCTGAGAAGTCTTGGTAGAAAAGATGGAAGGTGATTAGAACAAAGTACTAACACAGAAATTTATTTTTTTTCAAAAGTACTTTTTTGGTCTTGAAGATACACATTTAAAGAATAACAGACTTTGGCTGGACAACCTAGAAAAGAAAAAGTTAGTTGAAAACTAACTGGAAGAACACCATGAAGGAGGTCTATTATTAGCCTTTCTATTTCTACTGGTCTTCTGCCCAAAAGTGGATAAAATATAAGTTGGGGGAATCATAAATGTTGGCAGCATCAGCATTTATGAAGTAGACAACAATAATAAGTGGTAATAATATTATGCAGCCACCTGGGATATTTCAAGTAACAAGTAATTAGTAATTAGCTATTAAGTCAACTAACTGTCATGAGCAGAGTTAGACATCTAGTATGCATCTTAATATATTATTATAAATTGTTTCCCTAAACTAATCTGGTGCTACTTCTAGCTCTCTCGATCTTGTTTTGGAATTCCTTATATTAATATACTATTTCCTCTTCCTAAAATCTTATGCCCTTACTTGATTATCTCTCAAAATTCAGCTCATAATCTACTACTGTCTTTAACTGTATATCCTTCTATGCACACAACTCGGAATAACAGTGAATTATATCTGATTCACATTTGGTCTCCCTCACTAGGTTCTTGTGTGCAAGTCCCATCTCTTACTCCTCTTTGACTTTTAAGAGCGAAAAACAAGTCCCTGGCATTTGTCTTCAATAAAAGTGGAATAAAGGAAGGAATGATGAATGAGAGGTAGCAGAAAGTAAAAATACTTTGATTCTTTTAAAACCAGTAGGAAGATAGATACCGGGGAACGGAGGATAGGGGGGATTATTACCTAGTAGGAATTACACATTTACTAGTAGTAGGACCTCTAGGCAAGCAAAATGACTAGGTCACTGTCTTAATATTCATTATCTTGCTAATTACCTGTATGCTACCATCTCGCACTCTGGAGTTGGCCATTTCAAAATAGCTGAATGCTGCAAGACACAAGACACACAAAAAAGGATTACAATATTTATTTAGCACTGCATTATTGCATTATGAAGCTTTGATAGTTTAACCACTATGAATATTGTGTGTATGCTTCCAGAAAACATCAAATGATCCTACCAGATTATCCAGAAGAGAATTTCTCTGGCTACGGCTCAGTGTCCAAGCTTGTTCACCTCTAGATATTAAGTGGGCAATAATTCCTGCTGCAAAGTAACTGACTTCCACCTCCACACTATGTAGGAGACTACTGATGTGGTCTATGAAATCCTTCCACATTAATTCAGAATGCAATTCTTGTACTTCAGCTATATTGTTCTGGAAAAAAAAAATTAAAATAATATATAGTAAATGCCTATGATCTTTTGTACTTTAAGAAACAACAGAGATTGAAATGATTTAAACATGTACCTGTATATGGACAGAGCTGAAGACTGTTGCTATATTAGCACAGTGGGATTATGGGTGATTTTTTTTCTCTCCTCTCCAAACAACATAATAGTGAGTCCCTTTTCAGGCAAAATTGCTAAATAGATAACCTAAAAATGTCCTGATATAAAATATCAAGAAGTGCCGGGTGAATAATAGCTAGCAACCCTTAAAGATGTAGCAAACAGAGCCAAACTAGAGCAGTAACAGGTCATCACCAACCTGCAGGGGCAGAGAACTGGTTTTAATAGCCAGGCAAGGCCAGACGGCAAGGGGTAACAATTGGAACTAAGACTTCATATACAAAAGAAAGACTTTAAAAGTGCTACGCCTCAATAAAAGAGTGTATTTAACATAGGTACATGAAAAAGAAACCTATTGTAATCTACTCTCTGACCTAAAAGGAAAAGTCTTCCCTTATAATTTATAACCACGGGCCTACCCTCATACATGGCTGTGATTAAAACCCAAGTTAGGAAATAAGAGCAAGAGAGGTAGGAAGAAAACCAGAAGAGTTTGGTATCTAGAAAGCAGAGAGGAGGGGTGAGTATATCAGAAGGGTAAAGGAACCAGTAGTTCTAAATACTGTGGAGAGCCTAAATAAGATTAAGACAAAAAGCATCCATTTGTTTGAGCAATATAGCAATCTTGTGCCTTAAAAATGTCACAGCCTGAGATCTCCACTGAATACCACCGAAGTTTGCCTGCTGGACTACAGAAGGCAGGTGTTTTATCTGGGCTTGGGATGTAATGGCTTCCCTTGGCAGCACATAAGGAAGATTTCTGGTCACACGGGAAACAATTGAGGAATTTCCAATTTATCACACTACTCTGAAGATTAATCCATATTCTTTTTTTTTTTTAAGGTTAACTCTTAATTTTTAAAATTTATTCATTTTTAGAGAGGAAGGGAGAGACAGGGAGCAAAAGAGACATAGATTTGTTGTTCTACTTACTTATGCATTCATTGGTTGATTTTGACCCAGAAAAGAACCTGCAACCTTGGCACATTGGAAAAATGCTCTAACCAGTTAAATTATTTAACGTTTCCTTATTAGTGGGCATTTAGGTCATTTTACATTTTCTACTTTATACAACTAGAGCTACAGTGAATAGATAGGTCCTTCTTAATGCCAGCTGTCCCCCAAATCCATCTCTTATTGCTCAGTATCTCAAAGTCTTGCATCTGGAAAACAAACACAAATCTATATATTTTTACTCACTAATCTATGCCTCCTCTGATCTAATTCCTTAAGAACAGAGGTCTGCTCCAAAATAGTTTTTACCACATGGGCACTTTGTTGCAGAGATTAAAGCATTTGATCCTTTATCTTTTATTCATAAAACATTTGATCTTTCATCTTTGTCTCAAATTCCTAGAGGGCTCACTTTCACCAAATTCAATATATTTACTGAATATATGATTTGTTAAGCAGTCTTTTAGGTAATCATTATTACCAAACACAGCCTAGGTTAGTGACATTATTTTCTTTTTTTGTATGTGGCATTTTTAAAATGAGATTTTTTTTCTGATTATAAAAGTAAATCATGCTCAAAAAGTTTGTACTATACAAAAAATATTTAAATATGCAATTCATATTTTTCCTTTTAATGTGGTAAAAATCTTAATACATACATATAGTTTTGTACACTGCTTTTTTACTTAGTTAAAATATATATGTTTTCTAATGTCATTAAGTATTTATAAATACAATAGCAACTTCAATGTATTACCTCAGACAGGAAATAATTATGGCTTTGAATTAAGCAGGAAATGCTTATATCTTACCAAAAGTCCTAGAACTTTCTGTTGAATGGATGACTCATTTGGAAAAGACTGTAAAAAGAAAGAGAAACCTATAACTACCTAAAGAATCAAATATGATAAATGCTTAATTCAATCAATAAATGTCAAAACTGTAGGCTAAATTCCCATTCTAACCTCTAGAACCCTCATGAAGAGTTCTAACCCTTGGTTTTCAATAAAGTGTCTGCAAGTGGTTGGAGATTCATCTGTGAGGTTCCAAAGTGCACTCAAAGTAAATTTCAAAGTAGTATCCACCGAATTTTGATTGGTTTTCTGCTTCACTATTTGAAGAAGTTGCTAAAAGAAGGAAAATAGAATTAATTCTCATTATTGAATTGTTATTACAATTATTAGTGGTAATAAATAAAAGTCCATGAGGTTTAGTCTCATGGTTTAAGACACTTCCATAGGTTTTTATAAGTATAACAAATAGCTTCCTAGAACAGACTATTCCTCCAACAAGAAAAAAGTATAAGAACTTCAGATACTTCTGTTATTCTGTTTGTACCTATAGTCTAATCACCTCTAAATAAAATGAAAAGCAAAATGATTAAAGCTTGGGACTATCTTATCCAATCAATGACAACATATACTCATTTCAGACACTGGTATATAAAAGATGAAGGGGAGAATGAAGCAAACATTTATTTAGCATGAGCAAATTATATCCTAAATTGTAGTAGTTCTATCCCCATTTTTCAGGAGAGGAAATTCAGTCTGAGAGATACTAAATTTGATCATAGTCAACTTAGCATGAGAAAGTAAGAAACGGAAGAACTAATTCTATCTTCAAGTTTTCCTTAAGAAAAAAAGAAAGGACAAACTAAATATAATAGTAAGAGAATTAAAGTCTATATTGGATTTCCTGGGAGGAGGGAGGATAATGAGGAGGAAATAAAAGGGCTATCAATAATATTTTCAACAATAAAGACACATTATAAAAAATAAAACAGGGGTGCAGGAAAAAAAATTAAAGTCTATATTTGATTTAAGTAAGATAATATTTTTGAAATTCCACTTGTATATTATTTCTGTCATAGCTTTAACCTCCAAAATTTAAAGTTTGCAAGTTAAATGTTTTAAGACCTAGATAAAGCATCCACAATTCCATTCTTAGATTACACTTTTGGGAATAAGAGACAGCTTTGCTAAAACAGATACAAGAAAACATTAATGAACACTTCAAGTTACATACAGTTCAGGAAAAATATTTAAGAAACACAGACACTTCTGTGCCATTATTTAAATTAATAGCATAGAGGCTAAGAGTTTGGCATTAGAATCAGGTTACCTGAGCTTAAATATAATAATTTCTCTGCATCTGATTAACTGTGTAACCTTGTTTGCCAATTTCCTCATTTGTAAATTGTAGGTGATAATTAAAAGCAAAAAGCAAAAAAAAAAAAAAAAAAGCTGTCATCATTATTATTACTATTACTAATTTCTGCTCATTCCTGCTTAAACTAAGCTTAATTTTCCCCAAAGCATATGAGAGGGCTATTTCCTTAAAAATTTTGAATATATCTCCATCTAAAAGTACTGAAACACATATATTTAGCAATAAAAAGGCATATTTCTAATTAAAATGCCATTCTGAATATAGCAAAATAAATAAAATCAGCATAATTTTCCACTTAACTAATATATATATATATATATATATATATATATATATATATAGTATCATCTAGCACTTAGCATATATTCCTTCAATTACTTTTTTCCTTTTCATTTAATCTTCATAATAACTGTATGAAAATTTATGTGACTTGCCCCAAATCAGACCACTAATAAATAACAGAATTAGGAATAAGCCTAGATATGTCAACTTAAGAATTCCTACACTTTCTATTTACCACTACAGCCTTCTTTTTATGTTACTTATTTCATTCACATCTTTATTATTATACTTATTAAATTGTATTACATCTACATAGCTATTTTCTCTACTATACTATGAGTTTCTTATGGGAACTTACTAGAAATATAATTCAGTGTGAATCCATAACTTTTTAAGGTGGTAGATAATGAGTATTATATAATTACCTATCAAATGAATGATTTACATTGTCATTACATATATAATTTATGTCACAGAAAAAAGAAGTCTCTCACTTGACTTTTCCATCTACTATGGTTATTCAAACACCTCATGCCAGGATTATAACAGGAAGCCCCAAAGAGAGCATTTTTCTCTGGTTCTCCCTAAGGCTCTATTCATATTTATTCTCTTTAAAGGTTTTTAACTTTTCACTGTTCATTATATTATTTCCTCAACTGTGTAAGCGAGCAAAATAATGTATGAACTATTTAAATTATATTCTTCCCCAAATCATCTAGTACAATCTTAAATATTTTAAAAATATATTTTATCAATTTCAGAGAGGAAGGGAGAGGGAGAGAGAGATAGAAGCATTAATGATGAGAGAGAATCATTGACTGGCTGCCTTCTGCATGTCCCTACTGGTGATCAAGCCCGAAACCCAGGCATGTGACCTTGATTGGAATCCAACCCTGGACCCTTCAGTTCATAGGCCAACACTCTATCCACTGATCCAAACCAGCTAGGGCTAGCACAATCTTACATTTAAGATTGTGTGTATAGTCAGCTTTACATTTTCTTCATTCTTCATAAATTTAACAAAATCACAGAATTTTAGAACTCAGTAAGATCTTAAGGCTTACGTACACACTAATAGTTCAGGCAATTTGTCTAAATTCACAAAATGAGCTTACAAATTATAGGTCATCTGACTCTTAGTTCAGGGCTCTTTCAATCTCTGTTAAGGAGTAAAGCTGCCTTTATAAAAAGACATGAATACACTCATTTAGAAGAAAGAAAAATAATTTTTAAAATATAAAATATCAGAAGATACACAACGCTGCCTGAAAACAATGAAAATGAGACTGTCTAGTGGTCTGCATTGAGGAGACAGCACTTACCCTCACAATGAAGAGCTCAGCACCAAGCTGTGCAGTTTGTTCTGTAGAAAGCTGCAAGCAAGTAGACAAAGTAAATGTCCAAGAACCTACTGGTGTGAATGTAATATCAGTCACTCTATCAGACTAAGGTCAGGGTAAAATCTTTGATCAACCTGGAATTCTGTAATACTGAACTGCAAGTGTGAATAAGCAGGCGTGCAGAGGGGCTTACTAACCTTTGGGGCTTTTAGATTTGGGGAAATAATAACTATAAGGGAAACCCGAGCTCAGGTACCTTGGCAGCCAGAATGGAAATGATGGCAACTGCCATCCTTTGCATGTTCTGATCCTCATGGTTGCAGAGCCACTGCATGACAAGCTTAGCTGCTTCAAACCTGGAAACACACAAACGGGCTCATGAACTAATTCTGGAAGGGCAGGCACAATTTCAGAGTCCCAGTTGGAAACTGGAAATTCCTCTGAATTAACAGAGAATAATAATTATACTTAGTGTTCTGGAAACAATACTTCAATATTAATTCTGACAACACTTTTGTAATGAAATAAGCCGTGGGAATGCAGACTGGTACAACTACTGTGGAGAACAGTATGGAGCTTCCTCAAAAACTGAAATTGGAACTCCCATTTGACCCAGTAATCACACTCCTAGAAATATATACCAAGAAAATAGGAACACCAATCAGAAAGGATATATGTACCCCTATGTTCATAGCAGCACAATTCACCATAGCTAGGATTTGGAAACAGCCTAGGTGTCCATCAGTAGATGATTGGATCAAAAAACTATGGTACATCTACACAATGGAATACCATGCTGCCATAAAAAAGAAGGAATTCTTATCATTTGTAATGAAATAAGTCAAAACTATTGGGCATTCATCTTCTAAAATTATAACACATTTCTATGCTGTAGTGACTTCTATAATGTAGTAATACGTATTTTCTGAGGTCCTCACAGTGGCTAGCACAACAGTAAATTCATTCACTCACAAACGTTTATTGAGCTCCTGCTTTACGCCAAACATTGTTCCTGGTAGCAGAGACAGAGTACTGGATAACATAAAAATACTGCTACTCTCACAGGGTTGACATTTTAGTGGAGGAAACAGATAATAAATCAGATAATAAGTAAAGTATATAGTACGATTAGGTACTGACATGCTATATAGAGAAAAAAGAGTGAAAGAGAAGACATGACATGTTGAAATTTTACGTAGGGTGCCTAGGGGATGTCTCACTGAAACTTTTGAGGAAGTAAAGGCTAGCCATGTAATATTCTGAACAATAAAGATTAAAAACAAACAGACGAACAAAAAACATTATAGGCCCTATGTGGTTTGGCTCAGTGGATAGAGCATCAGCCTGCAGACTGAAGAGTTTCAGGTTTGATTCTTGTCAAGGGCATGTGCCTCAGTTACAGCAGGTTCAATCCCTGGCCCTCGCTGAGGTTTGTGTGGAAGGCAACCAATCAATGTGTCTCTCTCACATCAATGTTTCTTTCTCTGTGTCTCTCCCCTTCCTTTCCACTCTCTATAAACAAAACAAAACAAAACAAAACAATAAATGGAAAAATATCCTTGGGTGAGGATTAACAAAAACAACCTAAACTTTGGAGTCAGCCAGACTCAAATCTCACCTTCTACCACTTATTAACTTTGAGACCCTGAGCAAGTTCCTTAATCTCTCTGAACTTCAATATTCTCCTCTATTTATAATAATAAAATGGTAATATGCTAATTAGACCTGATGTCCTTCCGGACAAAGCTAGGGCTGAGAGGGAAGCTGGTGCCGATAGCTGGGGGAAGGAAGGCCTACTCTTGCACAAATTTTGTGCATTAGGCCTCTAGTAAAATAAATAAGATCTATTCTGTAGGTCTAAATGATATCACATATCAAGCTTAGACAGTACAGAATTTGACACACATCAAACTTTTGATAAAGGCTTTTTTTTTTACTAGTATTATTATTGACTTCCTCCATGCCTTTATTTGTCCAGTTCCCAAAACATAAAACAATCAACTCAACTAGCTTAATCTTTAAAGCATATAGCATGGCGTAAAAAGTACAGGCTCTCAGACAGTCTCAATTTAAATCTAAATTCTGCTACTTACTATCTTATCACCTTGAGCAAGTTACTAAACCTCTGTGTACCTCTGTGTCCTCATCTGTAAAATGAAGATTACAAGAGTAATCATTTCACAGAACTGACGTAAGGACTGAATAAGCATATGTAAAACACAGCATGGTGCCTGGCGATTCCAGTGCTTCATACATGTTAGTTATCTTTATTATTTCAAATGCCATCACTAACATGAAATCTTTAATGATTACTAATCAGATGGATTCTTTCCCTCCTTGTTTGGGGGCCCAATTCACTCAGTCATTTCTTCTATGAAAAATTCTGTTTTCTATTATACTCCTTCATTCATCCTTCCATCCATTAACCATCCACTGAAGCACTAGAGACAAAGAGATAAATCAATCACAGTCTCTAACCACAAACAAGTTCAACTCTAGTAGAGTGCACTGCTATTAAGTTAAATTAGTAATCTACTATATATATACATATATATATACACATTCCAGATTACTTATTTTAAATAGTAAATGGAACACCTCATTCCTCAGCCATGCCAGATAATAGTGTACTGTTAACAAAATAAAAGTAAATCACATTAAAATTGCTGCTTGAGAAATATACATTTCAGTATAAATTTCTTTTTTTAAAATATCATCATTAAAAATTATAAACTAGAAAAATGAAAAAAAAATCTTTTAGCTCCCAAATTATAGCATCTTAGAAAACAAAAGAACCCTTTTTACTTACTGGAATCTAGTCTTCTTTAAACCTCTGCTTAAAAGTTTCCTCTTAAAAAGTTTATTCTATAACTTAATATCAAGTAACTGATAATAAGAGGTATGATACAGAGAAAAGAACACTGGACTAGAACTAGAAGACTCCTAGTCTGGTAATTACTAGTCACAAAACCATGGGCAAGACACTGAATTTCCATGTCCCTCAGTTTCTTTAGCCCACATTATTCATTATTATGTGGATATTTTTTAAACTATAATCAATATAAATTCTTAAGCAAGGGGCTATGAAAACAGGGGCCCATCTGTTATCGTGAATATCAAGACACTGAACTAGAGAAAGTAGATTTAGCATTCTATAAGACATCATATAATCCCATCTACTTGATTAATTGTACAACACCAAGGATATAACTGGTATGAAATTACCTAAGGCTTGGCTGGCGTAATTCAGTGGTTGAGCTATGACCTATGAACCAGAAGGTTATGGTTTGATTCCTGGTCAAGGCATATACCTGGGCGACAGGCTCGATCTCCAGTGTGGGGCGTGCAGGAGGCAACAGGTCAATGATTCTCTCATCATTTATGTTTCTATCTCTCTCTCTCTCTCTCTCTCTCCCTTCCTCTCTGAAATCAATAAAAATATATTTAAAAAAAAAGAAATTACTTAAGACAGATTTCTAAAATTCTGTTTTGTCCCATTTTAAGTTTTAGAACTATCACTTGCCTGTTAAATGGAACATCTTGAAGGATCCGGTCACTGCAAAGTGAAAGGAGGCAATTCTTCTGCAACTAAAGAACCAAAGGGGAGAAAAAAATCCTAAATAAAATAATGCTTTGTTATTATTTTTTAAACAGGAGTATCCTCTATATTAAAACAAAAACAAAAACACACACAAAACAAAACAAAAAAAAACAGAGAAAGATGGATGAAACTCTACTTATGTTTTACAACCTTTATTTTGGCCACCTACTGTTGAAATAATGACTTCCACTGGACACATATAAGTTTACCAGAACATTTCTTTTCTTTTCCTTAAGATGACAAATAGGATAAGAAGTAGCATAATTGCAGCTAATTTCCCTCTGTTCTGACAGACTTTGGGTGGGTCCTGTTTTGGCTTTCAGAGGCCATGAAAAACAAAGAGCAAACTTTATGCAGTTTGAGGGAAGCTGTCTTTAAGCTGTATTAAATATAATCCACTCATCAATGTGGGTTGCCATTTTTACTTGGCTTTAGACGCATTTTTTACTAACTTGCCAACTCACTGCAAACTTTTTAGAATTAAAAATTTTAGCCCAGTTTGGCTCAGTGGACAGAGCGTCGACCTGCGGACTGAAAGATCCCAGGTTCGATTCCAGTCAAGGGCATGCACCTTAGTTGTGGGCACATCCCCAGTAGGTGTTCAGGAGGCAGCTGATTGATGTCTCTCTCTCATTGATGTTTCTAACTCTTTTTTTTTTTAAACATATTTTATTGATATTTTACAGAGAGGAAGGGAAAGAGATAGAGAGCTAGAAACGTCGATGAGAGAGAAACATCGACCAGCTGCCTCTTGCACACCCCCAACCAGGGATGTGCCCGCAACCAATGTACATGCCCTTGACCGGAATTGAACCCGGGACCTTTCAGTCCGCAGACCAACGCTCTACCACTGAGCCAAACCGGTCTCGGCTGTTTCTAACTCTTTATCCCTCTCCCTTCCTCTCTGTAAAAAATCAATAAAATATATTTATAAAAATAGTCTCATGATCAGTTGCAGAAGAATTGCCTCCTTTCACTTTGCAGTGACCGGATCCTGATGGGCTGCCTCCTACACAACCCCTACAAGGGATCAAGCCCACAACCCAGGCATGTGCCCTTGACCAAAATCTAACCCAAGACCCTTCACTACACAGGCCAATGCTCTATCCACCTAGCCAAACCAGCAAGGGTTCATCATTGATGTTCCTTTCTCTTTCTCCCTCTCTCTTTGTGAAATCAATAAAAAATAATTATATATATATAAAATCAATAAAAACATAGCCTCAGGTGAGGATTAAAATATATTTATTTATTTAAGCAATATTTTGAGTTTTCATCTGGCTACTTTATATAGTCTGCCATACTTCTAGGCATAGAAACTATTTGTCTTATTCATTTCTGTATCCCAGTACTTGATAGTATATGGCACAGAACAGATAGATGCTCTATGCCTAGACTCAAGATCTAGGTTGAAAATGAGTTTTATATGGCTTGCACTATTTCCCTAAACATTTGGATTTAAATACTATTTAGGCAGGGAATGCACACTTTAGTTTTCTACTTCTCTATCGTCCTACAGTTAGTCATACCACAGATTTATTACTGTACAGTTTCTAAAGTCATTTGTATTTTCGCACTTGGTCTATTAAGTTAAACTATATGGAGGTAGGATATGGGTAGGAGACACTAAAAGGACCATTTGAATGCAGATTCCCATATGCTTACCTGCTGGTGATTAGGAAAATGTTCCATAGCTTTCAGCAGCAAGTGGGTCACATCAGCCAGGAGTCGGACAGGCATTCCTGTAGCAAGATCCTGCTTGGTTAAATTAAATACACAGGCGCTTGCAGCAAGTTGCACTGGTAAATTCATAGGGTGGTTTCTCATCCCCGTGACCACAAGCTGGAAAAAAAATTAGTTCTCTTAATCCACCTTATAAATACAAGCCCTCTTCACATAGCAACATTATTGTATTAATATGTAATTATTTCTAAAATATCTTAAGTATCTTTTTTATCCTCATGTGTGAAGAGCCTAGGACATACAGTTACTCACTAATACTTAGTTCCTGTGAACCTTGTTCATGTCCAGAAATTTTTCTGTAAGACTAATGAATCTGAAAGAAGTGAAATAACAATAGACCCCACAGAATTACAAAGGATTGTTAAAAAGAAAATACTATGAACAACTCTACTCCAACAAACTAGACAACCTGGAGGAAATGGACATATTTCATCCTAGAAAAATACAACCTTCCAAAACTCAATCAGGAAGATTTAAAAAATCTCAATAGGCCAATAACTATGGAAGAAATTGAAGCAGTCATCAAAAAGCTCCCAGCAAGCAAAAGCCTGGGGCCAGACGGCTTCACAGGGGAGTTCTACCAAACATTCAAGGAAGAACTAAAACCTATCCTCCCCAGAATATTCCAAAAAATTCAAGAGGAAGAATACTTCCAAGCTCATTCTATGAATCCATCATTACCCTAATACCAAAACCAGATAAAGAGAACACAATGAAAGAGAATTATAGGCCAATATCTCTCATGAACATAGATGCCAAAATCCTCAACAAAATTCTAGCATATCAGATCCAGCAGTACATCAGAAAGATCATACACCATGACTAAGCAGGATTCATCCCAGGAATGCAAGGATGGTACAATACTGTATATCAATAAATGTGATACATCCATAAACAAATTGAGAAATAAAAATCACACAGTTATATCAATTGATGCAGAAAAAGCATCTGACAAAATCCAACACCCTTTCTTTCTTTTAAAAATATTTTTTATTGATTTTTTACAGAGAGGAAGGGAAAGGGATAGAAAGCTAGAAACATCAATGAGAGAGAAACACCAACCAACTGCCTCCTGCACAACCCCCACCGGGGATGTGCCCGCAACCAATGTACATGTCCTTGACCATAATCGAACCCGGGACCTTTCAGTCCACAGGCCAAAGCTCTATCCACTGAGCCTAACCAGCTAGGGCTAAGCCACCGTTCTTTAAACAGCCTGGTATTAACACAAGAACAAACATAAATCAATGGAATAAAATAGAGAACCCAGAAATTGACCCAAACCACTATGCCCAATTAATATTTGACAAAGGAGGCAAGAGCATACAATGGAGTCAAGACAGTCTCTTCAATAAATGGTGATGGAAAAAATTGGACAGATACATGCAAAGAGATGGAACTAGACTACCAACTTACATCATACACAAAAATAAACTCAAAATGGATAAAGGTCTTAAACATAAGATGGCAAGCCTTATATAAAAATAGTAGAGGAATCCACAGGCAGAAAAATCTCAGACATATGCTGAAGCAATTTCTTCACCGATACCGCACCTAGGGCAATAGAAATTAAAGAGAAAATAAACAAATGGAACTACATCAAAATAAAAAGCTTTTGCACAACAAAGGAAACCACCAACAAAACAATAAGAAAGTCCAATGCATGGGAGAACATATTTGCCAATATTATCACTGATAAGTGTTTAACCTCCAACATTTACAGGAAACTCATACAACTTAACAAAAGGAAGATAAACAATCCAATAAAAAAATAGGCAATGGACCTAAATAGATACTTTTCAAAAGAAGACAGAAGGAAGGCCAAGAGATACATGAAAACATGCTCAAAGTCACTAATCATCCAAGAGATACAAATCAAAATGACAATGTGAATTGTTCTCACACCTGTCAGAATGGCTATCATCAACAAATCAACAAAGGACAAGTGTTGGCGAGGATGTGGAGAAAAAGGAACCCTTTTGCACTTCTGGTGAGAATGCAGACTGGTGCAGCCACTGTGGAGAACAATATGGAGTTTCCTCAAAAAACTAAAAAAACTCAAACTCCATTTGACCCTGCGATCCCACTTCTAGGAATATATCCCAAGATGATAAAACACCAATCAGAAAGGATATATGCACTCCTATGTTCATAGCAGCACAATTCACCATAGCTAAGATTTGGAAGCAGCCTAAGTGCCCATCAGCAGATGAGTGGATTAAAAACCTGTAGTACATCTACACAATGGAATTCTACGCTGCGGTAAAAAAGAAGGAATTCTTACCATTTGTAACAGCATGGATGAAATAAGCCAATCAAAGAAAGATAAATACCACATGATCTCACTCATTTATGGAATATAATGAACAACATAAACTGATGAACAAAAACAGATCCAGAGATACAGAAGCAGCGATCAGACTGTCAAACCTCAGAGGGAAGGTAGGGGTTGGTGGGGGTAAGGGGAGAGATCAGCCAAAGGACTAGTATGCATGCAGATAAGCCTAACCAATGGACACAGACAACAGGGGGGCGAGGGCTTAAGTGGGGGTGGGGTGGGGAGTTATGGGAGGATAAGGACACATATGTAATACCTTATTTAATAAAGAAATTAAATAAAAGACTAGTGAATCTTTTTATTCAGATAATTTATCTTTGTGTATCCAAGATTTACTACAGTATCTGTTATATTGTTAACACAATAAATTCTTAATGACTTAAACAGAATAAAGCAGAGGCAAACCACTTTCAGACGAGATTAGGTACGTTCAGGGTGATTTGGCAATAGACTAAACTTCACTTCCTCCCTCCACCCCCTCTTTTACTTTTTAAAAAATATTTTTTTTAATTGATTTTTTTACAGAGAGGAAGGGAGAGGGATAGAGAGCCAGAAACATCGATGAGAGAGAATCATCGACCAGCTGCCTCCTGCACATTCCCCACCGGGGATGTGCCTGCAGCCAATGTACATGCCCTTGACCAGAATCAAACCTGGGACCCCTCAGTCTGTAGACCGATGCTCTATCCACTGAGCCAAACCAGTTTCAGCCCTTCTTTTACTTTTTTTTTTTTTTTTTTTACCAGTTTTTTTTACTTTATTTTTTTTTTTTTAATAAATCTTTATTGCTCAGATTATTACAATTGTTTCTCCTTTTTCTCCCCCATAGCTCCCTTCCACCCGATTCCCATCCCACCCTCTGCCCTTACCCCCTCCCCCATCATTGTCCTCATCCATAGGTTATACAATTTTAATCCAGTCTCTTTCTGCACCCCACACCCCTTCACCCTGATAATTATCTATCCACTCCCTTTCTTTGCCCCTAATTCTATTCTTAAGTAATACCTTTCAGCATTTCATATAATACTGGTTTGGTGGTGATGAACTCCTTTAGCTTTTTCTTATCTGTGAAGCTCTTTATCTGCCCTTCAATTCTGAATGATAACTTTGCTGGATACAGTAATCTTGGTTGTAGGTTCTCCCTATTCATCACTTTGAATATTTCTTGCCACTCCCTTCTGGCCTGCATGGTTTCTGTTGAGAAATCAGCTGATAGTCGTATGGGTGCTCCCTTATAGGTAACCAACTGCTTTTCTCTTGCTGCTTGTAAGATCCTCTTTTTGTCTTTTACCCTTGGCATATTGATGATGATGTGTCGAGAAGAATTTTTCTTTGGATTCCTCTTGTTTGGGGTTCTGTAGGCTTCCTGTACTTGTAAGTCTATTTCTTTCACCAGGTGAGGGAAGTTTTCTGATATTATTTCTTCAAATATGTTTTCAGTATTTTGCACTCCCTCTTCTTCTGGCACCCCCATAATTCTGATGTTGGTGCGCTTGCAGTTGTCCCAGAGGCTCCTTACACTATCTTCAACTTTCTGGATCCTCTTTTCTTCTTCCTTCTCTAGCGGAGTGTCTTTTGGCTCTTTGATCTGATTCTTGTGTTCTTCCATTCTGCTGTTGGATCTCTGCATAATATTTTCCAATTTAGTCAGTTTATCTATACTTTTTAGTTGGGTCTCATGGAGTTTATCGAGCTTTTCTAGGATATTGTTGCATAACCTTAGAACCGTAGTTCTGAACTCTATATCCTCCATCTCTTTTGTTTGAGATCTGTTTCCTTGTCTCGGCATTATCACTATTTTTCAGAGTTGGTAGGATGGCTTTGTGTGTTTGGTGTCCTATATAGCACAGTGAGTCAGCCTCCTCAGTTACCTGAGGTAGACACTCTTGGTGATCCCCTTTGTGGACTGCGTGCACAGCTTTGTTGTAGCTAAGTCTCTATTGTTGTGAATTGACCTTCAGGCCAATTGGATGTGGGTATCAGCTGTGTCTACTCTGGGATAACTTCTGTATTGGAGACAGTCTTATAGGATCAGACTTGAAAAACTGCAGAAGCCTCTGCTCAGCTTGGATGGGACGGAGTCTCAGGGCTGAACTGACAGTCTTGGCTTCTGCCCTGCCCTTGTGCACTCGCCTGAGTTTCCGCCTGACCGGCCCAGGTTCCCCAAGCAAGAGCGTGGGTGCCGCAGGGGCTCACCCGGACTTGGGCTGGTCTCTGTAGTCTGGAGCTTCTGACTCCTTCCGCTACAGAGAGGCCGCCACCTTGTACAGAGAGGCGGCGGCAGCCTCCGCGGTCAGACCTGGAGCTTCTGACTCCTTCCGCTCCGGAGAGGCGGCGGTCAGACCTCAGCGCGTACTTGCTCACGCGCGAGAGTCTGTAGACCCTGCCGGCTGCGACTGCGACTCCCGGTCCCCGGTCTCTGAGTCTCTGAGTCTCTGGGTGCCTTTCTCTGCAGTCCAGACTCCACCCGTATGAGCCTGGGACCACGGAATTTCAGCCGGGGCTGGGTTCAGTGCAGTCGGAAAGGGTTCCGTGCAATCGGGGATTCCTCCCCTCCCACCGCCAGGCAGGTATTCGGCGGCCGCGTGCGCGAGCGTCTCCCTACCTCAGTGCTTTTCGGCTCCCAGTCCGATCCGTGAACCTCTCTCTTTCTTTCTAGTTGTAGCTATTCCACTCCGCCAGCTTTCCTGACGTTTTGGTGAAGTCCTTTTTGATTTTAGTTGTTTTTTTAATTAAATTGTTGATGAGGCGGCAGCTTAGGAGACTGCCTAGGCCGCCATCTTGGATGTTCTCCCTTCTTTTACTTTTATTAGCATTTATTTTATGCTGAATTTACTCCCTAGCCATAGTTTTTGTTTCTTCAGTTTCTTCTGGGATATCTTTTTCTTCCATGTAACTTCCTCTTCTGGTTTAAGAACAATCTGCTCTTTTTTAGTAAGGATCATCTAAATGTGGGAGGGAGCGCTCATCTATGGGTTAATCTGTGCATGAACTCTGTAAATTCTGTGCCTCATCTTAAGCTTTGTTCAGCTGGATGTGCTCAATGACTAGAGAACCTATGTCTAAACCCCGAAGTTCAGCATTACTCTCTGCATTTTTAAGCACATGTAGGAAAAATTCAGCACTCTTTTTGGCCACTGACCCTGCATCCTCCCCTACTCTATGGCTTGGGCAAACATAACATCTCCAACATTCTAAAGACAGAATGGCACACATTTGCTTCTGTACAGTAACATCCTTCAGATACTTGGTGGCCTGCATACACCTGATGGCCTGGGCAATTTCATGAGTGTTCTTAAGGGGAACACACAGATTTGAACCTTGATTTTGTAGGGTTTTCTAGGTCAAGTGAATAGCAAATCATTTTCAGAGATCACTTCAAGCCACTTTCAAATTCCAACATTCAGTTCCTTGAGGACGCTAGTTAGAGCACAATAAAATCCATTCACTTCCTTCTGGCCTTGATAACTATTTCCTACCTTTCCCTCTCTAATCAATCCCCAACAAATCCTTCCTATTCTCTATCATCTGAAGACCTTGCTTACAACTATACGAAGAAAACTGAAGCAATCAGAAAAGAACTTCAGATTCTCACTATCACCTGTACCCTCTAACTAGCACATAAACATGCTGCCTTCATGCCTGTTACCATAAATGATTTCTGTGGGCTCCTGTTTAAAGGTAACCTCTCCATTATGTCCCAGATCCTTTCTTTCTTGTCTACTCAAGGATATTGTTTCATTTGTTCTTCCCTTTCACTTTTATACCATTTTAAAATTCTGCTGTAGATGCCCTGGCCAGTGGGATCAATTGATTGAGTGCCATCCCTTGTACCAAAAGGTCACTGGTTTGATTCCTGGTCAGGGCACATACCCAGATTATAGGTTTGATCCCCGGTCGGGGTGTGCATGGGAGACAACAGATCCATGTTTCTCTTTATCATTGATGTTTCTCTCTCTCTAAAATTAATAAAAATAGATATTTTAAAAAATTCTATTATTAGTCATTCATATCATCATATAAACAAGCTAGTTTGTCACACATCTTAAAAACAAACCCATTTCCCTCAGCCAATTACCACCTTTTTTCCTTTGCTCCCCTTTGTAGCAAAACCTCTTAAAATAACTGCCTATATTATTTTCTCTCTGTATCATTTGCTGAATGAATGAATGAATATTTCAGATCAGGACTAGAGATCTAGTCCTTTGGTACTAAAATAAATAAATAAATAGATAAGGCATATGCCAAGTGCCAATATCCTCTGACATGTATGGAGTGGGTGATAGGTGTTAGGAATAATATCCTAGGGTCTGAAATGTACTTGTTCCTATTCATGTACACCATTCTCAAAATTTAAGATCCCTAAAGGTTAAGTCATTTCTGGTTGTGCCACTAACTTATTGTTATTAAACCTCACAGATCCTCAGTTATACAATCTATAAAATAGAAGATACAACTTATCAGTTGGGATTATGATGCCCACTAAATGAGGTACCAAATATAATATACTCCTATACTCACTGGTTTAAAAAATGAATGTGTATAAGGATTATCTTTTTTAAAATCTATCTTTATTGTTGAAAGTATTGCAGATGTACTCATTTTCCCCTTTGACCTTCTCTTCCCTGTTCCCCTCCCTTCCCCAGGCCTTCACCTTCCTATTGTCTGTGTGGATGGGATACGCATATAAATTCTTTGGTTAATCTCTTCCTGTCACTTCCCGTGCAGATTCCCCTATTGAATCTACATTTCTTGGGGTGGGGTTCACAAATCTGCTTTTTAAAATAGGCAATATACCAGACATCTGGTAGACAAAGACTACATTCTGACAAACACTGCCCTAAGCAATCATCAAAATTAAGAATCTTTCTTACTTGCCCTTTAAAAGCAGTCTTGGTTAAAATAACATGGCTTAGTTATGAAAGCACAGGAGGTTTATAAATGGCACAGAAGGTTTATAAATGGCATTGAAAAGCCAATGTTGTATTTCTAAAAAGAGCCTATACTGAAGCAATACAGGGCCAATACCTATTGCAGTATCCTGATACACTTCCATTGTCGACTACAACTGGTGAGAAAATATCACACTGGCCACTGGTTTTAGGTAGTTAAATATCATCTGGAAGTAATATGCATTCTGCTTAATGAGAATGCTACAGAACTTCAAAAACATTGTGCAACTACTTTCTTATTTACTGCTAATAACTGAAGTCATACATCATCAATCCTATTACAAAAAAAAAAAAGTCAAAAGGCTAAATGCATATTTTCACCAGTTTTCTTTACAAAACTATCATCTATCCAGGCAGATAATTTCAAATTTTTCATATCCAGTTTCTTATTCTTACCTTTAAAATTTCTGGCTTTGTTTTTTCCATCACGTGAGTCAGACTAAAAAGATGAAATAGGGCTTCCCGGACAAAGAATGCTCGTTCACTGTACCGCTTCAATGCTTCGGCAATCTGAGTTTCGTTGGCTTCTCCGGACACCTTTGAACAGAGCCAGAAAATTAGCTTTTAGGTTCTTCTCAACCCTCTAACTTTCTCTATCCAAACGTCATTTGTATAGATGGCATTCAGGATAGCTACGTAAGGCTTAAAACAAATCAGAATAGTCATCCTATGCAGGTGCACATTATGTTAAAGAGAGATACAGATATATAGATAGAGATATATAGAGATAGAGATAGAGATATATATTAGACTAGTAGCCCTGCACATGAATCCATGCACCAGTAGGTCACTGCCGCCCTCCTGTAGCTCTCCGCCTGCTGCCCTGAACTCCGGTACCTCCTCCTGCCCCCAACCCCTCATAGCTTGCTGCCCTGCCCCCTCCTGTAGCTCTCTGCTACCCGCTTGCAGTTCACTGCACCACCATCTTACTGGTCCTTACGCAGTCAGTCATTACACCTCATTGTGTAACAGATAATTAGCATACTTCTCTCTTATTATATAGGACAGGCTCAGACCCTACTATAAGCCTATGGGTAAAATTTCCTGTATTGCACCTAAAGTAAATCTCAATTTACTTAATACTATCAATAAGGTCTTGCCTTGGGATTAGGCTTTTATCTACCACTTAAGATAACTCTCCCTGTAATGTTCAATGTTATAGCCATATGGGCTATTTTCCTGAACTTTCAATAACTCAAGCTCTTTCCCAGGAAAAAAATCACCTATAATAATAAAAGCATAATATGCTAATAAAACCAGATATCTTTCTGGACGACCTTCTGGATAAAGCTGGGGCTACAAGAGAAGCCTGGGTCCTGGGTGCCTGCCAGTGGTTGGAGGGAAGCCAGGGTCCCAGGTGCCAGAGGGAAGTTGGTGCCAGGAGCTGGGGGAAGGAAGGCCTATTCTTGCAAGAATTTCATGCATCAGGCCTCTAGTCATCCTATCTAATAAAGAGGGAATATGCTAATTGCCCACCACACCCTCACAAAGATAGCAGTGCCCACAGACACTGAGGAGGGAATATGCTAATTGACTGCCACGGCCTCAAAGATGGCAGTGCCCACAGCCACAAGAAAGATGGTGGCGGCCAGTCCCCTCAGCCTTGCAGGAGCGGCAGGCGCGCAGCATGGCTGGGCCTGCTCCAGGTAGGTCGGGCTGCTCTTTGTGCCTACCTCTGGAGTCCCCCGGTCCCTTCATTCCCCCAGCCGCCCAGGGCAGGCCCGGGGTGCAGGCAAGCCTCTGATGGTGGCTGTACAGTTGCCCAGGGCCAGGCAAGGCTTGTGCTGCCAGCAGTGGCAGCAGCAGAGCTGTGATGGGGGTGTCCCCTTCTCCTGATAACCAGGTCACCTCCCGCCCGAGGGCTCCCAGACTGAGAGGGAGCAGGCTGGGCTGAGGGACCTCCCCCACCCAGTGCATAAATTTTCTTTTTTCTTTTTTAAAATATATATTTTATTGATATTTTACAGAGAGAAAGGGAGAGAGATAGAAACGTCGATGAGAGAGAAACATCGACCAGCTGCCTCTTGCACACCCCCAACCGGGGATGTGCCCACAACCAATGTACATGCCCTTGACCGGAATCGAACCTGGGACCTTTCAGTCCGCAGACCAACGCTCTACCACTGAGCCAAACCGGTCTCGGCCAGTGCATAAATTTTCATGCACCAGGGCTCTAGTTTATAATATCCTCTCATTGAAATCTTCCTCTTCTACCCAACCTTCCCAATTCACGTTAAACAATACTTCTTTAGCAAGGCCTTCTCTGACTCACCAATCTAAGGTCCCTCTGAAACATCTTCTTCACAGCCATTATCATAACCACTCCTCCCCCAACTAGACTGACCCATTCACCACTGTATCCCAACAGCTGGCATTATGTCTGTCTCACAGTAAAAACTCAGTAAGTATTCATCACATAAATGTATAAATTAATTTTCCCAGATTTATTAAGCTCTCATTCAGTATCAAGAGGTTCTGTTCAAAATTAAGATCATCTAGCTGAAAACGGTTTGGCTCAATGGACTGAAGGGTCCCAGGTTCAATTCCGGTCAAAGGCATGTACCTTGGTTACGGGCACATCCCCAGTGGGGGTTGTGCAAGAGGCAGCTGATCAATGTTTCTCTCTCATCGATGTTTCTAACTTTCTATCCCTCTGTCTTCACTCTGTAAAAACTCAATAAAATATATTTTTAAAAAGGCCATCCAGGAATTTCCCATTTATAAAGGTTAATACACTTAAACTATGGTTCATGTAACATTGGATAACCAAATGTATATAACAAGAAGTGGCTTTTTATAAAAGTAATCAACTATTAGGTGAAAGAGAAATTATTAGAATAGCACTATAACTTCCAATGAATTAATGGAACTGGGTATTAAGTTTCAACAACTGTTAACATCTCAGAATAGATAACAACCAGACATTATATACTTCCTTAGTGAAACAGCAAGACACCCTTAAGGGTCCTGCCAAAGGTATCAAACATGAGTGTGATTAAGTTTCCCAATCTAACTACCAATTTGTATAAAATTCAAACACAGGAAAATATGCACCAAGAGTTACAGTCAAGAAAATCCAGATTGAGGGAAATTCTACAAGTCAAAAAAAAGCTGGATTTAACAGACAAATCATAAGGAAAAGAAAGGAATGGAGAGAGAACTTGTAAATTGAAAGATACTCAAAATTTTGAAAAAATGGACAAGATTAACTAAGTCCCTAGAGATAAATAGTTGGGTCATAAAACTATATATAAAAAAGCAAGGACATGATTATTATTATAAAGTCAGAATAGAGGTACTTTTGTGGAGGAGGGAGTTGTAATCAGAATTGGACACATGGAAGAGCTTCAGGGTAGCTGGCAAAGTTCTATTTATTAGCCAGAGTGATGGTCTCAAATGTGTTCACCTTATTTTTACTTACTCACTATGCTATACATTTGTTATTTACAGTCTTTGTATCCATCTTATTTTATAATAAGGTAAGGTTTAAAAACATGTAAAAAACCCTGTCATTCAGAGAGATATAGTAATCTCATTAAATTGGAAGACAGGTATTTTTTGGCAGTAACATTACACAGGATGAAACAAAAATAAATACTTAAAAAATATATTACTCAGAAACTAGGTTTATATGAACAAATAGTATTTAGGTAGGAAATGCAGCTTTGAGGGGAAAAAAATCATGACTGACATTTCAACTTCTGATATGATATGCTACAAGGTCTAATACAAACTAGATTATAGTACCGATGTGTGATAGGAGCCTGTGGGCCACGGGGGAGGGATCAAGAGGTGCTCCACACACTTCCTGGTGACCTTTGGTCCGTCTGGTCATTTAGGTCATGATGGCCCTAGGCTATTATTAGTATAGATTCTCTCTGCCAAGAGATAATATGTTCTCTCCCAAGCTATTCACCCTTAAAATCATCACTCATTTATCAATTCCTCAGAGAAGACTTAAACTAAGTCAAATCTCTATGTTAAACATTCTCATATATAGTATTGTGTATCTTCTAGATTCTTAACACTATACAGTTTAAAGCATATGTGTGTGTGTGTGTGTGTGTGTGTATTTGCAAACACAGCCACATAGCATATAATATTTGGTTGTCTGACTCCCTCACTAAGTTACAAGCTCGATGAGGGCAAGATCATATTTGTCTGGCGTCACAATCAAAAGCCCATGTTCAGCACAGTATCTAGTGTACAGAGACACTTGATAAATATTTTAATAATATTTTAAAAAGAATAACTCAAAATCATTTTCTACATTCTATTTTTTAAAGTCTAAATTTATACATAACCTAGGAATTGAGATATTTATAAGATATTTATAATTCACCTTTCCCTTTATTGAAATCTATGATGGTTGCTCAAAAAAGATACCTTGCCATGCAGCCACACAATGGCTGCTGTAGCTCTACTGCAGCAGTTCTGACCCACAGGTTGAGAACCGCTAGCAGGGTCGCCTAAGACCATCAGAAAACACAGGTATTTACATCACAATTCATTAACAGTAGCAAAATTACAGTTATGAAGTAGCAACAAAAATAGTTTTATGGTTGGGGGTCACCATATTAAAGGAACTGTATTAAAGGGTTGTGGCATCAGAAAGGTTGAGAACCACTGATCTAGAGGATACAATGTATATCAGAAAAATATTAGTTTTCCTTAAATTTGTCACATTCTGTTCTTCAAGGTCTGGCTCAGATACCGTTTTCTCCATTAAGCCCCAAATTCTCCAGCTAGAAGAAATTTCTCCTACTCTCTTATAGCAACTATAGCTATCCTTGGCTTTATACTTATTTTTTTGTGACCATACCATCACCATTCCTATCAGACTAAGCTCCTGGGAAGCAGTTCCTATATCGTTTTAATCTTTGAATGCCAAACTGTATTAAGCTCAATGGATGCTTGCTAAACTGAATTTAAAACATTAGGTATAAGAAAGGCAAAATTTTACCATTTCTACAGTAGATTTTTAGAGATTTTTCTAAATCTCTAGGCTTTCTAGGGCCTACTACATGACTTTCACTTTACATAGTAATTATTAATCTTCAAAAGAATTCTGCAAGGTAGAAATGATATGCATTTTATAAATAAAGAAATGTAAACTCAAAAAATTACATCATAACTTGCTCTCAGTCATAAGTAAGTAAGCTGGGATTTTTGTTAAGACTCTGACTCTAGGCCGAAACCGGTTTGGTTCAGTGGATAGAGCACCGGCCTGCAGACTGAGAGGTCCCAGGTTCGATCCGGTCCGGGGCATGTACCTTGGTTGCGGGCACATCCCCAGTGGGGTGGGTGCAGGAGGCAGCTGGTCGATGTTTCTCTCTCATCAATGTTTCTTTTTAAAAAATATATATTTTATTGATTTTTTACAGAGAGGAAGGAAGAGGGATAGAGAGCCAGAAACATCCATGAGAGAGAAACATCTTTCAGCTGCCTCCTGCACAGCCCTCACTGGGGATGTGCCTGCAACTAAAGTACATGCCCTTGACCAGAATCGAACCTGGAACCCTCAGTCCATAGGCTGACACTCTATCCACTGAGCCAAACTGGTCTCGGCTCTCATCGATGTTTCTAACTCTCTATCCCTCTCCCTCTCTGTAAAAAATCAATAAAATATATTAAAAAGAAAAAGACTCTGACTCTAAAGCAAGGTCCACATATTATTAGACATTCATCTTAATGGAGTCTTATGTAACTAAGGCATTAGACAGCCTGACAAATAATTCATTTTTAAAGTCTAACCTTCAAATGCCCTTCGCCTATGAGGAATTCAGAGTAACCAGCATCAGTGGCCAGCAAACCTACGAACTGCATACTGGGCCGTTGTTGTATAAAGGCTTCAACAGCTTTATCTGTCACGTGCTTTCTCCCAGAAACGTCCAGGGAGACCAGGTTGGGTAGGATATCTTTTTGTTCTAATAATCGAAGAGCTATGTCTGATGTAAATTGTTTATCATCTGATATATCAAGATGATTCAGGTATTTTAGTTCTCGAACAACATCTAGTATCTGAGTAGTTGTCATTTTTAAACATTTTAAGTGATGCATGGTTAGAGACTTGAGTCGGTCTTTGCAGGCCAGCAGAAACGTGATGTCTGTGACTGAGGTGTTAGAAATATCCAGGCTCTCTAATCTTGGCAATGAGGCAACTTCAGCCAGGTCTTCATTGTAAAATTGAACGTTGGTGATGCTTAATGCTCGAAGGCCAGAAAGCTGGTTGAAGCACCGCTCATAAGGATCTTCAAGGGACAGAGTTAGTGAATTCAGCACCAGGCACTGGAGATTCTGCTGGATCCACTTATTGCTGCCAAGCCCGCTGATGATGTCTGTAATCGTGATGTCAGCATTCACACCTGTCGCATCAAGTTCCACCAACTTGTGATGGCAGAAGGCTTTGCGAAAAGCAACAGCAGAGATCTTGGCTTTGCGAATGCAAGCTCTCTTTAAGCGCATCTGGTTGCCCCTAAAAATACCTACAGTTCCATCATTCAGGAGACCTAGAAAAAAAAAAAAAAGCAGCACTTCAACTTCAAGAAATGGTTAAAGAAAAGCTAAAATGTCCAGCCTACTTTATATTTCCAAAGCACTCCCGTGTGACAATATTTCATTTAATATATAAAACAACTGACCGAGGTAAAAACATTATCTACAATTTATAGAAGAGTAAACGGAGGCCTAGAGAAGTGATTGACTTTCTCAGAACTAGCAAGAGGCAGACTCAGGGCTGTGGTAGATGTGACAGAAATTAACATCTGGTTCTCCTCATCTTCCTGAACTCATGGACAATTACATTTCCCAGAACACCCTTGGAATTGGATGGGGTTATTTCCCTAGTTCTGCCAAATGGGCTGTAACCTGAAGCACCCGAGACCCAGTGCATAATTTTTCATTCTATCTTTTCCTGCTATGAGAAACGAGAAGCCTTCAAATTCTAGACAGTTAACCTTTATGAGAGTGGAGCTTCCATCAGCCCACATCCTAGGGTGACCATGGAGCAGAACCCTTCATGAATTTGCAGCATTTATGCACCATGAATGAGGTCTAAACTTTGTGTTATGCTACTAGATCTGGGGGTAAAACTGTTAGTAATGCCTTTAAAGCCTATCCCTTTAAATCACTATAACACATTATTAAACACATATCTACAAATACAATTACCGTATTTGCCGGCGTATAAGACGATTTTTTTGGCCCTGAAAAATATGCCTCCAAGTGGGGGGTAGTCTTATACGGCGAGTATATAACAAACTCTGTATTTTGAGTGGAAATGTTAGGGGGTCGTCTTATATGCCCAGTCGTCTTATACGCCGGCAAATACGGTATTTTCAGGGCCAAAAAATCGTCTTATACGCAGGCAAATACGGTAACACGTATGTCTATAGTTCATTACTAAACTACTAGCTAATAAGATCTAAAATATTAAGAGGATCTAGTTTTAATCTTAAATGAGAATAATTTGCCATGTAGGGTTTTCCCTCAATTCTTTTGTATATTGGAAACTTTTGCTTAATTAACCTACTGCCTACATATTTGAGTATGGGGTTTTCTTTTATGAATATTATAGTTTTTTATTTTACTTATTTGTTTTTAAATATATTTTTATTGATTTTTTACAGAAAGGAAGAGAGAGGGATACAGAGTTAGAACCATCGATGAGAGAGAATGAATCATCGATCAGCTGCCTCTTGCACACCCCCTACCAGGGATGTGCTCGCAACCAAGGTACACGCCCCTGACCGGAATCGAACCTAGGACCTTTCAGTCTGCAGGCCGACACTCTATCCACTGAGCCAAATGGGTTTCGGCTATTATAGAATTTTTTAAAAATATCATCTGGAATATTTTATGATGAGCATAATTTGGGTCCCTGAAGACAGATGCAGTAGTCAAGGTCATGGAAGAATCTGAATTGAAATGACTAATCTAAAGATGAGTACTTAGATTATTTAATAGTTAATAGACCACAGCCCAAATAAATTAGGCTATGGAATAAATATGCATTTTAATAAATGACAGATTTGTTTTGTGTTTTTTGAGATTGACAGTTTGTGCATTCATGCCTTAACAATTTATGTGATAAGTTTTATGTGTGTCAGTTTCTGAGGGAGTCAAATAATTGTTTAATCTAACTATTGGTTTTTCCACTTAGATTAAAAGATTTGCTCCTAAAAATAAATAAATAAATAAATAAATAAAATATTCAGAAGATCTAAAGGTTATAGTCCTTCCCTGTCAGATGAACTCAAATACAGTGAACATAGTAACCTCCTGAAATCCCTAAGAGATTAAAATAAAATAATAATAACTCATTATACCAAGAACCAGTAAGGTTTCATACTAAAAATATATATATATAATCTATAAATTCAATATGTGATAACAAAAATGTTAAAATTGACAAATATTTTAAAGGAGCCACCATAAAAAGTGCTTAAGTGGGCAATTACAAATTTCATGCTTGAAACAAATAAAAAATGGAAAGCCTCAGCAAAAAATAAAAGACCTTAAGAAAATCCAAATGGTAATTTTAGAACTGAAAAATACAATAGTAGTTGGGTTCAACTAGAATGGAAGGAACAAAGAAAAGAATCAGTAAACTAAAAGATAAAACAATAAAAATCACTAAAATCTAAACAGGACTGAAAAACATACACTGAAAAAAAACATACACTGAAAAAAAAAAACATACACTGAAAAAAAAAAAAAAAAAGATCAGAGCTATTTGTCATTGAAGCCCCAGGAGAGGAAGAAGAGGGCAGGGTTGGAAAAGTACTAAAAGAAATAATGGCTATAGATCTATGAGAATGCTCAAATAAAATATTATAACAGCATCAAAGACTGGCAAGTATGTGGAGAAACTGGATCTGTCCTATATAGCTGGCAGAGTGTAAAATGGTACTAACACACTTAAAACAGTTTGGCATTTTTCTTTTTTTCTTTTTAAAAAATATATTTTATTGATATTTTACAGAGAGGAAGGGAGAGAGAAAGAGAGCCAGAAATGTCGATGAGAGAGAAACATCGATCAGCCACCTCCTGCACACCCCCCACCAGGGATATGCCTGCAACCAGTGTACATGCCCTTGACAGGAATCAAACCTGGGACCTTTCAGTCCGCAGACTGACGCTCTACCACTGAGCCAAACCGGTTTTGGCTGGCATTTTTCTTAAAACCTAAACATGCAACTATCAAACAACCCAGCAAGAACACTCCTAGGTATTATCCCAGTGGATGAGTGGTCATACAAACAGATCTACTTCATAACATGGACTACTACTCAGAAATACTAGGTGTCCCAGTTGATAATGCAGATATTTTTCAACAGATGGTGTTACATATATGTTGATATATATGTGATTTGATATTATGCTATTTTGTTGTGTTGACAACAAGCTACAAAACTTCATATGTCAAATTTTCTGAAGTGTTAATATCATAGATATTTTTATGCTTAAAAATGTCGAATTCCATGCCAAAAAAAAGAGCATTTGGGGGAAGTTTTAATTTATTACTCTATTAAGAAGAAAAGTACTGCTTTTATTTTGAAGAAAATTGTATTTTGAGAATCCCAAAAGCACAGAATCATGGGTTAATCCAGGTCAACTATCAACATGGACTTCAAGGCCAAATCACTTTGGAAAGAAGACAATGCTCTGTTTTGGTGGGATCAGGAAGGTGTGGTGTATTATAAGCTTCTAAAACCAGGTGAAGCTGTTAATACTGATCACTACCGACAACAAATAATCAATTTGAAACATGCTTTGATAGTAAAATGATCAGAATGGGCCAGAAAACATGGCAAAGTAATTTTGCTTCATGATGACGTACCATCACACACTTCAAAACCAGTTAAAGACACATTGAAAGATCTTGCGAGGGAAGTATTAACCCACCCACCATACTCACTAGACCTTGCTCCTTCACATTCCCACTTGTTCAGATTGATGGCACATGCACTTTCTCAGCAGGCCTTCAAAACGTACGAATAAGTGGAAAGTTGGGTCTCTGAATGGTTTGGCTCAAAACAAGGAAAGTTCTATTGGGATGGTATCCACAAATTACCTGAAAGATGGGGGAAATGTGTAGCTAGTGATGGGCATTACTTTGAATAAAGCACTTTTGATGTTTCTCTTGAAATTATCATGTTTTCTTTGATTACAAAATCCACCATTAAATTAATCAGTACACCTAATAAAAAGGAATAATTGATATACACAACAATCTGGAGGAGTCTTTAGAATAAATGATGCTGAGTAACAAAAGCAAATCCCAAAAGGTTATATACTGAATAATTCCACATATATAACATTCTTGAAATGACAAAATTACAGAAATGGTGAACAGAATTTCAGGAGGGGGAAGGAGGAGAGAAGTGATTATGGCTATAAAAGGGTAATATGGCCCTTGCTGGTTTGGCTCAGTGGAAAGAGCACTGGCCTGCGGATTGAGAGGTCCCAGGTTCGATTTCCATCAAGGGCACACCCCAGGGTTTTGGGCTAGATTCCCAATAAGAGACATGCAGGAGGCAGCCAATCAATGATTCTCTCTCATCATTGTTGTTTCTATATTTCTCTCCCTCTCCCTTCTTCTCTGAAATCAATAAAAACATACGTTAAAAAACAAAACAAAACAGGGTAACACGAGGGATCCTTGTAGAGATGGAAATTTTGACCATATCAATGTCAATATCCTGGTTGTGATTTTGTACAATGGTTTCACTACCACTGGAGAAAGGAGGATATCATCTATATTATTTATTATAATTTCATGTGACTCAACAAAATTGTCTTAAAAATACAACGTTCAATTTTAAAGAGATCACTGCAGAAAATTGAAAAGTGTTGACATGGAATTCCATCTGATGATTTCAAATTTCTTGCTAAGAAAGTGACATAAAGTCTGAGAAGAGCAAAAAACATTTGAAACAATTATGAGGATCACTAGTAATGATCAGAGAAACATCAAGAATGACCAGGCAGTGCTGAGGAGCCTTGGCTTTATATCACCAAACGGCCTCCTCCTCATTCAGGCCTCAGCCCAAGTATCACCTCCTTGGAGAAGCTTTCGTTTATCATCTACGCTAAAGTAGATGCCTTCCTTTTTTTAAATTTTTCCTGGAAACCATGTTCTTTTTCCCTTAGAGAATCTATCACAAGTTGTAATCCTATATGTTTGTTTGCTTCTTAATTACTAGTATGTCTCCACCTGGACTATACACCCCATGTGAGCAACATTTGTGTTTAATACTGTACGCTCAACACCTGACATAGTGCCTGGCATGCAACAGGTGTTCAATAATTTTCTCCGCTGGCACGTCCTTCTTACACATTTTATTTCTATTGAGCCTCTTCTGCACTCATTAGTAACCCCTTTCACAATACATTAAAGATTTCTATTAAGGAAGCTTGTAAAAAAGCAAAATGGGAATAGACACTTAGTTAAGATCAATATTTACCTTGTTTATGCCACAAAGTAAGTTTTCATATATTTTTAAATGTTTTGCAGAAGAAATTTCAGCCTCCTAAGTTAATTAAGACTGATTTTAATTTTAGTAACTATTACAGTGCCTTTTGATATTGTATACATACATTTAGTGAAATGGGTTATTCCTGGGCTATTTGGTTCAGTGTACATTAAATGAATTTTTCTAATTACTAAGTTTAAGAGTCTATAATTGAGAGAATTAAAAATGAAATTAAAAGAGCAAAGAACTTTTAAAGAAGGAAAAAAGAGAGACTATGTATTTGAGCTAAATCTTTCTTTGCTGTCATTCAATCTGCTTGAGTTGTAGCTGACAGCCTGCTCCTTCAGATTATCAATTTTTTAAACATATTTTATTGAATTTTTTACAGAAAGGAAGGGAGAGCGAGAGAGAGTTAGAAACATTGATGAGAGAGAAACATCCATCAGCTGCCTCCTGCATATCTACCACTGGGGATGTGCTTTCAACCAAGGTACATGCCCTTGACTAGAATCGAACCTAGGACCCTTCAGTCTGCAGGCCGATGCTCTATCCACCGAGCCAAACCAGTCAGGGCCAGATTATCAATTCTTTTTTGGTTTTGCTTTGTTAAGCCTCACACAATATTATTTTTTTACTAGAGGCCCCGTGCACAAAATTCGTACACAGGGAGGGTCCATAGGCCGGCCAGCAATCAGAGCTGATCTGTGGGACAACTGGCAGGATGACCAGGGGCCCCCACTGGCATCCGCCTTAGCTGGCCTGGGGCCTGTGGGCTGTGGGCAGCTCCTGCATCAAGTGTCTGCCCCCTTGTGGTCAGTGCACATCATAGTGACCAGTCATTCCACCATTTGGTTGATTTGCATATTAGGCTTTTATTATAAAGCATTGCTTTCCAGAGAGAGTGGAAAGGAGGGAAGGAGTGGAAGAGAGACAGAGGAGAGAGAGGGACATCTATTAATATGTAAGAGACACATCAATTGCTTGTCCCCCATAGGTTCCCTTACCCGGGCCAGGGATGGAACTTGCAACTCAGGTACATGCCCTTGACCGGGAATCAAACCTGAGCAGCCGACACTCTGACCACTGAGCCATGCCATCCAGGGCAATTTTTTTTTAAATTTATTAAGGTATTATCTGTGTACATAGCTTATCATTGCCCCTCCAGGGCAAATTTTTAAAAATAATATATTATATTGATTTTTTTACAGAGAGGAAGGGAGAGGGAGAGAGTTAGAAGCATCAATGGGAGAGAAACATTGATCAGCTGCCTCCTGCATACCTCCTACTGGGGATGTGCCCGCAACCAAGGTACATGCCCTTGACCGGAATTGAACCTGGGACCCTTCAGTCCGCAGGCTGTTGCTCTATCCACTGAGCCAAACTGGTCAGGGCCCAGGGCAAATTCTTAATTTGCCAGGGTCAAAGAATCAATATGCTCTAAATGAGGGTTCCTCAATGAGTTCTTTCAATGAATAAAGTACAGAAGCATTAATGCAAGGAATTTACCCCAAAGCATTTTTTCTTTCTTTCTGCTTTAGTCTAACGATGGCTGAGGTGACCAGCAATATGATTTCCAGACAAATGGGGTATTGGTCTGGGACTATAAATCCTCAATCATTTAGAAAGTCTATTTAGCTTTCAAAGTTGTAATTCATGTTTCAAAAGGTTTCAATTTAATCCCATACCTGAACATGTCAAGGTGTATCAATTTAGGTTTAGTAGGCAGTATAACACAAACACATTGACATTAGATGGCAAAATTCTTATTCCGATTCATAACTCATGAGTGCACATTTCCTGGAAAATTTTGAGCCCTGAGACACAGATAGAAAGAGCAGAAATTATGGTAAGAGAATTATGGATCTCAATAAGTAAAACTTTAGCTTCAGGTTTATTATTATTTTAAATCCTCACCTGAGGATGTTTTTCATTGATTCTAAAAAGAGAGGATAGGAGAAAAACATTGATGGGAGAAAGAAACATCGATCAGTTGCCTCACACTCACCCTGACTGGGGATCAAACTCACCTTTATGAGCTCTGGCTGGGAATCAAACCCATAACTCTTAGATGTACAGGGCGACGTTCTAACCACTGAACCCACTGGCCAGGGGAGCATCAGGTTTATTTTAATAATGACTATTAACAATCTCATTAATCCTTTGAATTTGGTAAATAATTAAAAAATTTTAATGTAAATAAAGTATTTTTAAAAATCAGTATGTATTAGAAAAATATATTATCAATTTTATTGATTCTTTTAGAGAGGAAGGGAAGAGGGAAAGATAGTAACATCGACTGGCTGCCTCCTGCATGCCTCCCATTGGGGATTAGCCCACAACTTGGGCATATGCCCTGACAGGGAACTAAACTGGCAACCTCTTGGTTTATGGGTCAACACTCAACCACTGAGCCATGATCACACCAGCCAGGTTGATATTACCAATTTTAAAAGCATGGAATATTTTTCCCAAAACATTTTATTATGAAAATTTTAAACACACAGAAAAATTTATGAAACAACTTTCTAAAATTATGACAAGAATTGGCAATATGTTCTTTTGTATATTAGTAGTAGTATCCACTCCTGATTATTTGAAAGTGGATATGATTTTTACAAAGATATTAAATAATCTAGAATATTTTTTGGTGAATAGTGCAGGTAATCACATTGGGGTAACACAAATAGGGGCAGCAGGTTACTTCTCTACCCTCAGTTTTCTCATCGGAAGGCAGCTTGAGGAAGTAGAAACACATTTTGGTCAAGCATATAGCCTCTCCAAGACACATCTAGTTAGAGTGACTTAAAACTACTTCCATTATTTTATCTATTTAAAGCAAACATGTCAAACTCAAAGGCTAACACGAGCCAAATAAACAAGGTTTAAGTTTATGTGGGCCTCAAAAAAACAAAAGCTTCATTTTTCATAGAAATGTAGCTTTATTTCGATAGAAACATGCTGAATACAGAGGGCTGAGATAAATGAGTAATCATTAACATAATAGAACATTTTAATAAAAATTAATATTTTTTCTTGAACATTAACTTACCAGACACTGAATAACTGCACAAATTAATAAGCATAAGGCAAATAAACCTATTTTTCTTGTTCTCCGAAAGTGAAATATTTCCTGTTGCACACACCAAACAAGTCAGTACAAGACTAATGATGTGGCAATCGGCTGCTAGTATTAGTGGAGAAAAATGGTACACCTGTGTGTAAGGTGCTTAAGGGAAATGAATGTAACACTGTTATAATAATTAGCCATTAGCGAATGTTGTAGTTCATTATTAATAATTATATGTAACAGGTTATTGTGAAAAATAGGGTACGAAATTAAAAATATATATATATATATTATTGATTTTTTACAGAGAGAAAGAGGGACAGAGAGCTAGAAACATCGATGAGAGAGAAACATTGACCAACTGCCTCCTGCACACCCTGCACTGGGGATGTGCCCACAACCAATGTACATGTCCTTGACCAGAATCAAACCTGGGACCTTTCAGTCCGCACACTGACGCTCTATCCATTGAGCCAAACCGGCTTTGGCAGGGTATGAAATTTTTATTAAAATGTTTTTTATATACTGTTATATTGGCTGGGCCCCAAAAATATTAATTGTGGGCTGCATGCCGCTTGTGAGTTTGACATGCTTGATTTAAAGCATTTGCCATAGTGCTTTATAATACAACTAGTGGCTCAGTGCACGAATTTGTGCACATTGAAAGGAAATTAATTAGAAGAAATACGTATTTTTCGGACCATAAGACGCACTTTTTCTTCACCAAATAGTGGGAGGAAAAGTGCCTGCGTCTTATGGTCCGAGTTGCAGAGCGGCAATATTATTCTGTTATACTTTATTAAATATTTTATTACACTATTTGGTTCAGAATATTTTTTCTCCTATTTTTCTCCTCTAAAAACCAGGTGTGTCTTATGGTGCGAAAAATACGGAACTTTAATATCACTATCCGCCCTTTCTCTATAATAGAAGTGTCAACCAAATTCATGATCAACAATGACAGATGGAAACATGCCTGTGGGATAGGCACCAGTGAGAGCTTTATATGTATTGCACATGCGCAAGTCAACTTAGCCTTTCACAGATATGAAGCAGATTATTATTGTAGATGATGCAGGGAGAACAGAGGGTAAAATATTTAACTGCAACAGTGTTTGACTATATTCTGCACAATGAGAAAACCTGAAGTCATTTTCAAGGTCCACCATTTCTTACTTCTTTTCAGTTGGGTCAAGTTTTTAAGCTTTCTAAATCTCTGTTTTTCAGCTAATGAAAAGAAAATACAATTCCACCAAGTCTCCTATCTACATAATCCAGTGTAACCCTTAACAAGTTACTTATCTGAACCTCAGTTTCATTATTCTAATATATAAAAATCCAGGGGCCATTACAACCAAAACCACCAGACAGACAACCGAAAACAGGCTGCATGGGGTGACAAGACCATCAGGGGGGTTAGTGAGGGACAACCAAATGACTCAACAGCAGACTGTGTGGGGCGACCAGGTTGGCAGGGGGTAGTGAGGGATGACCAAATGACTGAACAGCAGGCTGCATGGGGCAATCAGGTTGGCAAGGGAGGGGCAGCTGGAGGCAACCAGGGGAACAGTTGGAATTGACTAGGCCAGCAGGGGGAGAGGGGAGGGGAGCTGTTGGGGGTGACCAGCCTGGCAGGGGGGCTTTTGGAGGCAACCAGGCTGGCAGGGAGGGCAATGAGGGGTGACCAGGCCAGCAGGAGTGGGAAGTTGGGGGCAACCTGGCCAGCAGGGGGGGGCAGTAAGTATCAACCAGGCTAGCAGTGGGCAGTTAGAAGTGACCAGGCCAGCAGGGGGGGCATTTGGGGGCAACCAGGCTGGTAGGGTGGGGCAGTTCGGAGCAACTAGGCCAGTGGGGGGAGAGGGGGCTGTTGGGGGCAACCAGGCTGGTAGGGGGGACAGTAAGGGGCGACCAGGCTGGCAGTGGGCAGTTAGGGGCGACCAGGCCAGCTGGGGGTGGGGTAGTTGGGGGCAAGCAACAAGGCTGGTGGAGGGTAGGGGGAGTTGGAGGCAATCAGGCTGGCAGGGGGAAAATGGGGGCAATAAGGTTAGCGGGGGGGGGGGGCAGTGAGGAATGACCAGGCCAGCAGGAGGGGGCAGTTGGGGGCAACCAGGCCAGCTGGGGGTGGGGCAGTTGGGGGCAAGCAACAAGGCTGGTGGAGGGTAGGGGGAGTTGGAGGCAATCAGGCTGGCAGGGGGAAAGTGGGGGCAATAAGGCTGGCAGGGGGGGCAGTGAGGAATGACCAGGCCAGCAGGAGGGGGCAGTTGGGGGTGATCAGGCTGGCAGGCAGAGGCAGTTAGGAGCCAGCGGTCCTGGATTGTGAGAGGGATGTCCAACTCAGATATCCCCTGAGGGGTCCCAGATTGGAGAGAGTACAGGCTGGGCTAAGCCCCTTCCCCAACCCCATGCACAAATTTCGTGCACCAGGCCTCTACTTTGTATATAAATGAGATAATAATAGCTTCCTTATATTGTTTTTTTGAGAAATTTTAAGGAAAACATATAAAGTAACTGACATATAGCAAACAATCAAAAAATGATATTATTGTCATATTTTCATTCTATAGTACTTTATAGTTGTAGACAAATTATATTTCCTACTGTAAGATTTTTTAAACCCTATATAGAAATGTATTTTACCTCTTTCTTTGTAAAAATGTATTTATCAAGTTTAAGACAGAGAGAGGAAGAAAGAGAAAAACAAAACTGATTTGCTGTTCCACTTATTTATGCATTCACTAGTTGCTTCTTGTATGTGTTCTGACCAGGGATTGAATCCACAACCTTGGCTTATCATGAAGACACTCTAACTGAACTACCTGGCCAGGACCTAAAGGTATTATATCTCTTCGACTTAAACCTTGAACAGAAGAAATATACATAACCAATCGAAACCAATTTGGCTCAGTGGATAGAGCATCGGCCTGCGGACTGAAAGGTCTCAGGTTTGATTCCGGGCAAGGGCATGTACCTTGGTTACGGGCACATCCCCAGTATGGGGTGTGCAAGAGGAAGCTGATTGATGTTTCTCTCTCATCAATGTTTCTAACTCTCTATCCCTCTCTCTTCCGCTCTGTAAAAAAAATCAATAAAAAATATTTTTTTAAAAAGCCGAAACCGGTTTGGCTCAGTGGATACAGTGTCAGCCAGAGGACTGAAAGGTCCCGGGTTCGATTCCGGTTAAGGGCATGTACCATAGTTGTGGGCACATCCCCAGTGGGGGGTGTGCAGGAGGCAGCTAATTGATGTTTCTCTCTCATCGATGTTTCTAACTCTCTATCCCTCTCCCTTCCTCTCTGTAAAAAAATCAATAAAATGTTTTTTTTAAAAAGAAGTATACATAACCAGAATCTCACAGATGAGACTTAATTTATTTTTTGAATTTGTTTTTTAAGACAGAAGTACTTTGATTTCACATTAGCTATGATTTCCCATTTCAAAGGTTAAAAGCAGAAACAGTTTTTCTATAATAGTATTTATTGATACTTCCACTGCCAAATAAAGATGTAAGGTATATTTCTTATTGATTCTCCCACTGCCAAAAAATATGTAAGGTACATTTTTTTATATCAGCAGACTTCTAAATATTTTGGAATATTTTGGAAGTTAGAGAAGTTATTTTTGCTTTGAGTATAGCTTCTCAAAGAAGAAAAGAGGAGGAGTAGGAGGAGCAATTTTCCCAGATTAAAAAAGAAAAATGCTTATTCCAAATTTCAGAAAAGTGGCAGGGAAAGCAAAAATAAATAAAGTTGTTTTCCTAGAATCAGGCTCATCTGGCCTTTGCTGTTATTTCTTTCTTTTTTTAAAAAAATATATATTTTATTGATTTTTACAGAGACAGAGAGGAAGGGAGAGTAATAGAGAATTAGAAACACCAATGAGAGAGAATCATCAATCAGCTGCCTCTTGCACACTCCCCACTGGGGATGTGCCCACAACCAAGGCACATGCCCCTGACCGGAATCGAACCCGAGACTCTTTAGTCCGCAGGCCAAAGCTCCATCCCCTGAGCCAAACCAGTTTCAGCCTTTGCTGTAATTTCTAAGAAAATAATTAAATGACCACAGTAGCACTTCAAAACCCAGTGCCATTTAACAGCACAAATTTTTTTTCTCTCTGATTATATTATTTTTTTACCATGAAAGGCCATGGTCTGAAGCAGTCGATCAGCCACTTCCTGTGGGAATACTCCAGGTTCTTGCAAACACAATGTTCCATCTTCTCTTGCTGAACAGAAATGCTCAAGATGTGTAGTCAGGAAATTCAAGCAGATATCAAGTAAGGAATCGGGAGATGCCTCCTCCTTGGAGCCCAGGAAAAAACATAAAGGAAACACAAAAGCCAACAAGTTAGTTTCCAGAAAAGTAAAGAATAAAACATTCATTTCCACTTTCAACAGGTATTTTTACTCAGTGTGATACTGTTGTAACTATTTATTTATTGTAACCAGTTATTTATTAATAATAGGAAAGAAGCCAAGGGAGAAGCCAGACATTATAGGCATGTCGTTTGGGCATCTTCATCAGGAAGTGGGCCTCCCACTCCCCAGCGAACCACCACCCAATTCCTGCGGATTGCTGGGGAAGGGACTGGACAAAGGGCAGGATGGACTCATGCACAGAGAAGTTAAGAAGGTACTTGCTATCAGTCAAATTTGAGAACAGAAATCATTGGCTAAAAGGGATGGAACCAATGCAAGCCTGTGATTATTTGGCGATATATAATGCCCAAACAAAGGAATTTCTCTCTCTTGGCTCTTGGAGTTTTTGAGTTAAGGCTCTCTTGGCTCTCTGGTTCCTTTGGCTTTGCTCCTGCCCATGTTTGCTCCATAACCATGTGGCCTGTGGACACACACACACAGAGAACTAATAGACTGCAGCAGGGAACACAATCTAAGCTAACTTGATGCTGGTCTGGACACTGCTCCAATACAGAGTGAAAATTCTGGACACTAGCTTCGCTGAAGCCATGGTTATACTTCTCCCTTGGGGGGAAGAAGGGAAATGGGACCTTAGAAACTCAGGGTTTGATTCCACAGAAATAAAACTTTCTACCATATCCCATCTTCCCAGGTGAGTCTCAGAAAATTCTTTTTCTCTGGATATTGAAAGAAGTCCACTCCAAAGAGCAATCTGTGGGAATGGGGAACTCTCTCCACCAATAACAAGTGCACCATATGCTAGATACTTTGTAGGCAATACAACATGTGACCATGTTCTCAAGAAGTAGGAGAAGAGAAACATTTAAACAAATATTTAAACAAAGCATATTAAATACTACAATAGAGGGCATATTGGGTAGTGTGTAAGCACAAAGCAGGGAGCCTCAATAAATCAAGGATGGCCAGGAACGACCTCAGAAGCAAAGAAGATTAATCTTCCTAAATTATTGCCAGGACCACTCCTCTGCTCAAACCTTCAATGGCCTCCCATGAGCTGAAGAAAAACATAATCTGATATTGTTAGACTGATGCTTGAGGTCTAAAATCTAGCTTCCATGGACACAGATAATAGGGTGATATAAAGCCTGGATTTGGGGGGGGAGGGTTGGAAGGGGTCAATGGGGACAAAATGGGGACATATGTAATACTTTCAATAATTAAGATTTTAAAAATAAAATCTAGCTTCAATTTACTTTCAACTTGATTTCCCACAAAATCCCCATCCCAATCTACACTGAGTAGCCAGATTATTATGATCTCTGAACGTATAATAATCTGGTTATATATATATATATATATATATATATATATATATATATATATACTAATAAAATGGTAATATGCAAATTAACCATCACACCAATACACCCACCAGCCACGCCCACCAGCCAATCAAAACGGGTATGCAAATTAACCCCAACCAAGATGGCTGCCGCCACAGAGAGTAGGAGGGAGGCTTGTGTTTCCCAGGCAATGGAGGAAGCCAAGCTTTCCACACACCCTGGCAGGCCCAGGCCTCCACTCAAGGCTACAAAGTTTCAATTACAGAAGATAAATATATCCCAGATACCAGGGCCTCCACTTGGGTCCCTAGGGGTGTGGCTGGCCTGAAAACTACTACAGGCCCCTATCCCAGGCCGCCCCATGCTCAAAGGGAACCCACACCCTGATCCAGAACACCCTTCAGGGCAAACTAGCTGGCCCCCACACATGCATCAGGCCTCTATCCTATCTAATAAAAGAATAATATGCAGATTGACCATCACTCCAACACACAAGATCAGGGTAGCTGCCCCCATGTGGTCAAAGATTCTGCCCCCATGTGGAGACAAGATAGCCACCACAAGATGGTCAGTAGAGGAGGGCAGTTGAGAGGGACCAGGCCTGCAAGGGAGGGCAGTTGGGAGTAATCAAGCCTGCAGGGGAGGGCAGTTAGAGGTGAACAGGCCAGCAGAGGAGGGAAGTTGGAGGCAAACAGGCTGGCAGGGGAGCAGTTAAACATCAATCAGGCTGGCAGGGCAGTGGTTAGGGGGTGATCAGGCTGGCAGGAAGAAGTGGTTAGGAGCGATCAGGAAGGCAGGCAGGTGAGCAGTTGGGTGCTAGCAGGACACCCCCCCCCCACCCTCCATGAACGGATTTCGTGCACCGGGCCTCTAGAGTGCGCATGTGCATGTGCGTGTGTGCATGTGTGCGTGTGTGTGTGTGTGTTTTAAGAGGCCTGGTGCATGAATCTGTGCATGGGTGGAGTCCAGCCAGCCTGGCTGGGGGAGGGAATATGGGCAGTTGGCCAGTCTGCCTGCTGGTTGAACTACTGGTCAAGGAGACAGTTAGCCTCTTATTATATAGGATATACATTGAGTGGCCAGATTATTATGCGTTCAGAGATCATAATAATCTGACCACTCAGTGTATAATATGATAATTTGGATTTTTAAAAAATTGCTATAGTTGCTGACATTCTCAAAAAAGAAAAAGGTTAGCCCAGTTATTACAGTCTGAGAAATAAAGAACTAATCAAATAAGCACGAAAATTTAAACATAGGATTTAATTACTGAAATAAACACTCTAAACAATGTCTCCCAAAATAATATTATAATTATAACTAGTGGTCTGGTGCACAAATTTGTGCACATTGAAAGGAAATTAGAAGAAATACTTTAATATCACTATCCGCCCTTTCTCTGTAATAGAAGTGTCAACCAAATTCATGATCAACAATGACAGATGGAAACATACCTGTGGGATAGGCACCAGTGAGAGCTTTATATGTATTGCGCATGCGCAAGTCAACTTAGCCTTTCACAGATATAGAATAAACTTGCTTAATTAGACCTGCTTTCTGATTTAGCTAAACTTTTTCCAGCCCAGTGAAGCACCCCAACTTCTCTTTCAGGTAATTATCAGCAACACAGCAGTAAACATCAACATGAAGCAGATTATTATTGTAGATGATGCAGGGAGTACAGAGGGTAAAATATTTAACTGCAACAGTGTTTGACTATATTCTGCACAATGAGAAAACCGGAAGTCATTTTCAAGGTCTACCATTTCTTACTTCTTTTCAGTTGGGTCAAGTTTTTAAGCTTTCTAAATCTCTGTTTTCCAGCTAATGAAAAGAAAATACGATTCTACCGAGTCTCCTATCTCCCTAATCCAAGACTTCTGTGAGGATCAAATGAGATGAGGCATGGGAAAACACTTCACAGATATTTAGTTACAGTGTGAAATGTTTCCACTTGACTATCAAGCAAGTGTATTCCTGGACTGAAGAAACTGCAAGAAGCCTAGTCATTGCTAGGGAGAGGAAACTGGGCGTTGCTATAAGACATCATTATCCGGATGGACACTTAGCATATTAGCCTTTTATATATATATAGACTAGAGGCCTGATGCATGAAATTTGTACATAGGGGGTGGGGAGTGTCCCTCAGCCCAGTCTGCACCCTGTCCAATCTGCAACCCCTTGAGGGAAGTCCGATTGCCCGTGTAGGCCCAATCATGATAGGATTGGGCCTATACGGGCAGTCAGACACCCCTCTCACAATCTAGGACTCTAGTTCCCAACTGCTCGCCTGCCTGCCTTCCTGATTGCCCCATAGCCACTCCCCTGCCAGCCTGATTGATGCCTAACTGCTCCGCTGCCAGCCTGATTGCCCCTAACTTCCCTCCCCTGCAGGCATGGCCACCCCTATCTGCCCTCCCCTGCAGGCCAGCTGTGTCCACATGGGGGCAGCCACTTTTGACCACATGGGGGCAGCCATCTTATGTTGGGAGTGATGGTCAATTTGCATATTATTCTTTTATTAGATAGAATAGAGGCCTGGTGCATAGGTGGGGGCCAGCTGGTTTGCCCTGGAGGGTGTCCTGGATCAGGGTGAGGGTTCCCTTGGGGTGTGGGGCAGCCTGGGTAAAGGGCCTGTGGTGGTTTGCAGGCTGGCCATGCCCCCAGCGACCCAAGCAGAGGTCCTGGTATCTGGGATATATTTATCTTCTATAATGGAAACTTTGTAGCCTTGAGCAGAGGCCAGGGCTGGCCAGGAAGTTTGGCTTCCTCCATCGCCTGGGAAACCTAAGCCTCCTGCTCGCTTCGTGGTTGCAGCCATTTTTGTTGGATTTATTTATCTTCTATAATTGAAACTTTGTAACCTTGAGTGGAGTCCTGGGCCAGCCAGGGTGTGCAGGAAGCTTGGCTTCCTCCATTGCCAGGGAAACCCAAGCCTCCTGCTCACTCTGTGACTGCAGCCATCTTGGTTGGGTTAATGTGCATATTCACTCCAGATCGGCTGGTGGGTGTGGCTTGTGGGTGTAGTGGAGGTGTGTGATCAATTTGCATATTACTCTTTTATTAGATGGGACTATAATAGCTACCATCCATTAGGTACCTTCAATATGACTATATTGAGTGTTTTACATGCATTACCTATTATTTCACTTTTTGCAAATATCTCTATTTGCAGGTGACAATTTTGTATAAAGAAAATCCTAAGGAGCTCATAATACAAAAAACAAACAAACAAATAAAAAAACCTATCAGAATAATAAAATAAGTATAGCAAGATTGTAGGATAATAGATCAATATAAAAATATCTATTATATTTCTATATTATACTTACAATGAATAAGCTGAAAATGAAATTAAGAAAACAGTTCTATTTGCAATAGCATTAAGAGTAAAACACTTAGGATAAAGATAAGAGTCCTACCTCACAAGGTATAAAAACTAACTCAAAATAGATCAAAGACCAAAATGCAACAGCTACAACTATTAGCTCTTAAAAAAAAATTATAGATATAAATCTTCCTAACTTTGGATTAGTAATTGGTTTCTTAGATATATAATAACAAAAGCACAACCTTTAAAAAAAGAACAGATAAATGAACTTCATTAAAATAAAGAACTTTTGCCCTGGCTAGTATGGCTCAGTTGGTTGGGAATCATCCCGTGTACTAAGAAGTTGTTGGTTCTATTCCCAGTTAGAACACATGCCCAGATTGTGGGCTCCATCCCCTGTGGAAGATGTGCAAAAAACAGCTGGTCAATGTCTCACTCTCACATCAATGTTTCTCTCTCCCTCCCTCTCCTTTCCTTTCTCTAAAAAAATTAGGTAAAAGATCTTTTAAAAAAATAAAAAACTTTTGTGCTTCAAAGTTATCATCAATGAAGTGAAAAGAAAACCTATAGAATGGGAGAAAATATTTGCAAACCATATATCTAATAAGGGATTTCTATCTAGAATCTTATATAATAAAAGCCTAATATGCTAAATGTCAGGTCATCCACTCGGCCATTCTACCAATCAAAGTGTAATATGCTAATGATATGCTAAGGCTGCTCAATTGTTCACTATGATGTGCACTGACCACGAGGGGGCAGTTGACCAGTCACTATGATGTGCACTGACCATCAGGGGTAGACACTCCGATCAACAGGTTAACTGTTGGGGTTTGGCTGATCGGGATTGAGAGAGATGGGCCGGACATGCCCTGGAGACCTCCTGCAGTCCCTCCCCAGCTGGCCAACCTCTTATGTTCCTCCCAGGCCCCAATCATACACCAGGGGGGTCCCTCAGCCTGGCCTGTGCCCTCTTGCAATTCGGGACCACTCAGGGGATGTCAGAAAGCTGGTTTTGGCCCAATGGTGAACTGGTCACTATGATGTGCACTGACCACCAGTGGGCAGACACTCAATGTAGGAGCTGCCCCCTGGTGGTAAGTGTGCTCCCACAGGGGCAGCGCCGCTCAGCCAGAAACCAGGCTCATGGCTGGTAAGTACAGTGGCAGTGATGGGAGCCTCTCTTGTTTCTGTGGCAGTGCTAAGGATTTTCGACTGCCGGCTTAAGCCCGCTCCCCATGGGGTGTGGGCCTAAGCCCACAGTCGGACATCCCCCCAGGGCTCCTGGACTGAGGGCGTAGCTGGGCTGAGGGACCTCCCTGAGTATACAAATTTTGTGCACCGGGCCCTTAGTATAGTATAAAGAACTCTTACAACTCAAGAATGAAAAGACAATTAAAAATGGCCGAAATCGGTTTGGCTCAGTGGATAGAGCATCAGCCTGTGGACTGAAAGGTCCCAGGTTTGATTCCGGTCAAGGGCATGTACCTTGGTTGCGGGCACATCCCTAGTAGGGGGTGTGCAGGAGGCAGCTGGTCAATGTTTCTCTCTCATCGATGTTTCTAGTTATCTATTTCTCTCCCTTCCTCTCTGTAAAAAAATCAATAAAATATATATTTTTCTAAAAACTCACTTCTGTGAAATCAACTTTCTAAAAAAAAAAAATTAGGCAACCATCTAAAAGGATATTGCTCAAAACAACAACAACAAATGACCAATAATCTGAGGAAAGACACTCAATTCCATTAATCATCAGGGAAATGCAAATCAAAATCACAATCAAATAACATTCCACACCTACAAGCATGGCTATAATATAGTCAGCCCTTGCTGATGTGGGTCAGTTGGTTGGCTGTCATCTCATGCACTAGGATGTTGCCAGTTCAATTCCTGGTCAAGGCACATACAAAAATCAACCAAATGAATGCATAAGTAAGTAGAAAAACAAATATACTGTAGAGAGCGTGTGGGAAGGCACATGAGCATTTCTTTAATTATTGTCAGCTGAATCCAGTGGCATTCGCAGAACCACGTCCTAGAAACACACCTTGCCAGAGACAGGTGTGTTGTCAGCCTGACCTTCAGCTCAGGCCAGGGGGTAGGTTTCATTATCTAAACCCAGCCAAGCACAGAGAACAAACATGATTATCGGGCACATCCCGTACTGATGATTACAACACCACAAGAATGCACATAATCTCCTTTGTCTTGAGCTTTAGTAAAACTTCCTGTTTTTTGCTGTATAAAATAAAAGGGCTGTATTGGGTATGGGTCTCTGTCTCTCCATCAGAAGACAGTGGTCCCACCCAGTTCCAGCTTTCCTTATTGTATTTGTGTCTGTCTCTTTCATTTTCTCAATCCCCCATCTCCCCTGCTCAGAAACCGAACCACTCTCTAGCTGCGCTGGACACGGAAAAGAGAGAAATATTTATAATAGATCTCTCTCACTCTCTCATCAATTCAAAGAGAAATTCCAAGCCCTAGTCTGTATGCCTCAGTTGGTTGGAGCATCGTCCCATACACCAAAAGATGGTGGGCTCACTTCCCTGTCGGGGTACATACTGACTGGGGTTGTAGGTTCAATCTGGGGTCTGGCATTTGCAGGAGGCAACTAATGGAAGTTTCTCTCTTACATCAATGTTTTTCTCTCTGAAATCAATTTTTTTAAAAACCTCTCTTCTTTGTGGAGGATAAATTAGTTAAAAAAACAAAACTAAACCACATACTCCAAGATTTATTTAAAGTAATAGTTAACCAGGGGGGGAAACTGTGTGTGTGTGTGTGTGTGTGTGTGTGTGAGAGAGAGAGAGAGAGAGAGAGAGAGAGAGAGAGAGAGAGAGCGAGAGCGCAATAAAGCACACAGAATAAAATGCTAACATTTGGGGAACTTGGGTGAATGCTACATGAGAATTCTTTGTATCACTTTTGTAACTTTTTATATGTCTGAAATTATTTTTTAAAAAGGTTAGAAAACAAAATAATGATTAAAACTCCCATGATTTCAAACAAAACTAGACAAGGGATTACTTCTTCAGTGGAATCTGTTATGGTCATAAAGAGTTTGGCCAAAACCAATTTGGCTCAGTGGATAGAGTGTCAGCCTGCAGACTAAAAGGTCACAGGTTTGATTCTGGTCAAGGGTATGTACCTGATTGCGGGCACATCCCCAGTAGGAGGTGTGCAAGAGGCAGCTGATCGATGCTTCTCTCTCATCGTTGTTTCTAACTCTCTATCTCTCTCTCTTCCTCTCTGTAAAAACTCAATAAAATATATATTTTTTAAAAAGAGTTTGTCTGTTATGGCAAATTCAGAAGAGGAACTAAAGCTTTGGTGAAAGAACTAAGCAGATTATACAGATTTAAGTTTCACCCCCTAGTGGTGACAGCTAGATAAACTCTTGGAGTGATCAGAGATAACTAAGTCCTCTATCACAAAGTACAGCAGGAGGAATGACAGAGTACCTGAACACTGACTGAAAAAATATCCAAATGCAAATAGGAAAAACAACAATTCCACTCTGAAAGAACAACATAGCCCTTTAATTTTCTTTGCTTAATGTGGTGTTTTCTGAAACAGGATATAATTGCAACACTGTGAATTGTTGAAATAAAATTTGCCAAGATTGGTCTTCTGACTGCTGGTCAGAGTGTAAATTAGCATGATTTTTCTGAATATAAAGGATTTAATAATTATCTTTAAAATACCCATATTCTTTATTCAGTACTTCTTCATCCACGAATTTGTGGAGGAAAAATGGGAGGGGGGGGGAATAAAAAGTGCCCTGACTGGGTAGCTCCATTGGTTAGAGCAGGGGTGGGCAAACTTTTTGACTCAAGGGCCACAATGGGTTCTTAAACTGGACCGGAGGGCCGGAACAAAAGCAACCTGACCATGCTGGCACTCTCATCTTGGGCTGCTGGTGAAAGAGCGGAAGGGATAGCAAGAGAACCCTCCATTCTTTTGGCTCCGCGAGCCGGAATGGGCCGGATCCGGACCGCAGGCCCTAGTTTGCCCATGGCTGGGTTAGAGCATTGTCCCATATGCTAAGTTTGCAGGTTTGATTCCCGATCAGGGCACATTCAAGAAGCAATCAATGCCCAGGGGACCAACCGTGTGCCCCGGATGAGTCGTGTGTCCCAGGGGGCCGAGTGCCCCGGGTGAGCCGTGTGTCCCAGAGGGCCCTGTGCCCTGGGTGAGCCATGTGTCCCAGTGGGCCATGTGCCTCGGGTGAGCCATATGTCCCAGGGGGCCGTGTACCCCGGGTGAGCAGTGTGTCCCAGGGGAAGCAGTGGGACCCAGGGGGAGGGGCAGTGAGAACCAGAGGAGGAGCGGACTCTATTCGTGTGGTCCTGAGATAGTCACCATAAAACAAGCAGACTGCCAAATGAGGAGCAGATTCTATTCATGTGATCCTGAGATAGTCACCATAAAAAAAGCAGATTGTCAAATGACAGTGGGGAGGGGAAGGAGACCTGGGGGGAGATAAGAGAACAACCGAAGGACTGGTATGCATGAATATAAGTACAACCAACGAACACAGAACTCTGGGGAGGGAGGGCATGAATGGGAGGGGGGGGCAATGGTAAGATATGTACACATATAATACCTTAATAAAAAAAATTGAGGAAAAATAAATAAATAAAAGAACGAGAATTAAACCTCCAAAACCCATAACTACATACAAAAATGGTAAACAAATTATGCTATATCAACTCTATAGAATATTACACAGCATAAATGTGTACATCTATATAATAAAAATCCAGTGGTCATAATGCCGTTAATGACCAAAGACCAGTCACCAGGAGACTGCATGTGTAGCAAGGTGCACACATGTGGGCGGGGACTTGACTCTGATCCCACGGCAAGCTGGAGTCAGGGGAATCCCATAGCGCCAGGGGGACTTGGGGGAGTCCGGACTCAGGGGTCCCGGGTCTCAGGCGATTTCCTGTGGTTCTGGGTCTTACGCGATTTCGTACACTGGGTCACTAGTTTATAACTAGTTAGAATAACTTTTAACAAAATGGTAAAATGTTGAGAATAAAATATTCATCTGAGCTAAGTAAAAACTACATATATAGCAAGATTTCAATTAAACATCTATTAGGCATAGGAAATATTACCTGAAAAGTTATTTCAGAAGGTTAGAAATTATCTCTAAATTAAATAACATGACTTGGGATGGTGAACACAATACAGAGTTCAGATGATCTGTCGTGGAATTGTGTGACTGAAAACTGTATAATTTTGTTAACCCAGTACCACCCAAATAAACCAATAAAAAGGAAAAATAAACAGATCGAATAAAACAATTTGTTGGTAAACCTATAGAGAAGATCAAGGAAAAGGTTTTAAATAAAAAAGGATAGTGGATACCTTGAGCCGGGGAGTGACATAGAGGAATATGGTAGACAGGGGGGGAAATGGCAGTGGTCTTGTTCTATTTCTTTTTTTTTTTAAATATTTTTAATTGATATTTTACAGAGAGGAAGGGAGAGAGATAGAGAGCTAGAAATTTCGATGAGAAAGAAACATTGACCAGCTGCCTCTTGCACACCCCCTACCAGGGATGTGCCCACAGCCAAGGTACATGCCCTTGACTGGAATCAAACCTGGGACCTTTCAGTCCGCAGACCAACGCTCTACCACTGAGCCAAACCAGTTTCGGCTTGTTCTATTTCTTAACTTGGATGCTGGGATTTTAAATATTTGTCTACTATGTTCTATGGCTTACATAAATGTTTCATATCATCATCTGAATATATCAAATTATAAAAATTAAAAAAAATGATGAAAATAAAAACTTTGGCCCAGTCCATGTGGCTCAGTGGTTGAGTGATGGCCATAACATACACATATTTCTCCCCTTAAATTAACCATTCTCACTACTGCTTATTCCCTTTTCTCTATCTAATCTTATATTCCCAAGAACTGTGGTCAGCAAACTGCGGCTTGAGAGCCACATGCGGGCGGCTCTTTGGCTCCTTGAGTGTGGCTTTTCCACAAAATACCACGGCCTGGCAAGTCTATTTTGAAGAATGGCGTTAGAAGTTTAAGTTTTAAAAATTTGGCTCTCAAAAGAAATTTCTTTTAAATATATATATATATATTTTATTGATATTTTACAGAGAGGAAGGGAGAGAGACAGAGAGCTAGAAACGTCGATGAGAGAGTAACATCGACCAGCTGCCTCCTGCACACCCCCCGCCGGGGATGCGCCCACAACCAAGGTACATGCCCTTGACCGAAACCGAACCCAGGACCTTTCAGTCTGCAGACTGACGCTCTACCACTGAGCCAAACCGGTTTCTGCTCAAAAGAAATTTCAATCATATTGTTGATATTTGGCTCTGTTGACCAATGAGTTTGCCGACCACTGTCCCAGAGGTTTTACCACTAATAATGATGGACTGGGAGAGTTTTCAGTGGAAAGGCAAGGGAGCAGCTATGATGTATAAGTGAAGTAGACAGAAAATAAAAAGAGAATTTTGAGAAGATCTGTGAACTCTATTCTATTTCAGAATGTTCCAAATTTTGCAAATAAAAACTTTGAGTTATTTCTAAATGACATTTTGACTGCAGGATTGTGTTCCATGGATTATGTCACTGCTCTGAAACTAGACTGCCTCGGTCACAACTTAAATAGTTATACATCAGCAATTAAAGAATTTCTCCTACTATTAAAGCTAGGTATATCACAAATCTTCTCTTCTGCTCCTGCCTTTAGATATCACAGAGCAGAGTCATGGAGGACAGAATAGTACCTAGGGGAGACACCAAGGCTTTTAAATGTTGGGGGAGAGGAGAAGAAAAGCAAATAATAATAAAAAGAATCTTTGTCATTAAACATTTGCTTAGTGCTTCAATTTATAAAGTCTTTTCAAAACAATCTTTATGACTCTGTAAGGTAAGGAGAATTGAAATTATTTTTGTTGAGGAAACAGGTTCAGAGAAGGAATGTTACCAATAGTAGCTATGCCTTCCTTTTATATATGTTGTTCTTCTCCTTGAATGCCCTTCTATACCTGTCCATCTATCAAATTCCTACTCATACTAAAAGAAACAGTACATATGTCCACTCCTCCACAAAGCTGTCCTTCACATATCTACAAAAATACAAGTAGATATAATCACACTACATTTTGTATATATGTAGTTCTATTAGTTATGCATTGTATAACTTTTATTCCTTTAGCTCTCCCCTCCAGACTATGAGTTCAAAGAAATTAGTAGTTCTTAAATATCTTTTGTCTGTCCCACTTGGGAGTTTTTTAATACTTTCTATTACTGATTCAACCAAGTAAGACTTCCAGGGATAAACACTAATATAACTTTAGATACATATAATCCATTTACCTTCTTCTTTCCCAAACACAGTCATTTCACAAATGAGGAAAAAGTCAAGAATATAGAACCACCCTGGTGGGCATTGCTCAGTGGTTAGAATGTCGGCCCCCACAACAAAAGATTGCAGACTTGCTTCCCAGCCAATGGCATGCGCCTGAGCTGCAGGTCCAGGTCCAAACCCCACCCCCAGGCAGGGCGCAAGTGTGAAGCAACCAATCCATGTATCTTTCTCACATCAGTGTTTCTCTTCTCTTTCTTCTCTCTCTCTCTCCTCTCTCTCTCTCTCTCTCTCTCTCTCTCTCTCTCTCTCTCTCTCTTTCTCCTTCCCTCCCCGCCCCCTCTTCTCCCGCCCCTTCCTACCATTCTCTCTAAGAATCAATGGAAAAAATGTCCTCACTCCTCAAGTGAGAATTAAAATATATATTGTATTCAAGGGTATAAATATAATGAACTATTTTGGCATGAACAGTGGGAAGCTATTTTTCTGTTTTAAAAACCACCAACTGGGGTAGGAGAGGCTGGGGGAAGGTCAATTGGAGAAAAAAAGAGAGAGAAAGAGAGAGAGACATATGTACTACTATTTGTAATACTTTAAACAATTAAAAAAAAACACCAACTACTTTCAGAGATCCATAGGTGTCAAATAATGCAGGTAAGACAAACTTCTTGCATGTATCATTTTATGGACTGGCCAGTGCGGCAAATGGCTGTGCCAAAGGACAAGAAGCTGGAGTTCCATCTATAAGAGATCATGGCCTGGTAAGGTAAATAAATCTCCTTCCCTTCAATCTTTTTTTTTTTTTAATATTTTTTATTGATATTTTACAGAGAGGAAGGGAGAGAGATAGAGAGCTAGAAACGTCGATGAGAGAGAAACATCAACCAGCTGCCTCTTGCACACCCCCCACCGGGGATGTGCCCGCAGCCAAGGTACATGCCCTTGACCAGAATCGAACCTGGGACCTTTCAGTCCGCAGACCGACGCTCTATCCACTGAGCCAAACCGGTTCTGGCGTCCTTCCCTTCAATCTTAGCACATGTAGCAAAACTATTCCAAGAAACAAAACAAAAATTCAAGTCAATAATCACCGAGCTGTTGAGTAGATCATAGGAATCACTAACTCAAAGAGATACTTTAGCATCATTTCCTCCTAACTTTCAGCATGAGTTTTGAAACAAAATACAGTAAACAGAGAAGCCGGGTTAATAACGGAAAAAGCACTGGGTTTGTAGTCAATCCTGGCTCTGTTACTTAGTAGCTGTGTGACATTAGGAAAATAAATTAACTTCTCAGTTTTCTTATTTGTAAAATTGATGCTAACCCTCTATCGTGACAATCACAAAAAGGAATAAATGGGATGTACATGAAAATGCCTTTAAAATATTAAAGTACTGCCAAAACCGGTTTGGCTCAGTGGATAGAGCATCGGCCTGCGGACTGAAGGGTCCCGGGTTCAATTCCGGTCAAGGACATGTACATTGGTTGTGGGCACAACCCTGGTGGGGGGTGTGCAGGAGGGAGTTGATTGATGTTTCTAGCTCTCTATCCCTCTCCCTTCCTCTCTGTAAAAAAATCAATAAAATATATTTTAAAAAAATACTAAAGTGCTATGCAAATGTCAACATAATTGAATAAATAGTTTCTGGTATAAAAGTTGGGTAATATATTCATGAAAATAAGAGTTCAAATGTATACAAAATTTAAAGTTATAAAAGCAGCTTCCCATTATCCCATAGTACTATAACTAATAGAACATACCCACTCTACTATAATAATTACCTTTAACTTGCCAGAGTTTTACATTTTTTTAAGAGGTGGAGGGATCACAGAGAGAATTTAATACAACTGTTTCATTAGAATAAAAAAAAATGGAGGCATAGAGAGGTGAAATGATTGCCAAAGGTTACAAGGCCCATGAAAAGTAAATGACAATACATAACCAAGAACATTCAAACTTTTTAAATATTTCATATTCTCCTTTTCTAAAAATGCCTTCAGAAAAGGAGAATATGACATTGAACAGGCATTAAGATGCTGGAGAGCTAAGAAAAATGTTTATACAAAACAGAACTGCAGATAGGAAAAAAGAAAAAAAAAGATCTTTTTATAGAGCTAACAAAATGTTTAAATGATTAACCACCCCTCTAAATTTACCTTGTAAGTGATCTTTACTTGTGTGTTTAAATATTCTATTATCTGAAAAGACACCTCCACAAATTATAAACTAGTAATTTGCAAGTATTTATACAAAGGGATATTGTTTTGCAATTCATCTTGAAATCACTTGGCTTCCTTCCTAACTCCAGCTCTACTCTTCCGGACAGAAATAGGTATCTTAGGTCAAAAGTACCATTTAGGCTAGCATCTGATCCAACATTTCTTACCCATCAAACCTCTTCTCCCTCAGGGTACCTATGGAGAGCGTTCACCTTTTTTGCCCTCTTTTACAGCTCACATCTTCGGTTAATCACCTTATTCAATTCTCTACGAATACATTCTTCCAATGAATAAATATTTATCTTTTTAGTATGTCTCAGGCATTATGGAAAGTGCTTAAGACCTGGAACTGATAAAACACTGTATGTCCTTGCCCTCAGAGAGCTCACAATCTGGAGAGACAGCAAGACTCGCTAACGATACCGGCCCTGGCCAGGCAGCTCAGTTGATTTAGCGTGTCCTCCTGATACAGCAAGATTGTGAGTTCGATCTCCAGTCAGGGCACATACAAGAAGCAACCAGTGAATGCATAAAAGAAGTGGAACAAATCAATGTTTCTCTCTAAAAAAAAAAAAAAAAAAAAAAAAATACTACCACCACAGAGTAACTGTTGTAACCAAGACATATACACGGTATAGGAAAGGCATATGGAAAAAAGTATACAAGGCTGCCTGAAGGTAACTGAAGGCTTCAAAAAGGAGGTAACATTTAAGGCAGTGGTTTTCAATCTTTTCATCTCATGGCACACATAAACTAATTACTAAAATTCTGCAGCACATAAAAAGTAGGCTATATTTTTTGCCGATATGATAAAAAAAAATAGGTATGCTAGTAATTTTAATTCACATTGGATGGCTATCACTGTATTGGCTGTTGTCATTTTTTTTTTTTTTTGACAGGGAAAAGAGATCGGTGCCACTAACTAAATAGTAAGGTATTGCATGTTTTATAATTTCTTGCGGCACACCACTGTGCCTGCCTGCCTGCCGCAGCACACCAGCTGAAAATCGCTGGTTTAAGGCGACACATGAAGATTAGCTAGTAAAGAAGGGGACAGCATTCTAGGCAAAAAGAAATAGTGTAAGCAAAACTCAAAGCAGGAAAAACAGTATAATGTGTGCTTAGGATTATAGAATATAAAATGAAAATACTTTTATGTTGTTCTTAATCCTCACCCAAGGATATTTTTCCACTGATTTTTAGAGAGAATGGAAGGGGGAGGGAGACGGAGAGAAATGTCGGTTGCCTCTAGCAAGCACTCTGACCAGGGCCAAGGAACCTGCAACCAAGGTACGTGCCCTTGGCCAGAATCGAACCCGGGACCCTTCAGTCCTCAGACCAGTACTCTATCCACTGAGCCAAACCAGCTAGGGTTAAAACAATTTTTCCCCCATAAAATGATTATTCATTGAACGATTAGATCACAAGGGTCCTAGTATAATACTCAAGACACTTTCATTGAACAACTATTTGCTAAGCCCCTACTATGTCCCAGACACTGACAAGTACACAGGATACAGATCTTTGTAGACCCACTGTTATCCATATGTATGGTTGCCAATTGAGTTATACAGTACAGTCTGTGTGGCCACAGCAGTACTGTAAGAACACTGTAAACTAGTGGAGTCTAAATGGCAGGCTCCTTGGGACCATAAGAAAATCTACAAATCCACATTCATACCAAGTATGCTGTCTCTATATATAATAAAATCTTAAAATATATGCTGTTTTTTAATGCATAATAGATGCTGTTAGAATTAGGAGCAGGTTAGAATTAAGAGCAGCAGCATTTTAAAATAATATTGAGTCCCTACCTGTCTTTTGCTTTCCCCCTCAAATTAATGTGTTCTGAAAGTATATTCCTGTCATATCTCACAAGCTTTCAATGTTTGAAAGGTATCTAAATGCTAAAGACAGAATGCCATCAACACCTGATGTACTGCTTCAAGTGCTTTGTAGAAGGCAATTTGGCAATGTGGATCAAGAACCATAAAACTGTACATATCCTCTGATCAATTTTTTTTCAATAAATATGAATTACTTTTAGAGTGGAAACAATGGTACAAATATTTTAAATGCTTGAATTCAGTTTAGATTCCTACAACCACACAAGAGCCCAGGAAATGTGTTTGAAACAGCACAGGCTTAGAGGTCAGAGAATCCTGTGCTTGAATCCTGCTGTCATTAACACCGTTATGATCTTAGGAAAGTTATTTGATTTTTCAAAGCCTCAGTATTCTTATGTGTGCAATGAAAAAAAAATTATCAACCTTATGGGACTGGGAAGATTAATTAGTATAGCATCTGACACATTGTGTGCTCATTAAATGAAAGCTGCTGTATGAGCTCATACTCCTCTAAATATATGTTCCAGTATTCAAGAACACTGTTTTAACATTACTTTTCTATTCTAATTACTATTCACATTGAAAATGTCTTTTATTCCACTACAAATGCTGACTATTTCTGCCACTTACTGGTTAAGTGTGTTTTTAAGGGCTAGCTTTAGAACCAATGAAAAAAGTAGTGGTCTAGCCAGCATTTCCCAATGGCTCACATCATTAAATTCAATACTGATGTCTACCTCAATAGGTATATTTTAAACCACTTAATAAAATAATTATCACCTTTTTTTCTCCTTTAAAAACAGAATAGTTTGAGGATATCCAAGATTTTATCTGCTGCACGTAAGTGAATTAATAAAAATTAGGAGACTGGCTCATAATATTATAGTGGTTCAACTGTTACAACTTCATCTGAACACTGAACGTTATATTAAAATTATTTTTATTCTTATGATGAACTATTGGTTAAAGACAAGAAACATTAGCTACATTGATGATGAAACAAGTAAATGAATGCATTTATCTGATCAGGATTCTTAAATGGTAGGTACTACATTAAGATAGCTCAGTGTTTATTTTTTAATTGATTTTTAAAGAGAGAGAAAGGGAGAGGGGAGAGAGAAACATCAATGTGAGAATAGAACATCAATTAGCTGCCTCCTGCATGCCCCTTACTAGGGATATAGCTCAAAACTCGGCATGTACCCTGACTAGGAATCGAACCAGCAACCTTTTGGTCCAACTGAGCAACACTGGCCAGGGAAAGATAGCTTAGTATTTTTTAAGCATTAAAACAATGTGATAGTTATATCCACTTAGGATCTCCATTTATTATATGTAAACTATCCATGCTTCCAATGTTTTATTTATTTCAAGTAGCAGCCTGGAAACATTCCCTTTAGTCTGTCATTTAGAAACAAAACAGAACAATTATAAAAACCTATTGTTTTTAAGTACAAAAATACAAGAATTCCAAATTTAATGTTAGAAAGCCAGTTATCTATTTTGATGCCATAAACATCATTAAGTCTATTCTACATTGTAATATATATTCATTTTAAAATATGACAATGATTTATCTCATATTAATGTGTCATTTGTTAAATAGGAAGAGGAAATTTGTTTTAATGTATTTTGCTCAATGTATTATTAAATAAATTATACATGTAATTTAAAATAAAATATATTTTACTTAAAATCACTCCTTTCTCATACCACACAAAAAAATATTTTTAAAATTAAATAAGTTTGCCGAGACCGGTTTGGCTCAGTGGTAGAACGTCAGTCTGTGGACTGAAAGGTCCCAGGTTCGATTCTGGTCAAGGGCGTGTACATTGGTTGTGGGCACATCCCCAGTAGGGGGTGTGCAAGAGGCAGCTGGTCGATGTTTCTCTCTCATCGATGTTTCTAGCTCTCTATCTCTCTCCCTTCCTCTCTGTAAAATATCAATAAAATATATTTTTCTAAAAATTAAATAAGTTTGCCCCTGGCTGGTGTGGCTCAGTTAATTGGGCGTCATCCTGGGCACAGAAGAAGTGGCGGTTCAATCCCTGGTCAGGGCACATGCCCGAGGGCTTGATTCCCAGTAAGAGACAAGCAGAAGGCATCCAATGTTCTGCTCTCACGTCAATGTGTCTCTCTCTCTCTTCCCCTCCCTCTCTCTTCCTTTCTCTCTAAGAATAATTTTTTAAAATTGAGTACTGATTCTCTCTACATGACCTAATACATTACCTTTGGGAGACTTTGTTTGTAAATAAAGGACTTTGGTATAGTAAATTTACTTTTAATATTCTCATAAATTCCTAAAGGCTGCACACATATGAAAACTGAGGCTCAGTGAGCAGGATTGCAAAACTGTTACTGATTCTGTTTCTTATACAACTCCACAGTGATGTCTCTATGGAAAATTCACTGAAAGTGGGGTGGCAGAGCCTATTTCATTTCTCTACATTCTCCTCCCTCCAGTTTAAATCACCACCACCATAGCAAGGCTAGGGAGAAAGCTCACATGCTTATTTTTCACCAAGAGGAGTGCAATAGCTCTTCCCACTCCAAACCATGTTTCATATTGATTTATAGTGATCATCCCTTCAAATCTCTTAATTATGACATCCCTTCACACATAAAAGAACTTCCAAGGTAACTCGGTCTACAATGAGGTCAAAACTCCTGAATCTATGAGTCAAGGTCCTCCATGATCTGACCATAGGTTCACCTAGCCTCATCTCCTACTGCACCCTCAGTCTAGAGTCACACATTGCCCAGAACACAGCATGCCTACTCTGTCTCAGCTTCGACATTCAACCTGCTACCTTTACCAGGAATGACTTTCCTTCCCAAATTCTTATCCAATAAAGCCCCACCTATTAAGACCCAAGTTCAAATGCCCCCTTCTCAACCAAGCCTTCCTCTCTTTCTGATCATGCCTAAAGTCATTCATTCACTCAAGAAATAGTTATTGAGCACTTATGCATGAGGCACTATGTATATGCTAAAGATTCAATGATGAGCCAAATAAACATGGTCTCCACATTCATAGACCTAGTACTTATCTCACTGGGTTGCTATGAGAATTAAATGGAATAAAATATGTAAGTCACTTAAAACAGAGCCTATACAGTCATGCTCAATAAATATTAGCTATTAATGTTGCTGCCTAACCATACTAAAATATTTGCCACATACACACATACATCACTTTATAGCTTACCCTGATTTATTTAAGGCTTTTATTTGTTCTTTTGTTTGTGTGTGTGTTTGGTTTTTTGTTTGTTTGATGTTTTTTAGAGAGAGAGAGAGAAACATCAATTTTCACGGTTACTTGTTAGGACTATATCTTGGACTAGTGGTTCACAGACCAGGAACATCAGCATGACATGGGTTACTTGTTAGGAATGCACATTCTCAGGCTCTACTCCACCCTTAATAAATTAAACTCTGGAGATGGCAGCAGGCAAGCTCTCCAGTTAATTTTGATTCCTGGTGAGGTTTGATGGCCCCTGTCTTAGACATCTCTACCGCAGTCATGCACTCCCTAACAAACCGCATTTGGATCACTGATGTATTGCACCTACAACAATGGCATATATATCATATAGCCTAGGTGTGTAGGCTATACCACAAGGTTTGTATAAGCGCACTCTGATGATCAAACAGCAAAATCACCTAACAATGCATTTCTCAGGACATATCCTTATTATATTTAAGTAGGCACTGGGAATTACGGAAAGCAGTAAAGCACAACTGCCGTCTACAACAACACATCTCAGGGGGAGAAACAGGTTAACACAATGACAGTGTGATCGGTTGTGAATGTGAAGGCTGTTGTAGAGGCAGACACAGGAGAATGACAACCCAAAAATGCAGAGTCAGTGAGTTAGAAAAAGCTCGCAAATTAAATTATTTCATTTATAAACCACTTTCCAAAAAAAAAAAAAAAAACAGATGGGAGGGGGGAAAAAAAAGAAATTAACTAGCCTTCTAGGAGGACATGATTACCAGGACTTAGATTTGACTGGAATGTCCTATTCCTCCCCAAAACCAAAATATAGATTACTGCATATGATGGAGAAATATGTTCATGAATGTACAGTACTGCAAACAATGAGTGACCCAACTCAATGAAAAAAAAACACACAACTGAAACCTCAACCTATTTTGAAACAGGAAGGAGAAAAACTGCAAATAGAAGAGTCTCACAACTAAATTCAGAGAGGGCAAAACAAACTAAGGCAACTCAGGAGAACCGTCACAATCTGACTGCCAACCAACCTGATCCTCAGTCTTTAGAAGCCCCGGTCTCTTGTCTCCAAGTGCAAAACAAGCCACTGGTTCTGAGCAATACAGTCAAATCTGCAAATGCTTGGAAATTTCCCAAACTGCACCTTCACATGAAAAAGCCCTCGAAATAAAAATTGCATTGCAGAACATTTTTTATAGTTATTTCTTGTCAAAAGGCTAATCTCCTAAGGTCACAGAGAGAATGCATGCTGGCCTCACTCCCGCCATCACTCCAAACATCACTATCCCTTGGGTTTTGCAATGACACTAAGGTAAATAAGGCTTTGCGGCCCTCTCTCCGATTCCTCTCCACGAACGCCCTTCCCCTCTGCAAAACCCCCTTCTGCCCGCCCTACCTCCCCAGCGAAGCAATTGCCTTCCAATGGTTCCAGGCTAGACCCCCTGAAACCCGGCGAAGGGAAGGGGGGGGACCGCTGTGAGAGGCGGGGGGAGAGGGGATACAGGGGGAGAGGAAATGTGGATGGGTAGAGGACGCGGGGAAGAGGCGATATAGGGAAAAGGAGGGGGCGGTGGGGATAAAATGGTGAAGGGGGGGGGGAGTGAGAAGCGAGAGCAAAACGAGCCGAAACGGACAACGGGGAGGAAAAAAAAAGAGGCAAGCAGTGGCGATTCCCCCAAAGAGAGATCCTTTCGGGCAAAAAAAAAAAAAATGTACGGGAAGAAAAGGAAGGTCGGGTTAAAGGACGAGGAGGGGGCGGGCGGCGGCCGAGGGGAGCGCGCGAGGGAGGCTGTCACGGAGGGCGATTCAAAACAAACACACCGCGAGCGCCGGTGTCACCGGGGGGAGAGGGCGAGGGGGATGCCGCCGGCCCGGCAGGTGGCCGGGAGCCCCGGGGAGGAGGAGCGGGCCGCCGCCGCCGAGGGGGCGGTGACGCGGGGTGAAAGGCAGCGCCGGGGCGCGGAGCGGGGCGCCGGGGCGAGGGCAGGGCCGGCCCGCGGGGCCGGGGCGGCGGCGGCGGCGGCGGCGGCGGGCGACCGCGGTGCGGGCAGGCCTCGCTCGCTCCCTCACCATGGCTGTGCCAGCCTGGTCCTCGGGCATGCGGCCTCGGTCCGGGGCTCGGCGGCGGGCCGGGCCTGAGCCCGCCCCCAGGTGGAGCCGGCGCGGGGGCTCCAGGAGGCTGCGGCTGGCGGCGGCTAGCGGCGGCTCCGGGCTCGGCCCAGGCCGCGGCCTCCTTCCCTCGGAGGCTGGCGGTGCTGCACCGCGGCGGCGGCGGCGGCGGCGGAGGCTGTGGCGGTGGCGGCGGTAGCGGTGGCTGTGGTGGTGGCGGCGGCGGCGGCGGCGGCGGCGGCGGACCCAGAGCGCAGACTCCGCCCCCGCGAGGCCCCGCCCCCGCACACGAGCCCAGGCGTGGCCCCGCCTCCGCTCCCACTGCGCAGACTCGCCCTGGGAGTCTGGACCGGGCATCCCACCGCGGACGTCTCTCCCCGGCCAGGCCCTTAAAGCAACCACACCCCCTCAAATCCCTTTCTCCCGTTAGAAACGAAGCGCTTTGAATGTTACCTCATTATGGGGACGCCTGCACTCACTCGTTTCAGTCACAGACTCCTGTGCTTCTGGTTCATTGTCATGAATTACTATTGTGCTAATTCTTAGGGATTTCAATGCTTTTAGATGATTCTCCCAGTGCCCTGGCCTCTCGCATTCCTCTCCTGTAGCGAGCACCCTTGCCCCAGCCCCTCATTTCCACACGCATACCTTAGATCTTTTCACCACCAGTAGTTGTAGTCCCTCTAAAATCTCTATTTGAATAATCCAGCTATCCCACCGAAAACTCCTTCCTTTCTCGCTCCCTTCCTCTAATACCCAACTCCAAAAATTCTTCAACTCCACTAAGCCTCGAAACCCATTGGTCCTACCACCTTTGCACTATTCCTCACACTATCCTATGTCCTCACTTCCTTTCTTCAACAGCCTAGATTTTACTGCCCATCATCAAAAGCATTCCCAGATATTAACCTTCATTTCTCCAGTTCTGCTCTCCTTTCCTTGTACCCGCCTGACAAAACTCTAACTCTGAACCTGCAGCAAAATGGGGTGTGTGCCAGGTTGTTGGGGTGGTAGTGGAGAAGAATCCAAAACCATATTGACTATACTAATTAGTGTCCCTCTCCCTTCCACTCTCTCTAAAAATCAATGGGAAAAAAATATCCTCAGGTGAGGATTAAAAACAACAACAACAACCTCCTTTGGCAAACAGAACTTATAACTTTAAGTGAACATTGTTTTCTACAACAAACACTAACAAATGTACCCTATAATAATTCATATTTTCAAAATTACAAATTGAGATTCTTTGGAACTACTAAAATAAACATTTAAATATTGGGAAACTCTGATTCTTTTGATAAACATAGAAACTCAACTTCATGAGGAAAGATTCAGAGTAAGTATAGCTTTATTCAATGATAAATTGTATATAATTATATATTAGTGTTTCCTCTTATCTATGTAAACAAAAGTTAATGGTTAATTCAGTGCTCCACCCTCTTAAAAAACACTTGTGTCCTTTAAAAACTCCTGCTATTAAAGCGTCTAGACTTTGTTCTCTAACTGTAATCAAGACTGAATTTAAGGTATTCAGGACTTTATAATAATTTATTTCTCCAGAAACTCAAAACTCAATTGTTTACAGAAATTGAAAGATTTATTTATAATTTTAATGATAGCTGTTATTATTATTATTATTAAGAGGAGATCAATTCCATTTTGCCCTGGAATGTAAACTAGAGACAAAGATGGGATGGGAAGCTATAGGAAGATAGATTTCAGTTCAACAGAGGGAAGAGCATTCAAAGAGCAAGAATTATTCTGCATGGGATAGACTGCTTATAGGAAACTCCTGGTTATCAGAAACATGCAAAAGGGGAGCAATTGACAAAATGTTGGGAATTCCATAGGTAAGAGTTCTTTTTTTTTTTTTAATTGATTTTTTACAGAGAGGAAGAGAGAGGGATAGAGAGTTAGAAACATCGATGAGAGAGAATCATCGATCAGCTGCCTCCTGCACATCCCCTACTGGGGATGTGCCTGCAACCAAGGTACATGCCCTTGACCGGAATCGAACCAGGGACCCTTCACTCCGCAGGCCGACGCTCTATCCACTGAGCCAAACCAGTTTCGGCAAGGTAAGAGTTCTATAAGGAGTTAAGAAAATAGAATTGATGATTATTCAGATTTCTTCTAATTCTAAAATTCAGTGGTTCAAGAAAGTTAAGTGCAAAAGCAAAGGAATAGAAATTTCAATACATCTCACTTATTTCCGAGGTAGGATTTCCTGTTACTTTTAACATTCAGTGCCCTGGATCTTTAAGGGAGGGGACCATTCTAACGGTCTACTGTATTTTGTAGTTTGTGTGGGATAATGAAAAAGACTCCCAGTTAAAAATAAACAAGCTCTTCCTTAGCAGTTTAATAAGGGGATAGCAAACTTACCCAGCATGGTGAATTTCAGCTGGCTACTCCTGAGTATGAGGTGCTGAGCTCCATCCCAAGCACTCAGAACCCAAGACTCAGGGCAGAAGTTCCCAATAAGCATCGTCTCTTAAGAGTTCACCCTGGTTGGTGGGCTGACTCCTCTCCGTGTAGAGCTAGGCAGTATGAGAGGTTTTTCTTCAGAGCTAAAAGTAGCAATCTAGATACAAATTTTAGCAATCCCTCACAAAATAACAGCACGCTTGTTTTTTAGAAAGCAGTCTACCAGCCAACCTCACATTTAATCTTCACCACAGCCCCCGGGGACTGGTAGAAGGGGTTATTTTCCCGTTTGATAGATGAGAACACCAGCTTAGAGATACGAGACATCACCAATCGGCTGTGGAAGGGCTAAATCTGATCCCAGAGCTCATTCCACTGTCTCACAGCCTCGGAATTTCTCTCTAGGATAGGAAGGACCAGATAAACAGGTCTTTCTGATGCAGAATTTTCTGCTATAATCCATCATCAACGTCTAGTGTCTATCAGAATCAACTGGAGCACTTATTAAAGGAGTTTTCTGGGTCCCTCCCCAGGCTTTCTTATCTATTAAGTCAGGGTTGGAACTCAAGATTTTGCATTGCTAGCACATTCCCAGAAGATGCTGATGCGGTTAATCTAGGAAGGAACTAGGAGTGGTGCTCTCCTACTCTCTCCTTCCTTCCCAGTGCCAGAAGGCAAATGAAGAAGATGCTTTGAGCAGCAAGACCAACGTACTGTCTCAGGGCGAGGCTGAGGAGCACTGTACCAGGAGGCAGAGGGTTGAATTCTAGCCCCTGGATCGGACACACGGGAAGTGGGATTTGGTACCTTTAGTTAAGGCTGCTTACACCCTTGAGATACTGAGGCCTTGGGCAAATCTTTCCTATTTCTGGGGTGGTTTGATTATTCATAAAATGTCTTAAGGGGATGAGTGGTCAGATGGTAAATTCCAAGGTCTCTACCAACTCTAATATTCTGGTTCTATATTTTTCTAGCTAGAGCAGGAGTGGGCAAACTTTTTGACTCGAGGGCCACAATGGGTTCTTAAACTGGACCGGAGGGCCGGAACAAAAGCAATCTGACCATGCTGGCACTCTCATCTTGGGCTGCTGGTGAAGGAGCGGAGGGGAGAGCAAGAGAACCCTCCACTCTTTCGGCTCTGCGGGCCGGATAGAACAGCAGAACGGGCTGGATCCGGCCTGCAGGCCGTAGTTTGCGCACAGCTGAGCTAGAGTCTATTTCACTAGGTACCTATGCCTCCAGAGTAGACAGAAAGTAGCTAATATTTAATACTAGAGGCCTGATGCATGAAATTCATGCAAGAGTAAGTGGTCTTTCCCCCGGCTGCCAGCACCTGCCTCCCTCGCAGCCCCGGCTTCGTCCAGAAGGTCGTCCAGTCTAATCAGCATAGTAGGCTTTTATTATTATAGATTAGACACAAGAACTCTGAGAAATCAGACGTGCTTGGGAAATCCTCTTCACATGATGGCTCTAAGACCTCATGGGGGAGCTGGTGAAAACTCCTGACTGTGGAGTCAGAAATTATGTCTCCAGGGAAGAGAAATGTGGTTTTAAAATCAATTAAGTATCTTCTCATCCTTTTTTAATTAAAAAGGAACAGCGAACAGAGGGTTTTGTACAGAAAGGCAACAAACCCCTGGGACCTATAAGTGCAGTGATATAAAATGAACCTTCTTAGGTGACTAATCAGGCTGAGGCAGAGCTCTCTGGTAAGATTACATTTTACCATGCTCTGCTTTTTAATATAAGTTACAAGTTTTTCCTTTATTTTCCTGAATTTTAATGTAAATAGAAAAGTTGCTGAAACTGGTTTGGCTCAGTGGATAGAGTGTCGGCCTGCAGACTGAGGGGTCCCGGGTTTGATTCTGGTCAAGGGCATGTACCTTGGTTCCAGGCACATCCCTGGTGGTGGTGGTGGGGAGGGTGTAGGAGGCAGCTGGTCGATGTTTCTCTCTCATTGATGTTTCTAGCTCTCTGTCCCTCTCCCTTCCTCTCTGAAAAAAAAATCAATAAAAAATATTTTTTTTAAAAAAGAAACTTCTAAAGCTTGTAAAATGTATTTCAGAGATTTGCACAAAGTCACAAAACATGTTTATTGTGAGAAAGAGCATTAATTTTAAAAATCTGCCTTATTCACTTAATCTATAAATGACCTCCCTAGTGTTTTCTTTTTCCATTTCCTTTCTTTTTTAATTTTTAAAAATATGTTCGGTGATTTTAACTGATTTCTTAGCGAAAGGAAGGGAGAGGGATAGAGAGACAAACATGGATGAGAGAGAAACATCATCAATTGGCCACCTTACTGGGAATCCAGCCTGCAACCCCGGCCCGCACATATGTGCTGTGACTGGGAATCCAGCTGTGACCTCTTGGTTCCTGGCTCAACCACCGAGTCACATAGGCTGGGCTCCATTTCCTTTCTTCATGCCTCAACACATAGTGAAAACTCTCGGGGTAGGAGGCAGTTAAATCTTCTCTTTCCCTCTGAAGTTACTGGTTTTAGCTTAAAGATGGCTTTAGCTATTTCTGACCTCAAGGTCAAGTGTATTCCATAGAACAAAGAACCAAAGCAGAGCTAGTATAGAGGGCAGGGAGGAGGAGTATGTGTCTATTAGGAGGAGTGTCCCAGTGTCAGGACCACACTCTCAACCAGCTGTTTAAGGCTGGTATCTCTCCCTCTTCATTGCTCTCAACTGCTAAACATTCATAGACACCTGACCTGGGCTTTACTCTGTTGCAGCAATTATCAAAGTTTAGTCTCCAGTATCATCATCACCTGGAAACTTGTTATAAATACAAATTCCTGGGTCACAAAGACCAACGAAATCAGAAACTCCAGGTATGGGGCCCAGAAATTTTCCAACTGATCCTGATCCATACTAAAGTTTGAGAGCTATAGCAATCCTTACAACTGGGTGACTTCAATATTTACCTCAATGACTCATCCAGCTCTCTGGCCTCTCTGCTCCTTGATCATCTCAATCCTAATGACTCTCCTTTCCATTTCAGCCACCCACTCCCACATCTCAGTCTTCATGTCTGTTGTCTGAAAACATTCTACGCACGCATCACAATCTCTTTACCTTTGTACTCTGTGCTTTTCTTGAATGGTGACAAATTCTCTGGAGTGTCAGTCTGCGGACTGAAAGGTCCCAGGTTCGATTCCGGTCAAGGGCATGTACACTGGTTGCGGGCACATCCCCATTGGGGATTGTGCAGGAGGTGGCTGGTCGATGTTTCTCTCTCATCGACGTTTCTGGCTCTCTATCTCTCTCCCTTCCTCTCTGTAAAATATCAATAACATATATTTAAAAAAATAAAAAAGAAAAAAGAATTTTAATTTGTTAATGGAAGTTTTAGATTCACAGCAAAAATGAGAGGCAAGTATAGAGATTTCCAAAATACCTCTTGCTTCCACTCATGCATAGCCTCCCCCATTATCAAAATCCCACACCATACGTACTAAAGCCTTACATTTATTATAATTGATTAACCTAAACTGGCACCTCACAATCAATCACCTCGAGTCCATAGTTTACATTAGGGTTCACTCTTGAGGTTATTCATTCAATGGGTGTGGACAAGGTATGCATCATATTAGTGTCACACTGAGTATATGCCTTTTCCGGATTGTCATATAGTTGGAATCAAGCCTTCAGATTGGCCTCTTTAACTTGGTAGAAGTGACAAGCATTTAAGTTTCCAGTATGTCTTTTCATGTCTTGATAGCGCATTACATTCTAGTGCAGAATAATATTCCATTTTCTAGACATACCACAAGAACTGGAATTTTTCATTTTGAGCACCCTAGCTGATTCTAAGGTAGAGGAAATTCTAGACTTTATATTCTGGTACCCTCTAGAAAAAAAATTGCAGAAACTATGGTCTTCCTCACACATTTTTAATTTGACATTACTTGCCACATTGTTAATTTGACACACATCTACTTTTTATTATCACTTTAATAGTTGCTTATTGAATGTTCTTGCTTTGCTGTCCTGCGACTCTCCCTTAAAGCCCTTTAGATTTAAGCTCTCCCTTTCAAAGGTGCTCCAGATGTTTTACCCCCATAGTAATATTTAAGATAGGGGAGACATCTGTCTTTCCTTTAAGGGTGAGAGAAATGCTACTGTGAAAGAGGAGAAATAAAAGGCACATTATGAGGCAGATTAATCTTAGGAAAGAACACATAAAAGTTCAGGATGTAGAGATTGTTCATGCATGTGTACCCCCTGTAAAGTCTTCATGAAACTCCAGGGGTGTGAGTTCCCCTGTGTGAAGCATGTTGCTTAGACCATTCTGTCTCCTCACTGGTAACTCTACTACCAGTCTTTTTTTTTTTTTTTTTTGAGATGGGGAGAAGATATATCAGTCACATGCCATAAAACTCATCCTTTTAAAGTGTTTAATCCAGTGGTTTTTAGTATATTCACAAAGTTGTGCGATCATCACCACTACTTCCAGAGGCCAGTACCCAATAGGAGTCACTCCCCATTCCTTTGTATCCCAACCCTTGGCAACTACTAATCTATATTCTCTCTCTATGGATTTGGGTGCTATGCACATTTTATAGGAGTGGAATCATATGATATGGCTTTTTGTGTCTGGATTCTTCCACAATGTTTTAAAGTCTCATCTATATTATATTATAGTATGTATCAGAACTCCATTTTTATGGCTGAATAATATTCCATTGTATGGATATAGCAAATTTTGTTTATCTATTAATCAGCTGATGGACATTTGGGTTGTTTCCTCTTTTTGGCTATTGAGAATAATGCTGCTGTGAACATGCATGTAAGAGGCTTGTTCTCTTGGGTATATACCGGAGTAGAATTTTTGGGTCATATGGTAACTCTATATTTAACTTTTTATTTTTTAATCCTCACTTGAGGATATTTTCCTATTGATTTTTAGAGGGAGTGGAAGGAAGAGGGAGAGACAGAGAGAAACATTGATGTGAGAGACACATTGATTGGTTGCTTCCCACATGCTCCGACCAGGGCCAGGAGCCTGCAAACGAGGTATTGAACCCGGGACCCTTCAGTCTGCAGGCTGACGCTCTATCCACTGAGCCAAACCAGTGAGGGCTATATTTAACTTTTTGATGAACTGCTAAACTGTTTTTACAAAGCAGCTGCACCATTTTACATTCCTATCAGCAATGTGCTAGTATATGGGTTCAAATTGTCTACCTCTTTGCCAACAGTTGTTTTTGTTCATCATTTTTATTATAGGTATTCCAATGGGTATAAAATCTACCTCATTGTGGATTTAACTTACATCTATTTCCATAATGACGAATGATGTTGAGCAACTTTTCATGTGCTTGAAAGCTGTCTCCAGTTTTAAACCTCGAACACAACCCCCTTTTGTTACCAAAATTATCTTTCTATTCCGTATTATACCACTGTTTGGAACGTTTCAATGGCTCTACATCTTCTACAGAGACGGCCAAACCCCTTAATTTGACAACTGGGGCACTTTCCCAGCTGGCCCCTGTCTATGCCTTGGGCAACAGCACTCTCGTTTTCATGTCTCCTACCTCTGTTCTAGCCATTCTAAACTATTCATAGTTCTTGAAATACACAGTGCTATTTAAAGCCCCTATATACTTGTTCATAGCATTCTCTCTGCCAAGAAACGGTTCTTGCAAATATATCTTCCACTTGCCTTGGATACTAGACTCACGTATCTCCTCCTTTGGAAGGCCTTTCCAGGGCAATTCCTCCATAATTAAGTTAGATGTCCCTTATGAGCTTCCCTCCATAGCAGTACTATCCTAGGGTTGTCTCTGTTGCTTATCTACCCAACTAAGCTGTGAGCTCCTTGAGAGCATTGGCTAGATTCAATTCATCTCTGTCTTCGTGGCCCAGAACATGGCTTGACTGGAGGAATTAATTTCATGGGATCCTCATATCCCTTGAATGCCCTCTGGCTGGAGTGTTAAGAACTTGTTCCAGTTCCTCAGACGAAAGGCAAAGCCAGCTTACCTTTAGGGCATCTTAAAATAGCCTGGACTACTCAGACAGAAAACCTTCCAATCACAGGAGTATGTAATAGTTTAAAAGATAAGGCATTTTAAAAGGGAATACTATAGTACTTGTTAAGAGGATAGACTGGAGCAAGCCAATCTGTCTGGGTTTCACTCCCAGCTCCCTACTTACTAGCTGTGTGATCTTGGAAAAGACATTTCTGTGTCTCTGTTTATCCATAAAATTGCTATGAAAATTGTACTTATCTCATAGAGTTTTGGTGAAGATTAAGTTACTATTATATTTAAAGCTGAGAATAGGACTTGGCAGAGTATAAATGTAATATGGGTATTCACTACTATCACTTATCCTGCAAGCTAGATATTATTATCCCTATTTTACAGACAAGGAAACTGAAGTATAGAGAGAGGAGTGATTTGTTCCAGGTTATAAGTTAACTTGACTCCCAGGTTTGGTAACTGATCCAGATCTCATATTTTGTGTGCAATTTTTTTTTTCCTTTGCCTTTAACCCTTCTGTTACTCTCTGCCAGAGTGGGATGGGAGAAAGGAAGATGTGGAAGCTAATTTGGAACAGTCACCCCAATCAGACTAGTAGGGCCTTATCTCCAGGATACCCTTCTTTAGAGGGCCATTCGTCCCTGTATTACAAATGATGCATCTACCATGAGCTGTGTGTGTGTGTGTGTGTGTGTGTGTGTGTGTAAATATTCCATTTTTCCAGGCATCCTTGCCTGTCATCTACTATTCATTGTCCTATCCCTTTCCTAAGGCATATGCATGTAAATAATTTATTCCTCAACAAATATTAAATGAGGCTTTGCAAAGTCCTTCTTTTAATTTTAATTTTTAAAATAAATATTTATTGTTCATATTATTACAAATGTTCCTCATTTTTCCCCCTCTATTGCTCCCCTCCACCAAGTTTCCATCCCACCCTCTGTCCTTTCCCCATCCCCCATTGTCCTCTTCCATAGGTGCAGTTTATGTTCAGTCTCTTCCCGCCCACCCCCCACTCCCCATTTCCCTGAGAATCATCAGTCCACTCCCCTTCCATACCTCTGATTCTATTATATTCACCAGCTGATATTGTTCATCATGATTTTTACTTCCCTTCATTTTTAGATTCACTTGTTGATAGTTGTTCATAATTTTTATCTTTATTTTCTTCCTCTTCCTAAAGAACCCCTTTTAGCAATTCATATAATTCTGGCTTGGCGGTGATGAACTCCTTTAGCTCAAATTTATTTGTGAAGCTCTTTATCTGGCCTTCAATTCTGAGTGATAGCTTTGCTGAGTAGAGTATTTTTGGCTGTAGGTTCTTGCTAGTCATCACCTTGAATATTTCTTGCCATTCCCGTCTGGCCTGCATGGTTTCTGTTGAGAAATCAGCTGACAATCGTATGGGTGCTCCTTTGTAGGTAACTACCTGCTTTTGTCTTGCTGCTTTTAATATTCTCTCTTTGTCTTTTGCCCTTGGAATTTTAATTATGATGTGTCTTGATGTGGTCCTCTTTGGATTCCTTTTGTTTGGGGTTCTGTGTGCTTCCTGGACTTGTAAGTCTATTTTTTTCCCCAGGTGGGGGAAGTTTTCTGTCACTGTTTCTTTCAATATGTTTTTGGTATCTTGCTCTCTGTCATCTTCTGGGACACCCATAATTCTGATGTAGGTTTGCTTGAAGTTGTCCCAGAGGTTTCTTACACTATCTTCAACTTTCTGGATTCTCTTGTCTTCTTGCTTCTGCAGAGGAGTGTCCTCTGGCTCTTTGTGTTCCAAAATCTTTAACTTGATTCTTGCAACCTTCCACTCTGTTTTTAGGACTCTGTATAATATTTTTTATTTCAGAGAATGTATTATTTATTTCTAGTTGATCCTTTATCATTTCTAGTTGATCCCTTTTCATATCTTCATAGGTCTCATTTATTTTATCGGCCTTTTCTAGGAGATTCTTGAACAACCTTATAAGTGTGGTTTTGAATTCTATATCCAGTCGTTTTTTTGTCCTCCATTTCTTTTATTTGTGATCTGTTTCCTCGTTTCGGCATTTTTGCTGCTTCCCTTAGTTGGTAGGTGGGAGGATCAGCTGTGTCTATGCCAGGAGACAGCCATATTCCACTTGACTTGGAAACCTTAGGCTTTTACAGCTCCTCTGATTGTCCTTCTGGTTTTCTCTTTCCTTCTAGTTGTAAAATTTCCAGTCAGTCAACTTTCCTGTAGTTCTGGATAATGTCCACTTTATATTTTAGTTGTATTTTTTGAAATTGTTGAGTGAGGCTGCAGTTAGGTGTTTACCTCTGCCGCCATCTTGGGGTTTTTTCCCCTTCTTTTAATTTTTAAATTACAGTTTCCATTCAATATTATTTTGTATTAGTTTCAGGTGTAACAAAGTCCTTCTTAAACCTGAAATTTTAAGGGTGGCAAATTCTCTGATTAATGATAATAACTCTTCTACTATGCATTGTTTCCACTGGACCATGTGCCTCTCCTCTGTGTTATGCCATATGCTAGACACTGAGGATACAGAAATAAATAAGACTCAGTCTTTGCCCTCAAGGTGCTCAAGTCTTGTGGGTGAAAAAGATAGACAACAGCAGAACAATAGGATCAGAACTTTTATAAAAAGAAGCAGGCAGCCAAAACCGGTTTGGCTCAGTGGATAGAGCGTCGGTCTGCAGACTGAAAGGTCCCAGGTTCGATTCTGGTCAAGGACATGTACATTGGTTGCAGGCACATCCCCGGTGGGGGGTGTGCAGGAAGCAGCTGGTTGATGTATCTCTCTCATTGATGTTTCTAGCTCTTTATCCCTCTCCCTTCCTCTTTTCGAGAAATCAATAAAATATATTTTTTATTTTTTTTTCTTCTTTTTTTAAAAATATTTTTTATTAAGGTATTATCTGTGTACATAGCTTATCATTGCCCCCCCCCATAGATGCCCTCCCTCCCCAGAGTTTTGTGTCCATTGGTTGTTCTTATATGCAAGCATACCAGTCCTTCGGTTGATCTCTTATCTCCCCCAGATCTCCCTACCCTCCCTCCCCCGCCCCCCCGCTGTCATTTGGCAGTCTGCCTGTTGTTTTACTGTCACTATATCTATCTTTCTGTTCATTCGTTTATAATGTTCTTTAATATCCATAAATGAGTGAGGTCATGTAGTGTTTCTAAAATATATTTTTTAAAAAGAAGCAGGCACCTACCAGAGCACAAAGGAGACATCTAGCCCAATGGAACAGTCAGAGAGAGTTTCCTAGAAGAGGTCTTACTTGACTTGAGGTTTTCAAGTCTCCCTTTTCTGTGTCCATCATGGAAAGAGAGATGAACGAACTGGTTCTAAGTGGAGGCGGCCAGGGATTGAGAAATAATAGAAAGAAAGAAAGAAAGAAAGAAAGAAAGAAAGAAAGAAAGAAAGAAAGAAAGAAAGAGGGAGGGAGGGAGGGAGGGAGGGAGGGAGGAAGGAAGGAAGGAAGGAAGGAAGGAAGGAAGGAAGGAAGGAAGGAAGGAAGATGCTGAAATAGATTTATAAAGCTGGGAGCTGGGTGGGTTGCCATCCTCTCTGATGGAGAGGCAGCATGATGACCACGAGCCCACACAGCGTGTTTATTTTATATCCCCAATATCCAGGAAGTAATTCCAAAACTTAGGGTCAAAGGAGTTTATTTGCATTCTTTTTATTTAAAAATATATATTTTAGGGGGGGGCAATGGTAAGCTATGTACACATAATACCTTAATAAATTTTAAAAAAATAAAAATATATATTTTATTGATTTTTCTACAGAGAGGAAGAGAGAGGGATAGAGAGCTAGAAACATCGATGATCGATCAGCTGCCTCCTGCACACCCCCTACCTGGGATGTGCCCGCAACCAAGGTACATGCCCTTGACTGGAATCAAACCTGGGACTTTTGAGTCTGTAGGCCAAAGCTCTATCCACTGAGCCAAACCGGTTTTGGCATTATTTGCATTCTTAACTAGGCCCTAGCATTACTGGATTTACGTATCTAGACCCGCCCCTGCTGACACCTGGACAAAGGTAAGTCAGAAACTGGTAACACCCCCATCCCTCGCCTTCTTGGTGGTGGTGGTGTGTGTGTGTGTGTGTGTGGGGGGGGGGGGGGTGACCTGGACTCGATTCTGCCAGTGCCTGGGGCTCAGCTGACAATTTAAAGAATGTCCATGTGCCTCCCCAGGCAGCCCTTTACAGGATGAGACCCAAAGAGTATGCATAGAAGGGAAGAGACAGCTGGAGAGGCAGGCTGGGGCAGTAAATTAGAGCGGGGCAAAGGTAAGGAGCTTTACTTCATCTTGAACACTATGTGACATTTGGTCACAACTCTTTTCCTATACCACTCCTTCTTACTGACAGTCATCATTAGATTACATTTAGAAGCCCAGATTAATTTATCCTTTTACTGATTCATTCATCAGTGTGTACTGAGCACCCACTTGTATCAGTTCTTATGTAGGGACAGGAAGTGTCAGGATAACAATTTGAAACCTTGTGAGCTTTTTTAGAAGGAACTAAATTTCAGCTCACCCTTGAGATGATTTACCATGAAATCTGATTTCCTTTCCCTGGATGCCGCAACACGTTGGGTAACAAGCCTGTTCCAAGGGACCGGCGTGGAGTGGGCCTGCCTGAGACCAGTCCGTAGTGTGTGGGTTCTTGGCTTTGTATAGGAAATATTTCATAACCCGAATCCAGGTGACTCTGAGAGTGTGTTTATTGAAACTGGGGACAGTGAAACAAAGGAGGGACTTAGGGCAGGAGAAACAACAGGAGAGAGCTTAGGCGGTGCTCTGCTTTTGTTCTCTGGAAATGTTCTAGGAAAGGAACGAGCCACGATGGGGCTGCTGTCAGCTCACTGGGAAGTCAGAGGAAAGGGGGCCATGGAGACAGGATCAGGGATTGAGTCCTGACCGAGCTACCACTGTCCCCCGCTCCCCTGATTGCAAGTCTCATGGGGACCCTTGGAGTTCAGGAAGAAATAAAAAGCTCATGCCTGGGAAAGGGCACGGGTGTGCTGCTCGAGAGTGAGTTTGGACTGAGTCTTTGACCCGAGGGCTCTTTATCCCCCCTACCCTTTTTTTTTTCTACAGGGGAGAATCTTAGGGAAGGGTTTCAATAGAATATTTATCAGCTTTCCAGGTACATTTTTAATATGCGAATGTATCAAAATTCATGTATAAGGGAGTCTGGGATTATTCTTTGGTCTGTTTTACTTTTATGTAAGTTATATCCATTTTTTACTTATTCGTTCCCCAGACTTCATCTGTCCTTGGATTTAGCTGGCACAAATGGCATTAATTGGGTCTATTTCCCTGACCAGGGTGATTTAAGCTATGTATTCTCTAGTGAGGGAGGAGATGTATAAACCATTTGCTTCCAAGCGCCCTTGGTTGGGAAAGATAAGGTCTTTTTTTTTTTTAATATATTTTATTGATTTTTTACAGAGAGGAAGAGAGAGGGATAGAGAGTTAGAAACATCGATGAGAGAGAATCATCGCTCAGCTGCCTCTTGCACACCCCCCACCGGGGATGTGCCCACAACCAAGGCACATGCCCTTGACCGGCCGGAATCGAACCTGAAACCTTTCAGTCCACAGGCCGACGCTCTATCCACTGAGCCAAACCGGTTTCGACAGATAAGGTCTTTCAATTCACAAACTGGCTGCATGTTGCCCAAACTTCATTTAGCCTTGTTTAGTTTTCTCGTCTCAGTCTCCCTGTGCCACTCGCCCAGGAATTTCCCTAGCTTCTTACTATCCTGCCACAGGGTCAGTTGTACTTCCCTGAGCTTGCTGCAGTGAGCCCGGTGGGGAGCACATTGTGGGAATGGCTACAGTTGCAACAGCTAAAAACAGTCAGCCTGGGTAGTGAACGAGTGCCGACTGTTATCAGACGCAGGGAGAGAACACCAAGTCCCCGCTCTCTGGGAGTTCACAGCCTCAAAGCGCAGAAAGTTATACCTGGAAGACGCCTTAAAAATCATTAGTCACACGGGATAAACTGAGCACTTACCAAGTGCCTGGCTCTGTGTGGGGACCTGAGTTCTGGTTTTTACCCTTAAGGAGCTCACCATCTGGTAAAACAGGCATTGTATAGAAACAGGTAAGACCACAGAGCTTCAAAAGGTGGAGGAGGGGGAAAAAAAACAAAAAGAGGTGGAGGAGGCCTCAGCTGGCTAACCTAAGCCCCACTGTCAACCAGTAACGGTTTGAAAGGGGTCCTCAACAAGGACTGGGGGTGTCATGTCTGAGCTGGTATCAAGGGTGTCGAGCGGAGGCTGGAGAAACGTGGGAAGGGCGGCCCACAGAGAGAAAACAGCCTGAGAAGCTCGGAGAAGAAGAGAGGGCCAGAGTGATTGGCTTGTGTCGCAGGCGGGGAGGTATCCAGTGCAGAGGTAAACCGGAGCCAGAGGAGCTAAGTGGTAAGCAGGGGTCACTGCTGAGCTGCGCTAAGAAGGACGTGGGCAATGTGGAGCCACTGCTTTGCAACATGGGTGTGACACACTTGGATCTGTCTTTTCGGAAAACAAGTCCCTCTCACTGCTGAGCTCCAGTGTGCTCGTCCGTAGAGTGAGGGAGTTGGCGATACCTTCAGAACCTTTTCAGTACATGTGTCCTGTGAGCGTGATTTAAAGCAAAGCTTCTGCCTAGACCGGTTTGGCTCAGTGGATAGAGCATCGGCCTGCGGACTGAGGGGTCCCGGGTTCAATTCCGGTCAAGGGCATGTACCTTGGTTGCGGGCACATCCTCAGTTGAGGTGTGCAGGAGGCAGCTGGTTGATGATTCTCTCTCATCGATGTTTCTTACTTTCTGTCTCTCTCCCTTACTCTCTGTAAAAAATCAATAAAATATATACAAAAAAATTTGTTTTAAAGCAACGCTTCTTAGACTTTATTGTGCATCCAAATTCCTTGAGGGTCTTGTAAAAATGTAGATTCTGGTTTAGTAGGCCTGGGTGGGGTCTGAAAGCCTGCATTTCTACCAAGATCTCAAATGGTGCCGATGGTGCAGATTGCACGTTCAGTAGCAAGGATTTAGAGTCCTTTCTAACCAGTAAATTCTGTAAGTTGCAGAACACCTGCTTGGAAATAGTATCTTAATTTTTACTGTGTTTAAAGATTTACAAAGAAGTCTACCTACCTGGTCTCCTTTTACTATTTTCAGCGATTCTTCCTGAGAAGTAAGATAAAACTTAGGTATTAAAAGTTGGTCTGGCCAAGACCGGTTTGGCTCAGTGGATAGAGCCTCGGCCTGAGGACCGAAAGGTCCCAGGTTCGATTCTGGTCAAGGGCATGTACATTGGTTGCGGGCGCATCCCCAGTGGGGGGTGTGCAGGAGGCGGCTGGTCGATGTGTCTCTCTCATCGATGTTTCTAGCTCTCTATCTCTCTCCCTTCCTCTCTGTGAAAAATCAATAAAATATATATATATATTTTAAAAAGTTGGTCTGTCTCCTTCCAGCATCATGGTGAGCTAGTGATTATAAATCCAATTTTGCAGATTAGGAGACCGAGGCTCTGTAAAGAAAACAGACTTAGCCAAGGCCTAAGACTATAGAAGCAGCAGAACAGGAATTAGGATTGACGTTTCCTGACCCCTATTCCACTGCTATTTCCAACACATTTCTGTACTGCTCCAGGCACCCATGCATTCACTCAACACAGATTTATCATGCACCAACTACATTTCATACCTGTCACAACATATACATGTAGAGAAAGTCACTTTTCAATAACTGGAAAGAGTGACATACACAAATGTAAGGCGAGAGGAAGGCTTATTGGAGATTGTAGCCTATTGCTGAGATAGCAACTCTAGATGGATTGTCAAGATGGATTGTAAAGAAAACTCAGCCAGTATTTATCTGTAACTTCTGTACATACTTTCATAAAATATTTACTGAACCTTAATCTGCACCAGGCCCTACGTTAGATTTGGATGACATAGGCATGAGTCAGACAATTCTCAGAGAGCTCATAGCTTAATTTAATGCGACATTTACTGTTTACAAGTCCTTTCCCCATCATGAATAATAGCTGCCGTTTGCTGAGTGCTCCATATGTGCCAGTGTTGCACTCAGCTTGATATGTCATTATCATAATTGTCTTAATTAATTCTCAAAAATCTCATTAGGACAAATGCTAATTGAGGGCAAAGATTTTTGTCTGCTTTGTCCACTGATGTATCCCTAGAACTTAGAACTGTTGAATGAGTGAATAAGTAATTGAGATGCAGATACAACTATTACCTCCATTTCACAGACGAGTAAACAAAGGAGCAGGTCGGTAGAATGCTTTGCTTGAGACTTCCCAAGCAGTAACAGGCAGAGCGAAGACACGTTTAGAAGAACCCAGGATTGTCTGACTCCAAACCCAATGAATGGCTTTACCCATCGTACACCAGTGATTCTCAAACGTTAGCATGTGTCTGAAACGCCTGAAGTTTATTTAAACCCAGATTGCTGGGTCCCAGAGTTTCAATTTGTAAGTTCGGGGTGGGGCCGGGGAATATTCATTTCTAACAAATTCCCAGATGACTCTGATGCTGCTGGTCCAGGGACCATACTTTGAAAACTGTTGCTGTCTAGACCAAACTGCCTCCCAATTTCTCATTTACTCCAATAAGGTGTTAGTAAGTAGAGATTAATATCCCATGGCAGATGAGGATAATAAGGTTAGAAAAGTAACACACTCTGTCCAAGTTCCCACAGCAAGGATGGGATATTCTAAGGCTAGTGTGATTCCAAAGTCTTTATTATTATTCTTAAAAAAATATATATTTATATATATAAATATATATAAATATATATAAATATATATAAATATATATAAATATATATAAATATATATAAATATAAATATATATATTTATTGATTTTTTTACAGAGAGGAAGGGAGAGGGACAGAAAGCTAGAAACATCGATGAGAGAGAAACATCGATCAGCTGCCTCCTGCACATCCCCCACTAGGGATGTGCCCACAACCAAGACACATGCCCCCGACCGGAATCGAACCTGGGACCCCTCAGCCCTCAGACTGATGCTCAATCCACTGAGCCAAACCGGTTTCGGCCCTTATTATTCTTGATAACCCTTGCGGCCTCAGCTAATGAGATACGGGCAAGGGACACGGAAGAAACCAGAGACAAAAAGGAGGGAGGGTATTTGCCAGGAGGAGTTGAAGATAAAGTTGGAAAGGTTGCCACCCAGCTTGCTGCGCTGAAGGAAGAGTCTGTGGCTTCCGTGGCTCTCATTAACTTTCCGTGTGCTCTGGGTCAAGCCTCTTTCTTCCCACGGGACCCAGTTCTCTTCTCTACAAAGCAGGATCCTTTCCAGCTTGCAGAACAACCTGGGCGCCTCGCAGACAGGCAGGGGATTAGAGGTTACATCGAATCCTGTTTTTGCTTTGCGCTGGCGGAAGGCCAAAGCGGGTCATGTGGGGACTCTGCAGTGTGCAATCACGCTGCTGCTGAAACGCGAGTCTGAGCCGAGCTGGCACCTGTCAGTGACTTTCCCCGTTTCCGGTGGAGGAAGGGCTAGTTGTATCTGCATATCAATTATTTAGGCACAGCCTAAATAGGGCAAGGCGCCTGCATGACTAACCCTCCCAAGGCGGAGGTTTCTCAGGGGGCCTGAAGAGGGCAAAGAACTGGTGCCTCCACCGCCACCCTGGGAAAGCCTGGGGATCCAGTCTCCGCCACCGGGCAGCTGCACCAATCCCCGGCCTGTAAAGTGACGTCACAGCGATCGTGATTGGCCTGGTCTCTCCCTCTGGGCGGATCCCGTGTCAGCTCACGAACCCCTGACCTTTGAGGAGGCTTGCAGGGCTGTGTGTGATCCTGAAGAAATCACTTTACTTCTCAGAACCTCGTCTATAAAATGTAGATATTAGCATCTGAAATGACTCACAAGACATTGGACGTTATGTAGTGAAAAACGCTTTTGTTATTTGTCAGCTTACAAAAGTAATATATGGTTATTATAAAAATAAAGATGGAATAGAGACACTGCAAGTCCCGTACACACTATTCCCTCTCTCCTTCCCCAAGCCAGAGTTACTATTAACAGTTCAGTGCAGTTTCCCCCTAGGTTTTTTTTTGCTAAGACTATATAAAAGGTTACTTTTTAAACAAAATTAAGTTATACTATATAGCTTTTTTTTCACTTAACAATACATTTGAACATCTTAAAAATAAGTTAATATATTTTATTAGCGTATTTATTTTAATTAATTAGTTAATTAATTAAAACCCTCACCCGAGGACATGCTTAGAGAGAAGGAGGGAGAGAGAAAGACTGATATGTGAGAAACATGGATCGGTTGCCTTCGGGAATGGAACTGACAAGCCTTTGGTGTTCAGGACAATGCTTTCAATGCTGACATGAATAGACCAAATTCATTCCTTTTAATGTCTACATTGTATCAAATCCCCTATTCTTGGATATCTGTTATTTCTATTATCATAACAGCAGCAGCAGCAACAAAAAACTGCAGCAGATATTTATTTGTGTAAGAATTTCTGTAGGATACATTCTTGGAAGTTGACTTTCTGGACCAAAAATGTAAGCACATTTTAATAACATCAAAAGCAAAGGCAACCAAACATGGGACTACATCAAACTAAAAAGCATCTGCGCAGTAAAGGAAACAATCAATAGCGTGAAGAGGCGACGAATGGAATGGGACTTATGGCAACCAGATATCTGAGAGGGCTTATTCTCCAGTGTATGTGGGGAATTCCTACAACTCAAAAGCAAAAACTAATAAACTAGTTTAAAATGAGTTAGGGACTTGAGTGCACATTTCTCCAAAGATGTATAAATGGCCAATGGATATATGAAAAGATGCTCACGGTTGCCCGGCCTGTGTAGTTCAGTGGCTGTGTTAACATATGAACCAGGAGGTCAAGGTTTAATTCCCAGTTAAGGCACGTACCCTGGTTTTAAGTTCAATCCCCAATAGGGGGTGTTGATGAGGCAGCTGATCAATGATTCTCTCTGATCATTGATGTTTCTATCTCTCTCTCCCTTCCTCTCTGAAATCAATTTTTAAAAAGATGCTCAAAGTCACTAATCATCAGGAAAACACAAACCAGAACCACAATGAGACGCCTATAATGATGGCTATTATAAAAAAAAATCAAGAGACAGCCCTGGCTAGGTGGCTCAGTTTTTTGGAGCATCATCCTGTACACCAAAAAAGTGTGGTTCAATTACTGGTCAAGGCACATACCTTGGTTGTGGGTTTGATCTTAGTCTGAGCATGTGTGGGAAGCAACTGATATCTGTTTCTCACATTAGTGTTTCTCTTTCTCAAAAATCAATAAAATAAAAACATATTCTCTCCTCTTCTTTCCTCTTCTCTCCTCTCCTGAGGATTAAATAAATAAAAAGACAAGTTGAGGCTATAGAGAAATTGGAATCCTTGCACACTTTGGACAGGAATGCAAAATGGTGCCGCTGCTTTGGAAAACAGTATGGAGGTTCTTCCAAAAATTTAAAATAGAATTACAATATGATCCAGCAATCTCATTTGTAGGCATTTATTCAAAAGAATTGAAACCAGCACTGTGAAGAGATATTAGCATCCCCATGTTCATTGCAGCATTCTTCCCAGTAATCGAGATGTGGAATCTAAATGTCCATTGTGATAAGTGAATGGATAAAGAAAATGTGGTACATGCATACATTAGAATACCATTCAGCCTCAAAAAAGAAGGAAATTCTGCAGTATGCTACAACATGGGTGAACCTTGAGGATATTATGCTGGGTGAAATGAGCCAGTCACAGAAAGACAAATATTGCATAATGCTAGTTATATGAGGTATCTAAAATAGTCAAATCCATAGACTCAGAGTGAAATGGTGTTTGCAGGGGCTGAGGGGGAAGAGGAAATGGGGAATTACTAATCAAGGGCACAAATTTCAGTAGAGCAAGTTGAGTAAACTCAAGAAATCTGTGCAATACTGTACATTTTATCTATATTCAACAATAATGTATTGTACACTTAAAACCTGCCAACAGGACAAATACACTGTGTTCTTACAAAAATAATATAAAGATTCAAACAAACAAAATACAAAGTGGCTGCTGCATTTTGCATTCCAACAAGAAATGTATAAGGGTTCCAGGTTTCTTTTTTCTTTTCTTTCTTTCTTTCTTTCTTTCTTTCTTTCTTTCTTTCTTTCTTTCTTTCTTTTACATCCTCATCGATACTTGGTATTGCTTGTCTTGTTGATTACAGCCATTCTAGTAGTTGTGTAGTGGTATCTCATTGTGGAAATTTATTTGCATTTTCCCATGCTGGCAATATTTTAAAAATTTTTTTATTTGTTTTTTGTTTTAGACAGAGGGAAGAGGGGGAGGGAGAGAGAGAGAGAGAGAGAGAGAGAGAGAGAGAGAGAGAAGAGGAGAGGAGAGGAGAGGAGAGGAGAGGAGAGGAGAGGAGAGGAGAGAAGAGAAGAGAAGAGAAGAGAAGAGAAGAGAAGAGAAGAGAAGAGAAGAGAAGAGAAGAGAAATATCAATATGGAAGAGAAGCATCAATAGGTTGCTTCCCCGGCACTGGGGATCAAACCCGAAACCTGGGTATATTCCATGACCGGGAATTGAACCTGCCATATACAGGCGGACTCTCCAATGAACTGAGCCCCACTGACCATGGCACCCTGGGTGTATTTTTGTGTGCTTGTAGCCTATTCATATGTCTCATTGGGAAAATGTCTACTCAAATATTTTGCTCATTTAAAAAATATTATCTTTTTATTTTGAGTTGTAGGAGTTCTCTATATATTCTGTATACAAACCCACTGTGGGATAGATGATTTGCAAATATTTTCTCCCTCCCCCACAAAGATATTATAAGCACATTTGAAATGTTCATAAATATTACCAAATTGCTCTCCAAAGAGGAAGCATCAATATATATTCCCAGCAACAGTGTATGGGAATGCTGATTCCGCAGCATCCTCACAAACATGTGATGCCAATCTTTGATAATTGAGGAAATGAAAAATGGTGTCACACTGTTTCTAATTTGCCTTCCTTTTATCATCAGGGGGAGTATCTCATCATGTTTATTTACTGGCACTTTTCCTTTTCTAAACAAAAGCGTGTTTTGTTGAAACCTTGAATTTTTCAATTTTGCATTCCTTAATCCCTAATCATTATTAAGCATCCTGGGAGTGTTTGTTAAATTAACAAAGAGTAATGCTGTGCAGAATAAATGAGATAATAAGTTGAAACTACTAAAGTACTATTTAGTGATCCATTAATATCAATTTAATCTATGTCTGGAGTCGAGAGGTGAGTGCTCATTAATGCTCTTGATTCCTTCCCCTTCACAATCTGGGATGATTGCTGTGAACTCTAAGATTCCAAGGGACCTGGTTTCTCTGGGTCTTCTCACTGCGTTTTGGTAAGTCACTTAATTTCTCTGACCCTCCATTTCTCTGCAACAGTCTGAACAGTGCGTACAGATTGCCTCAGGCTTATCGAAAAGGGCTAAACGCATAAGATTAATTTACAATAAGCATATGTTCATGTATTATTTGAATAAAAAATAACTGTCAAAATGTTCTCTGTATCTGTTTTCCCATTCTGCTTGTTTTTAAAAAATATATATTTTATTGATTTTTTTACAGAGAGGAAGAGAGAGGGATAGAGAGTTAGAAACATCGATGAGAGAGAATCATCCATCAGCTGCCTCTTGCACACCCCTTATTGGGTATGTGCCCGAGACCAAGGCACATGCCCTCGACCGGAATCGAACCTGGGACCTTTCAGTCCACAGGCTGACGCTCTATCCACTGAGCCAAACCAGTTTTCGGCCTGCTTGTTTGTTTATTTTGGTTTTTGGATTCCAGAAATAAATGAAATCATCTGGGCCACAGAAACAGTAAATGTGAAAATTTATAAGAATAGGGAGAATAAAACTACAGAGGTAAGAACGGGACTAGTAAATGAAGCTGGCTGCCTTTGTAATGACCTTAATTTTTTTTTTTTAATAGGATTTCATACTTGGCCCAGCTCTCTAGTGCCCTCTACTGCTCAGGTGTTCTCATTTCAATTAAGCAAAGCAATTAGGATTAAGGGAAAGTATTATTTATGTCCTGCCCCTGACCTTAGTTACCTATATCACCCTCGCCACACCTTGCTCTATTCTTGGCCTTTCGACCGACCAGCACAATGGACATAGATCTCACAGTCTAGTGGGGGGACACAGACTTTTAAGGCATTGTAGAGCTATTATGAGCACGACAAGAAATATTTCTGGAACAGAAACGACTCTGAGCCAGGCACTCTGCTAAGCACACTGCATACACGAACTTGTAGTCCTGCTGACAGCCATACAAGGGATCTGCATTTGTAGAAACGGAATCAGGGTCACTAATGTGATTGGTCCAAGGTCACAATGGATTCTGACTAAGATCTGTCTGCCCTCCGAAGCCAGTCCTTTCCAGTGCATAACAGAATAAACCAAATGGCGTGAAGCACTGAGTGGGAACATCTAAACCTATTTTACAGAGGAGATGATCCCTGATTTGGACAGAGAAGAGTGGTCCACACATCAAAAACAGCAGTAAACAGTGCACAAAGTTGGGACCTACTCAGAGAATAGAAGATTGGGTGGGGTGTGGAGGAAGAGACGCAGGAGATGAGGCTAGAATCAGATTGTACAAGACCTTAAAGGCCAGGTTAAGGAAGGTGGGCTCAAAACTCAAGGTCAGCCTTCCCTACTTGGGGCATGTATACTGATCAAGGTTTGAGAAACCACAGGTAAATGTGACATATCACCTGGAATTTCGATTTTACTCAAAGGCTTGAAGAAAGGGCAATCTTGTTTTCTTTTTATAAAAGATCTACTGTGGAATTGGATGTAAAGTAATATGAATTTTAAAATAAAACTGGTATTTGAAAGACATTTCCAAAAAAAAAAAAAAAAAAAGAAAAGAAAGAAATTTCCCAGTTGCAGTAAGTTGCTTCCCAATGAGGAAATATTATTTAGAAGTTGTACACTCTTTGGTGCCATTAGGGTTAGGATAATAGGGGACTGTCTTTGGAGAGCTTTCAGTCTAGGGCTAGGCTTTATGAAGCTGATGATTCTGAGTAGAACAAATAAAAAAAGTTCCTTTCCTCTTCCCCATCTCCTTGACATATTCCTCCTGTAACACATCCATTCTTTTACTTAAAAAACATTTACTCCACAATAACTCTCTCGCTTCTTATGTGACCTTGGACAAGTTACTTAACCTTTATGTACATCAGCTTCCTCATTTGTAGAATGGGAATATTATAATACCTAGTCTATAATATCACAAGGCGTGTCATAGTGAGAACCAAACGAGAATTTGTATAATGCTCTTAGAATAGAATCTAGAACAAAGTTCAACCCTGTGTAAACCTTAGCTATCACAACAATATTATTTGACAACTTCTACAGCTATTGTATTCCAGTCACCACCCGGCACAAGCCTTTGGTCATGCATGTTGGGAGCAGGGGGGTGGGTCTGGGAGGCATATAGAGATGAACCAGATTTCTTATTGCAATTGTACAGACTTATTTATAGGAGGTGCTCAAATTGCTTGTTGAATGAATACATAAATGTCTTCCTACTAAACTGCAAGCTATTTAAATGCAGGGACCATTTTTCCTAGCTGTGGAATTACTAGAAGCACACAGTTGGTGAGGCACACAGTGGGCCCTTAGAGATTACAGAGCTAATGAATGTAGGGGAGACTTACAGGCAGAAAGTGACTTAAGGCCACAAAGCTGGCACAGATAAAGTGCTGCAGGAAGACTGCCACCAGTTTTAGCAATGGAAGGACCAGAGGAAAAGATTTGAAAACCAAAGACTAACAGTGTGAGGACTGGCCTTGGTGAATGAGCTGAGCGGGCGCGCGCAGACCTTCGCGACGGCGCGCCCGCCCAGGCCCCGCCCCTACCCCACAAGCCCCGCCCCCGCCCCACCAGGCCCCGCCCATGCCTTAGCGAAAGAGCCGAGCGGGTGCGCGCTGACGTCCGCCCCGCCCAGGCCCCGCCCAGGCCCCGCCCCTCCGCCGGCTCTCGGGACCGTGGGGCCGGACTCCGCGTGCCCTGGGCCGGAGCGACAGGTTAATCTCATCTGGGCGAGCCGGAGCCATGGCTGGCTTGGTGGACTTCCAGGACGAGGAGCAGGTGAAATCGTTTCTGGAGAACATGGAGGTGGAATGCAACTACCAGTGCTACCGCGAGAAGGACCCGGATGGTAAGCGCTCCCGGCGCGGCCCGGGAGCACGTGGGAGCCCTCGGGGGCGGGGCCGGGGTCGGAAGGTCACGTGAGCGACCTCCGAGGGAATCTGGGAGCGGTCACGTGCCCACAGGGTGGGTGGGACACTGGCGACCTTGCGCGCGTTGGGTTCCCCGAGGGCTCTCCGGACTCTCCGTGGGGCAGTACTCCGCCGGCCCGGGAAGGAGAAGTGCTAGGGCGCTTGGAGTAGACGCACCGGTCGGCAAACTGCGGCTCCCGAGCTACATGCGGCTCTTTGGTCCCCTGAGTTTTTAGCAAAGGCCAGCTTAGGAGTACCCTAATTAAGTTAATAACAATATACCTACCTATATAGTTTAAGTTTAAAACATTTGGCTCTCAAAAGAAACTTCAATCGTTGTACTGTTGATATTTGGCTCTGTTGACTAATGAGTTTGCCGACCACCGGAGTAGAGGGACTGGGGACATATCAGGGAACAGATAAAATTCCCTGTCCTCATGGAGCGTACATCCTAGTGGTGGGAAGGGGGCCCGGGAATTGGACAATTAAACATAAGAAAATAAACGAAATGGGGTGTTAGAGAATAGTACGTGCAATGTGAAGAAGGGACTGAGCGGTGTCGGGAATTATGGAGGGCAGTTTTAGATGGAGTAGTCAGGGGGAGTCACTGAGAAAATGGCGTTTGGACTAAGCCATTTTGAGAAAGGTAAGGGAGATCGATGCCAGACCGAGGGAACAGAGCGGCAAGGACCTAGGACATGAGTGTGCCCTATGGGTGCTGGGAACACTGAGTTGACTTTTAAATCCTTTTTTTTTTTTTTAATATATTTTATCGATATTTTACAGAAAGGAAGGGAGAGAGATAGAGAGCTAGAAAGCTAGAAACGTCAATGAGGGAGAAACATTGACCAGCTGCCTCTTGCACACCCCCTACCGGGGATGTGCCCGCAACCAATGTACATGCCCTTGACCGGAATCGAACCTGGGACCTTTCAGTCCGCAGACCGAGCTCTACCACTGAGCCAAACCGGTTTCGGCACTGAGTTGACTTTTGAGTGTGGGGTGAACGGTGGTGTCCAGAAAGGGCCACTCAGCGAATCCAGTGCCTTTGGGTGGTTTTCTTCCTCCTACTTTACTTATTTATTGGCTGATTGATTTTAGAGGAAGAAAGAAACACATTGGTTGGCTGCCTCCTGCAAGCACTCCCACTGGGAATGGAACCCATCGCCTTTTGGTGTATACAGATCCACACCCCAACCAACTTGAGCCACACTGGCCAGGGCTTCCTACTTTATTTTTATGGAGGGGAAAAAAAATGGCACTGGTCCTACCTTATAATGGCTTGCAGCCTAGTTCTAGAACATGATATAACTCTTTTTTAAAAAAAAAATATATATATATATATATTTTTTTTTTTATTGGTATTTTATAGAGAGGAAGAGAGAGGGACAAAGAGTTAGAAACATCGATGAGAGAGAATCATCGATCGGCTGTCTCTTGCACACCCCCTACTGGGGATGTGCCCACAACCCAGGTACATGCCCTTGACCGGAATCGAACCCAGGACCTTTCAGTCCGCAGGCTGACGCTCTATCCACTGAGCCAAACCGATTTCGGCAGATATAACTCTTTTTTGTTTGTTTGTTTTTCCCATTGATATTTTTGGGGAAAGTGGAAGGGGTTGGGGGACATCGGTATAGACAGATACATCCTGAACCTGCAACCCAGGTACGTGCCCTTGACTGGGAATCAAGCCCAATGTGCCCGTGAACACTCTAACCACTGAGCCAAACCAACTAGGGAGATATCGCTATTTTTTTTTATGCTAAGCAACTATGCAGAGTTGCTCTGTATTATATAATGCTCAAAAAGAACCCAGGGTTGTTCTTCGAGAGCTGGTCCATGTCCTAAGTGTAGAGAGAATTCACAGGAGAATTACTTGAGGAGCTGAAGGTTGGGAAAGATTTCTGGTGTTGGTCAGAAGGAACTGGTCTTCCCTGATCACCTGTTAACCATTTCCCTAACATGCACAGCAAACTATCTTATAATCCTGTTTCATTTCAGTCATAACATTTATTACTATTTGAATGTATCTTGTTCACCTGATTACTTACTTATTGTGTTTACTCCTCCAGAATGTAATTTTTAGGAGGGCCATTGATTGTATTCCCAGCTTCTGGGATAGTGTGGTGTTTTGTGCATAAATGAACACAGATGGTCAAATATCGTTCTATTGAAAGTGAGTGAGCCGAAACCGGTTTGGCTCAGTGGTAGAGCGTCGGTCTGCGGACTGAAAGGTCCCGGGTTCAATTCCAGTCAAGGGCATGTACATTGGTTGCGGGCACATCCCCGGTAGGGGGTGTGCAAGAGGCAGCTGGTCAATTTTTCTCTCTCATCGACGTTTCTAGCTCTCTATCTCTTCTCTGTAAAATATCAATAAAATATATTTTTTAAAAAAGAAAGAAAATGAGTGAGAGATGGGTGTTATTGGGGATGAAGAAGGGACGGGGTAAGGGGGGAGTGGGGGGGGGATGTTAAGGAGAGGCTTGCTGGGACTAGAGCCTGCCAAGGAGAGAGAGTATATTTCCAACTCCTTTGGCGGCTGCTGTTTCTACTCTGTTGTCAGACTTCACATTCTGAGCCTGGCTGAGGGGTTAGGTACAGTCATTGAAACACCCCTTCCTTGCTACTACAAAGACTAGCCTATGGACCCGTTTGGTTGTCTGCGTGTGACTACTGAATTTCCTAAGAGGTTCCAAAGCCAGCAGCGTTTCAGTTATGGAAGTCACTGTGTCTGTGGGCTGGCCTGGCTGGCAGAGCAGAAGGGCTGGTGAGAGGAGTCAGTGCAGGGGCCAAGGTCTCCCCAGTCCTTCACATTACTCAATCCCGGCCCTTTGTAGCAGCGCTGACCACCACCTGCATTCCTTATCATTCCTCAGGAGAACCGAGTCTGGTCCTCAATGAAAGACACATCTGGCCTGTCACACCTTGACCCTCCCTACTGCTAAGCCATGGCCCCCGACGTGAGGTGAAGCTCTTGTCCTCTTTTCACAGGCTGTTACCGGCTGGTAGACTATTTGGAAGGGATCCAGAAGAATTTTGATGAGGCTGCCAAGGTGCTGAAGTTCAACTGTGAAGAGAACAAGCACAGTGACAGCTGCTACAAACTGGGGGCCTATTATGTGACCGGAAAAGGTGAGGAGGGCCTGCGTCCTTGGTTCTCGTCAGTGATAGTCCTGATGACCTCGCACTGAGCCCTCTTTGCCGAAGGGTGGTCCTCACAGGCATTGGGGGAGCACGTGGCCGGAAGACTTGGAAATGAGTTCAGCGGAGTGGTGAGGGGAAGCGCACAACCTTATAAGTTAGGCAGACCTCAGGGAACGTGATTTGCAAGTAGTAAGTGGGGTCTTGAGTCAGTCACTTCACCTCTGTGCATTTACATCACTTGTAAAATACTTCATAGCGATCTTGTGAGGATTCAAAAGGGTGAAGTGTTGTACTGTAAATCAGCGGGCTTGACAGAAGACGCCTCGTCTTTATTAACGCCAGAGGGAGATGTCTCCCAAATTTCTGAGCAAAACCATGGAGGAAGCTTCTTCTATTTATATCTTTCTAGCTCTGTGTCTGCAGACTTCACACAGGGCTCCGTGTAAGTTATTTTTGCAGACTGCTTGCAACCTTGGGCGTATTTCTAGCAAACATAAACACCTGGCATGAGAATGTGGGAGTACTATCAGTATCCGCCCCTTGGGTTAGATGGTTAGCTTGCAAGGTCAGACAGTTAAGTTTATCTTCTCTATTATTCAAGCTAAAAAAAGCAAAGTCATTTTACAGCAGAAGAGACTAAAAATAAACAGAGTTGACGTACAGAACAAGGGACTGTCTAATAGCAGTGAATTTCAGACAGCAGTTTCAAACAGCCGTTTTTCCAAATGAGGGATTATTATGCTTCAAAAGTACGTAAGGCATCAGCACATGCCTGGCCCAGGGGAGGGGATCAGTAATGGTTAATTCCCTTTCATCTATCTTTTCTCCTCATGTCCTACTGCCGTCATTCCTGGAGTAGTTTTTAAGTTATAGACTCTAAATAGCCAATTATTCTAGTAAATTTACTTCTCATAGTTTCTGTGGGTCAGGAACTTGGGGGTAGCTTAGCTGTGTGCCGTAGGGTCTCTCATGATTTTTTAAGACAGTAAGTAGCCAGGGAGTTAAGGGGTGCAGTTACTTGAAGGCTTGACTGGAACTGGATTTTCCCATTTTAAGGTGACTTACTCATGTAAATACTTCCTCTGTTCCTTGCCATCTGTTATCAGGTGGCCTCAGTTCCTTGTGACATGGATCTCTCTATGTGTCCTCAATGCTATGGCATCTGGCTTCCTCCGGAGTGAGTGATCCAAGAGAGAGAGCAAGAAGGAATCCTCAATGGCCTACCCTTAGATGTCACATATGTTTAATTCCCATCACATTCTATTTATTAAAAGTGAGTCAGTAAGTCTAGTCTACATTAAGGGGAGAGAACTTAAAAGTCCACCTCTCAAAACCAGGCATATCAAAGAATTTATGGACATATTTAAAACCACCAAAATAGGGAGTATGACCTTTGACAGGCAGCTATTTTTTTTTTGCTTGCCAGATTATGAGCTTCTTGAAGATGTTATGATTCATTTATCCTTTGTTCCCTGTGCCCAAGCCTAGTTGGAGAGTTGTTCAATGGTTTGAAGAAGATGATGTCTTTTCAATTCTCTAGAGCTGTGTAGATTATTTCTGCTTTTACATGGGACATTGGGTTTGTGGTAGTCCCTATTTTTGATGAAAGTTTATCATCATCAAGAATATCAGTTTCCCTTCTGATGCAGAGGGGAGTTTCTTTAACTTAGCAATTTTGTTAATATCCTAACCTAAGGAAATAAGTAAAAATGTAGATAAAGGTAATGTGCAAAGATATTCACCCCAGCATTATCCATCTGGCAAATTTATCATTAATTTATAGTGTATAAGCATACATAACTGCATTATATTAATTAAAAAAAAAACTTATCTACCAACAGTAGCAGCTTAAATAAATATCTTCCATTGGATGGAATGTTAGTTAGCACATTAAAAAATGTTTCTGCCCTGGCTGGTTTGGCTCAGTGGATAGAGCGTTGACCTGCGGACTAAAGGGTCCCGGGTTTGACTCCAGTTGGGGGCGCATGCCTGGGTTGTGGGCTCGGTCCCCAGTGGGGAGGTGCAGGTGGCAGCTGATGTTTTTATTTTTCTCTCTCCTCCCTTCCTCTCTGAAAAAAAAAAATTCTAAAAAATTTTGTTGAAGTGGGGAAAACTTACAATATTCTGTGAAGAAAGCAGAGTACAAAATTATATATGGTATAAATTCAGCTATATAGTATAGTGTGCAAAACAAAAAAATGTCTCTGGATTTGTGTCCTGGTAAAGTTTTGGATTATTTTTGTCTTTATACCATATTTTACTATATTTTCCACAAAGATTTTGAGTTCCTTACTGAATTAAGGAAAGGCAGGCTTATTATACAGACTTGTGTGATTAATAATTGTGCCCTGAGCCCTTTTGTTGTTGTTCTAGTGCTCCTTTGTTGGGCATATTTTTAGTATTTGCTGTCTTCAGTGAAACAAGAATTAAACATGCCAAAACCAATTTGGCTCAGTGGATAGAGCGTCGGTCTGTGGCCTGAAAGGTCCCAGGTTCGATTCCGGTCAAGGGCATGTACATTGGTTGTGGGCACAGCCCCAGTGGGGGTGTGCAAGAGGCAGCTGGTCGATGATTCTCTCTCATCGATGTTTCTAGCTCTCTATCCCTCTCCTTACCTCTCTGTAAAAAATCAATTAAAAAAAGATTAAAAAAAAAAGAATTAAACATGACCAGTGTGTATGGGGGCAGGGGACACATTTACACTAATGCCTGTTATACCTAGGAGAGCTTGGGAAGCATCTTCAGAGAGAGACATGTAAAGAACCCTGTTGAATGCTGGGACATGTCATCATTAGGGGTGCTATCATAGAGGAGGAGGCATTGAAACTGGTGTTTCAAGGACGGAGTAGATTTTTCTTGGCAGAGGTGGACTAGAGTTATGTCCCAGGCAGAAAGAAGACGAGCAGGTGTGGAAAAAAACAACAGTAGATGCCCTGGCCAGTGTGGCTCATTTGGTGGGGCATCATCCCATGCACCAAAAAGTTGCTGATTTGATTCCTAGTCAGGTACATTCCCGGGTTGTGGGCTAGATCCCCAGTAGGGGGAGGTGCAGGAGGCAGCTGATTGATGTTTTGCTTTTACATTAATGTTTCTTTCTCCTTCTCCCTTCTTCTCTCTCTCTAAAACTTAAATAACAGTATTGTAAAAAATAATTTAAAAATAATAAAACAAGTAAATTTCTTTTAAAAAAAAAGAGTAGGCCGGGCTGGCATGGCTCAGTAGTTGAGCACATCAACCTATGAACCAGGAGGCCACAGTTCAGTTCCCCGTCAGGGCACATGCCCAGGTTGTGGGCTTGATTCCCAGGGTGAGATGTGTAGGAGGCCGCCAGTCAATTATTCTCATTATTGATGTTTCTATCTCTCTCTTCCTCTCCCTTCTCTGAAATAAATAAAAATATTTTTTGTTTAAAAAAAGAGTGGAAGAGAACAAGAATTAATCCTCTGTTAAACTAACATTCTTAAATCAATTTCTGTAGGTGTTTAAGTCAAAGTGGTCCCATTAATAGATGTTTGCTACTCAAGCCCTTTTGGATTGCTGTTTGTTAGACCTTGAGCCCTGCCAAGTCTAAAAGCCAATACTGTTGGCTCCTCCTGCGTACTTCTGAGATAAAGGATTTTATAATCTTTGGTTTTGCCCTCCGTTCCTGAAAACACGCCCCGTGTTCCTTCTTGACACAGACAAGTTAATAACTCTCCTTTTACCAAGGATGGCTGGGCGGGAGAAAGAGTGGGAAGCCAAAGAACTCACTTTTAGCTGATGTTGTGACCTCAGGCAAAGCATTTTCCTTCCCTGAGCCACAAATTCCTCATTGACGAAATTAAAAGCAATAAGGTCTGCTTATAATACCTTCTTTGTAGGGTTTTCTTCTGTGCATCATATGAGAAGAGATATGACTGCTTTGTTAAACTGTAAAACATTCCATCAATTTGAACAGGTCTGGTTTGTATTGGTTGCTGCAGAAGTTACTTTTGTTTGTTTTTTGTTTTTTTAAGAGGATGAACATTTTAAAATATATATATATATATATATATATATATATATATATATATATACTTTATTGATTTTTTACAGAGAGGAAGAGAGAGGGATAGAGAGCTAGAAACAGCTTGACCAGCTGCCTCCTGCACACCCTCTCTTGGGATGTGCCTGCAACCAACCTACATGCCCTTGACCGGAATCGAACCTGGGACCTTTCAGTCCGCAGACTGACGCTCTATCCACTGAGCCAAACCGGTTTCAGCTAGAAGTTACTTTGGAGTACACACCCACGGAGTATTTGGGCTCATACAGGAGGCAACTAGTCGATGTGTTATGTCTCACATCAATGTTTCTCTCTGTCTTTCCCTATCTTCCACTCTCCCTAAAAATCAATGGGAAAATATCCTCCAGTGAGGATTAAAAAAAGAAGAAGAAGCAATAGAAGAGTCTTGGTGGTACTCTGCTTTGGCATTCTAGAAATGCTATGGGAAAGAAGTGAGCCAAGGTGAGGCTGCTGTCAGTGCACAGGGAAGTCAGAGAAAGGGGGCCTTGGAGACGGGGTCAGGAGAGGTAAGCCCAGGATGAGCTGCCACCGCCCACTGCTCTCCTGGTGAAACTCTGGTAGGGACCCTTAGAGTTTAGGAGGCAGTAAAAAGTTCATGCCTGAGAAGGGGCATAGGTGTGCTCTACAATGAGCCTGCACTGAATCTTTTGTCTTGAGGGGTGTGTGTGTGTGTGTGTGTGTGTGTGTGTGTGTATGTGTGTGTGTGTTGTGTGTGTGTGTGTGTGTGTTTGTTTTTTTTCCCTCTTCTGCTGGCGAGAATCTTAGGGGATAGTTTCAGCAGAATATTCATCAGTTTTTCAGGTGCATTTTTAATATGAATGTGTAGGGGAGTTTGGGATTGTTCTTTGATCTGCTTTATTGTTTTACTTTTATCTTGGGTCTTTCTGGTTTTAATGGGGTTTTTCTTGTTTCCCAGACTTCATCTGTCCTTGGGGTTAGCTGGCACAAATGACATTGATTGGGTCTCTGTTTTCTATTTTCCCTGCCCAGGGGGATTTAAGACAGCGGTCGGCAACCGGTGGTCCACGGGCCACTGGTGGTCCATGAGGTCCCAAAGGTTGGCAACTGCTGATTTAAGATCTGTATTCTCTGGTTAGGGAGGAGAGTGATAAACCATTTGCTCTCAAGTGTCTCTGGTTAGGGGAGATAAGGTCTTTCAATTCATCAGCTGGCTGTAAGTTGTTCAAATTTGATTTGGTTTCCCCATTCCACTTGCCCAGGAATCTTCCTAGCTTCTTACTATCTTGCCTCATTGTTACATGGAATTTCAAATTTCCATTAATAAAAAAAAAAACTAAAGAAAAAAGCCTCGTAATTAACTCTGCTTAAAATGACCCATTAGTGATTTCCCATTTATTATTGCTCCTAGGATTCTAAGTCCAGGATCCCTAAAACGACCCACCGTACCCTGTAGGTTCTGCCCCTTGTCTGTCTCTCTGGCCTCCTTCCCTAGGATTTCTAGATTCTAGCCACATGGGCTCTTTTTCTCTCTGTATCCTATTCCTTTTGCCTGAAGCAAGTCATGTTTCCCTCCTTCCCCCCAACCCACATTATTTTATAGTTCAAATATCACTTCTTTTGGTGAAGCTTTCCTTGATCTCACTGCCTAGTCCAGGTCAGAACACTTGTCACACTTATGTTAATGCACTTATTTTTGTAGTTGTTTAATGTTTGTCTCATTAGATCATAAGATCCTCAGACAGGGACAGAATCTGTTCCCCAGAACCTAGCAGAGTAGTTGGCAAATAGCATACACTCAGTACATATTTAAATTAACAAATAGTTAATAAAGTGCTTATCAGATGCCATATTCTCACTGTGACCCTATGACGTAGCTATTAATACCATTCCCGTTTTACCTTTACCTTTTTGGTCTGCCTTAGAAGGTCTCATTTTCACTAGGCTCCATGGCTGAAAAAGCTGGTAGGTCTGTGCACTGTACCGGTCCACCTTCCTTCCGTGCTGCTTTAACTGGAGGAATGTGCTTTTTATTCAGGAATTCTTCCCTAACTTTGGCCTGAGACATTCAGGCTCTGCCCTGGCTTGGATTTACTTCTTTCTCTTCTCTTTCCTAACTCCTAGGCGGCCTGACCCAGGACCTGAAAGCTGCCTTCCGATGCTTTCTGCTGGCGTGTGAGAAGCCTGGCAAGAAGTCTGTGGAGGCGTGTCACAACGTGGGTCTCCTGGCACAGGATGGACAGGTCAACGATGACGGCCAGCCGGATCTGGGGACGGCCAGAGACTATTACACACGGGCCTGTGATGGCAGCTATGCCCCTAGCTGCTTCAACCTCAGTGCCATGTTTCTGCAGGGTGCTCCGGGCTTTCCCAAGGACATGGGCCTAGCGTACAAGTACACCATGAAAGCCTGTGACCTGGGCCATGTCTGGGCCTGTGCCAACGCCAGCCGCATGTACAAGCTGGGGGACGGCGTCCAGAAGGACGAAGCCAAGGCCGAAGCGCTGAAAAATCGGGCCATGAAACTGCATAAGGAGCAGCAGAAAAACGTCCAACCTTTAACGTTCGGGTAGCGTGGCCACCCGCCTGTGCGACAGACGCTGGCACCTCCTATTCCCGATGCGGCCCTTGGAGATCAGCCCGCCGGAGCAGGAAGACTTGGGACTTGGTATTAGGAGCCCTGGTTACACATAGCCACTGCCCCAGAGTGTCACCTACCGGGATGTAGTCTGAAGTGTTTATTTCTTTTAACTGGCGTGATCGTTAAAAAGAGACCCACATTTAACAGGGTTTTAGATCTCAAACTCTCACAGCTCTGAAAAACAGCAAACTAGAGAGCCATGGAGGTTTTTTGGGGGGGCTGCAGAGACAAAGAGCAGGAGATTGGAAAAATTAGCAGCCGCAGGGCCAGAAGGAATGAGACATCGTCGGCATCATCACTATTATTTTAGTTGGGAGGCTTGAAAATCAGGAAGTATCTTGATTTACATAATAGAGGGCTTCGGGAGCTAAGAACAGTCACGACTGCCACCCTCTGGCTTAAGTAATCATTGGTGTGGGCTTTAGTTCTGCCTTTAGAGTCACATTTTTTCAGTACATTCACGGAGATCTGGGAGACTAAAGGTCATTATGTTTCAGGGTTGCTAAAGCGTATGACACAAGCCCTCCCTCCGTGGAGACAATCACAGGTGGTGGGCTCGCAGCCCCAGTCCACTCGCTCGGTACTGCTGATCACACTGAGGGAGCGGGTCTTTCCCCAGGCAGCTTCAGGTGGGGTTTGTAAGCCAGGGTTTTGTATACACTTCGTCCCTCAGAACAGAACCTTTTTAACTGTTCCTATGAATAAACTATTTCGATGAATATTTTTGTTATTGGTGTTCTCTCCACATTCTGGGTAGAGATTATGTTCTTCAGTGGTTGTGTCCTTTCTTTTAAGAGCATTTGCTTTTTCTATTATCTTCCTGATTGGTCACTAGGGGGCGAGCTTGTCGTTTTCCTGCTGATAATAGGACCGTTATTTCCGTCACCACCTCCAGTTTGTGCTTCCAGTGTAGCAGCTGTCTTAGAAGGAAAGACAGCTGTGGATGGCTCGTCAGCATAGCCCGCCAGTTTCCCCAGTGGATGGAGGCAAGGGACTTTCCAAGGGCAGACAAGGTCTAAAAAGTGAGCTTATTTTCAAAGGATTAAGTAGCTTTTGTTGTGTTTCAAAAATATTTGTAGGCCAGCATGCATATGAAAAGATGTTCTACGTGGATGGTCACCAGGGAAATGCAAATCACAACCACAATGAGATCATTATCTTACCCCCTTCAGGACGGCTATTATTAAAAAAAAAAAAAAAGACAACAGGTGTTTCATCTTGAAGGGTGTTTTCTGGTTTGTGTTCTGAAAGAGCTGCATTTAATACCAGTCTTTGTAGGTGACATTCATGATCTCCGCTACTCAAATTGGTAATCACTGGGCCTGGTTGTGAACAATGCAGAAAGGATATTCAGGTAGAATCTGTAGACGTCTCATGATTATTTCTGGCATTACGATTTCTCATTATTCATAACTCGATGGCCATTTATGACATACTGGAAGTAGCAAGAAATCACCACTACCCAACTAGAATTATTGAGGTATTTCATTAACAAGAATCAAATTGATGCCACACAAAAGGAGAAACCTCAGAAGGATCTTAAACCTGATGCCTTTGGACCTTTTAAGGTCTCTTGAGCATTTTTAAACAGAAAGAAATTTGGGCTTCCAAAAAAAAATGACACATTTGCAAGGATGTATAGAGATTGGAAGCCATCTAGATGGCTGGTAGGAATGTAAAATGGTGCAACGACTAGAAAACAATATGGTGGTTCCTCAGAAAACTAAACATAGACTTACCATATGTTCCAGCACTTTCCATTCTAGGTACATAAAAAATTGACAGCAGGGTCTCCAAGATATTTACACACCAATGCTCATAGAGACCACCACAATAGCCAAAACATACAATGAAATGCTATTCAACCTTAAAAGGAAGGAGATTCTGATACATGATACAACATGGGTAACACTTGAAGACATGCTAAGTGAAATAAGCTAATCACAAAAAGATGAATACTGTGCTCCACTTACATGAGGTATCTAAACTCAGAGATAATACAATGGTGGTTGCCATGGTCTAGGGGAGGGAGAAATGTGAAGTTGTGTAATGGGTACAGCTTTTCAATTTTGCAAGATGAGAAACTTCTGGAGATTATTTGCACAAAAATGAATATTTTTTAAAATATTAAAAGTATTGAATATGTTCCCTTCTTTTCCCCCCTTAACCTTATCTAGCAAAAATGAATATTCTTAACACTATTGAACTATACATTTAAAAGTGGTTAAGATCATAAATTTTATGTGTACTTTACCATAATGTTTTAAAACTGTAAACATGTAATTTTTATTTTTTTTTTTAATTTTTATTTATTTTTCTTTTTTTTAAAATTTTATTTTATTAAGGTATTTTCTGTGTACATAGTTTACCATTGCCCCCCCCCCCCACCTCCCATTTATGCCCTCCCTCCCCAGAGTTCTGTGTTCATTGGTTGTACTTATGTTCATGCATACCAGTCCCTCGGTTGTTCTCCTATCTCCTCCCAGGTCTCCTTCCCCTCCCCGCTGTCATTTGACAATCTGCTTGTTTTATGGTGACTATCTCAGGACCATATGAATAGAGTCCGCTCCTCCTCTGGTTTTCACCGCCCCTTCCCCTGGGTCCCACTGCTTCCCCTGGGACACACGGCTCGCCCGGGGCACACTGGACCCTGGGACACTTGGCTCACCCGGGGCACTCGGCCCCCTGGGACACTCGGCTCACCCGAGGCACTCGGCCCCCTGGGACACTCGGCTCACCCGGGGCACTCGGCCCCCTGGGACACACGGCTCACCCGGGATCCCCTTCCCCTTGGGGGGGTACGGCTCACCCGGGGCACATGGCCCCCTGGGACACTCGGCTCACCCAGGGCACACGGCCCCTCTAGGGTGTTGGGGTCGCATATTGGAGGCGCCGCGCTAGCTCCTTGCTAGCATGGTGGGCAGGCTGGGACAGCTGCAGTTGGGCTGAGATGGTTGCAGGCGGGGGGACCACCTTCAAAGGTGTCTCGTTCGGTGTGGGAGCGGAGCAGCTGCAGACATGGAGGCTAAGTTCTGAGGTCGCCCACTCCCTGAGCCCAAGGTGTGGTGAGCTCTGTTCTTGGTGGATTTCCTTTATTCTCGGCGGCAGTGGCGGTGCCAGGTGCAATATTGACGGTCGCTCCTGTGGTTCAATTACCACTGTAGTTTTAAAGTTCACATGGCGGTGGTGGTGAGAGCTTCGGCTTGGCCATGTGGCATCGGAGGATGGGCTCGCCTGGGTGGGTAATGGAAGGCACCGTGCCATTTCCTCACCAGCGCGCTCCATCTCCCTCCCAGCATGGTGGGTGTGCTGGGAAGATTGTGGGCGGGCTGTGATGGCTGCATGGGGAGAGTCCGCCCTCAATGGTGTCCTCTTTGTTGCGGATGTGGAGCTGCTGTGGATGCAGAGGCTAATTTCTGAAGCCACACTCACTGTGAGCCCGGTGCGTAGTGAGCTCTGATTTCGGTGGATTCCCATTCTTGGGGGCGGCAGTGGGTGCGGCAGCGATGGTAGCTCCTGTGGCTCAATTTCCCCTGTAGTTTTAAAATCCGCATGGTGGTAGTGTCTGATGCTTTGGCCTGGCCATGTGGCAGCGGAGAGAGGATTCTCCGGGTCTGCCAATGGAAGGCGCAGCGCCAGCACAGCGCGAGCGCGAAGGCCTGGCAGAGCAGGCCGCGGGCGGTGACAGAGAGTCCCCGCGATGTCTTAGTCTTTCAGACTTAGTGGAACGCTTCCCCTGAGCCAGGACAAGCAGCACCACCACAAATATTGGCCAGCTCAGTGCTGCCCCTCTACAGGTGACAGTAGGGGCATCCTCACCTCGGTAGGCCTTTGCTCTTGGAGGTCTTAACCAGTGGAAGGCAGCACAGTACAGAACTGCCCCACCTTCTCAGTCCTCCGCAACATGTAATTTTTAAAAAAAGGCAAGGTCTGAAATTTTTGTAAAAGTACTATGTTCTCTTGAGATGCAGTTTGGAACATAGCAAAAGAAACAATTACCCCTCACTTACCAGCATTCTTTGGCCCAATAATGTTTAACCGTCTTTTAAGAATCATATGCCCTAGCTAGTTTTGCTCAGTGGATGGAGCATCAGCCTGCAGACTGAAGGGTCCTTGGTTTGATTCCAGTCAGGGTTTGGGCTCAATCCCCGGTGTGGGGCGAGTAGGCGTCAGCCAGTTAATGATTCTCGTCATTGATGTTTCTCTCCCTTTTATTTTTAAAAAAATATATTTTATTGATTTTCCAGGAGGATCAGGCCTAAACGGGCAGTCGGACATCCCTCTCACAATCCAGGACTGCTGGCTCCCAACTGCTCGCCTGCATGCCTTCTTGATTGCCCTTAACCACTTCTGCCTGCCAGCCTGATCACCCACTAACCACTCCCCTACCAGCCTGATTGATGCCTAACTGCTCACCTGCCAGCCCAATTGCCCCTAACTGCAATCCCCTACTGGCCTGGTCCCCTCCAACTGCCCTCCCCTGCTAACCTGGTTACCCCTAACTTCCCTCCCCTGCAGGCTTGGTCCCCCCTAACTGCCCTCTCCTACGTCCTGGTCACCCCCAACTGTCCTCCCTTGAAGGCCTGGGTCCCCCAAACTTCTCTCCCCTGTAGGCCTGGTCACCCCCAACTTCCCTCTCCTGCAGGCCTGGTCCCCCCAACTGCTCTCTCCTGCAGGCCCGATCACCCCCAACTTCCCTTCTCTGCCTGCCTGGTCACACCTAACTGCCCTCCCCTGCAGGCTTGGTGGCCCCAACTGCCCTCCCCTGCTGGCCTGATCACCCACAACTGCCCTTCCTTGCAGGCCTGGTCCCTCCCAACTACCCTCCCTGCTGGCCATCTTGTGGTGGCCATTTTGTGTCCACTTGGGGGCAGCCATCTTTGACCACATGGGGACAGCCATCTTGTGTGTTGGAGTGATGGTGAATTTACATATTACTCTTTTATTAGATAGGACACACACACACACACACGTGCTGAGGGGCCAGATTATTATGATCTCTGAATGCATAATAATCTGGCTACTCAGTGTAGACTGACCACAGAGTTGAGATTTTAAAATAAGGTTTTTCCATGTATAAGAACTGCATTGTGCGTAGTTAGAAAAAGGCAGAGGACATACTAGTTAGAGGCTGGGGGCCACTGTCTCTTGGTCCCTTAACATATCAAGATTTGCAAGCTTTCCCTTATACATAAGTACTGTGTGTGTGTGTGTGTGTGTGTGTGTGTGTGTGTTAAAGAATCACTTATTTCCTAAGATTGGCTTTATCAGACTTACTTTCTCTCTCCCTGGTTAGACATGTAGCAGTAAGTTGAAAACAACAGGAACAAATGATAAATGAAACAATAGATTTCTACCCATAATAGTTACCTTATTTGGCATTTGACAGATGGAAGCACAACATTTAATAGATAGTCTGTCAAACAGCACAGGTACAAGATCAGGGAGTAATGACTGACTTGTAGAAAGTGAGAAGCCAACAGAAATCCACACATCTTGAACAAAAAATACAGTGACTCTACCTCTAGCATTTCCTATCCAGGGCAGGGTTAGCTTTGCAAATCTGCCCAAAATAGAGCATCAGTTAAAAATATTTTTTAATGTATATTTTTAATATTGGTTTTTAGAATGGAAGAGAGGGAGAGAGGGAGGGAGGGAGGAACATTGATGTGTGAGTGAAACATGGGTTGGCTGTCTCCTGCATACCCCTATGGGGTGATCGAACTCACAACCTGGGCGTGTGCCCTGACCAGGAATGGAACCGGCAACTTTTCTGTGCACGGGGTGATGCTCAACCAACTGAGCCACACTGGCCAGAGCAGCACACTTGAAATTATTATTGGACTTTCATCTGTGGAGTAGAGAGATGAGAGTATAAATTCAAAGATTTCAATAGGAATTTTCCTTTTAACTGCCAGCTAAATTTTTATTGAATTAAAGTATTTTGTTGCAACTACCATTACATACTGGATACATATATCTTTAGAGCCACACTGAGTTCCCGTCCTTCCTAAGTGCTTTAAAAGTTATTTATGTTGGCCCTAGCTGGCATCTTCAGTGGTTAGAGCAACAGTCCATGCAATGAGGGGTTGCAATTTTGATTCTTGGTCAAGGATATGTACCTAGGTTGCAGGTTCAATCCCCAGCCCCAGTCCGGGCACATATGGAAGGCAGTATCTCTCTCTCTCCCTCTCCCTCTCTCTCTCTCTTCCTCCCTCTCTCCCTTCCACTCTCTCTCTAAAAAAAACAAAAACCAATGGAAAAAAATGTCCTGGAGTTAGCATTAACAAAACAAAGTTATTTATGTTGGACATGTCAAATCATTTGGCTGAGTGATCCATCCTAGAGAAGTCTCTCTTACATAATTGTAACTTTTCACATAATAAATATTCTTACTCATTGTTTTATTTTAGCCTTGGAAGCAAAGTTCATTAGCATGAAGCCAAGTCGAATCGGCTTAGAGTGTGGATTGCATGTGTGAACTAAAAACAAGATGGGAGGGGAAAGCCTCATGAAGCTGTTTGTTGTTCAGATGACTTTTAGACCTTTTAAAATATCTGTTAAAAGGTAATTATTCCCTGGCGGTTTTATTTGATGTATCATTACAAATGAAATAGTGAATTCAGTTTCATCTTTTAAAAATCACGTCTTTTCAATGAAGTGATGGGTTTTGTAATTTTGAAGAGTTAGGTTCACCTGATTTTTTTCTTTTTCTTAAATCTTTATTGTTCAAATTATTACAGTCGTCCCCCCCCGCCCCGCCCCGCCATAGCTCCCATCCACCTGGTTCCCACCCCTCCTACCCTTACCCCCCCATACTGTCCTCATCCATAGGTGTATGATTTTTGTCCAGACTTCCTGTACCCCCACACTCCTTTCCCCTTGAGGATTTTCAGTCCACTCCCTTTCTATGCCCCTGAATCTCTTATATTCAACAGATTATTCTGTTCATCAGATTTTTAATTCACTTGATTTTTAGGTTCACTTGTTGATAGACATGTATTTGTTGTTCATAATTTTTATCTTTACCTTTTCTTCTTCCTCTTCTTAAAGAATACCTTTCAGCATTCCATATAATACTGGTTTGGTGGTGATGAACTCCTTTAACTTTTTCTTATCTGTGAAGCTCTTTATCTGACCTTCAATTCTGAATGATAGCTTTGCTGGGTAGAGTAATCTTGGTTGTAGGTTCTTCCTGTTCATCACTTTAAATATTTCTTTCCACTCCCTTCTGGCCTGCATAGTTTCTATTGAGAAATCAGCTGACAGTCATATGGGTGCTCTTTTGTAGGTAACTAACTGTTTTTCTCTTGCTGCCTTTAATATATATATATATATATATATATATATATATATATATATATTATTGATTGATTGTTTTACAGAGAGGAAGGGAGAGGGATAGAGAGCTAGAAACATTGATGAGAGAGAAACATTGTTCAGCTGCCTCCTGCCAGCCCCTGCTGGGGATGTGCCCGCAACCAAGGGACATGCCCTTGACTGGAATCAAACCTGGGACCTTTAAGTCCACAGGCCAGTGCTCTATCCACTGAGCCAAACCGGTTTTGGCTTCTTGCTGCTTTTAATATTCTCTCTTTTTTTTTTTTTAAATATTTTTTTTATTAAGGTATTATCTGTGTACATAGCTTATCATTGCCCCCCCCATAGATGCCCTCCCTCCCCAGAGTTTTGTGTCCATTGGTTGTTCTTATATGCAAGCATACCAGTCCTTCGGTTGATCTCTTATCTCCCCCAGATCTCCCTCCCCTCCCCCCCCCCCCCCCCGCTGTCATTTGGCAGTCTGCCTGTTGTTTTACTGTCACTATATCTATCTTTCTGTTCATTCGTTTATAATGTTCTTTAATATCCATAAATGAGTGAGGTCATGTAGTGTTTCTCTTTCATTGACTGGCTTACTTCACTCAGCATGATGCTCTCCAATTCCATCCAGGTTACTGCAAATGATGAGAATTCCTTCCTTTTTATGGCAGCATAGTATTCCATGGTGTAGATGTACCATAGTTTTCTGATCCATTCATCTGCTGACGGGCACCTAGGCTGTTTCCAAGTCCTAGCTATTGTAAATTGTGCTGCTATGAACATAGGGGTGCATATATCCTTTCTGATTGGTCTTTCTAGTTTCTTGGGGTATATTCCTAGTAGTGGGATTACTGGGTCAAATGGGAGTTCCATTTTCAGTTTTTTGAGGAAGCTCCATACTGTTCTCCACAGTGGTTGCACCACCCTGCAATCCCACCAGCAGTGCAGAAGGGTTCCTTTTTCTCCACAACCTCGCCAACATTTGTTGTTTGTTGTTTTGTTGATGTTGGCCATTCTGACAGGTGTGAGATGGTACCGCGTTGTTGTTTTGACCTGCATCTCTCGGATAATTAGTGACTTGGAGCATGTTTTCATGTGCCTCTTGGCCTTCCTTCTGTCTTCTTTTGGGAGGATTCTATTTAGGTCCATTGCCCATTTTTTAATTGGCTCATTCATTTTCCTTTTATTGAGTTGTATAAGCTGTCTGTAGATGTTGGAGATTAAACCTTTATCAGTGATATCGTTTGCAAATATGTTCTCCCATACAGTGGGTTTTCTTGTTGTTTTGTTGATGGTTTCTTTTGATGTAAAAAAGCTTTTTATTTTGATGTAGTCCCATTTGTTTATTTTCTCCTTAGCTTCCATTGCCCTAGGGTTAGTATCAGTGAAGAAGTTCTTTAGGCATATGTCTGAGATTTTGCTGCCTGTGGATGCCTCTAGTATTTTTATGGTTTCCCGTCTTATGTTTAAGTCCTGTATCCATTTTGAGTTTATTTTTGTGTATGGTGTAAGTTGGTGATCTAGTTTCATTCTTTTGCATGTCTCTGTCCAATTTTCCCAACACCATTTATTGAAAAGACTGTCTTGGCTCCATTGTATGTTTGTGCCTCCTTTGTCAAATATTAATTGAGCATATTGATTTGGGTTAATGTCTGGATTCTCTAATCTATTCCATTGATCAATATGTCTGTTCTTGTGCCAGTACCAGGCTGTTTTGAGAACAGTTGCTTTGTAATACAGCTTGAAATCTGGTATTGAGATTCCTCCTACTTTACTCTTATTTCTCAAGATTGCTGAGGCTATTCGGGGTCTTTTATTGTTCCAAATGAATTTTTGGAGAGTTCTTTCTAGGTCTGTGAAGTATGACCATGGTATTTTCATGGGGAGTGCATTGAACTTATAAATTGCTTTGGGAAGTATGGACATTTTGATGATGTTGATTCTACCAATCCATGAACATGGTATGTTCTTCCATCTGTTTAATATTCTCTTTTTGTCTTTTGCTCTTGGCATTTTAATTATGATGTGGTCCTCTTTGGATTCCTTTTGCTTGGGGTTCTCTGTGCTTGTTGGAGTTGTAAGTCTATTTCTTTCACCAGGTGGGGGAAGTTTTCTGTCATTATTTATTCAAATAGGTTTTCAGTATCTTGCTCTCTCTCTTCTTCTGGCACCCTCATAATTCAGATGTTTGTACGCTTGAAGTTGTCCCAGAGGCTCCTTACACTATCTTCATATTTTTGGATTCTTTTTTCTTTTTGATTTTCCAGTTGGGTGTTTTCTGCTTCTTTGTATTTCAAATCTTTGACTTGATTATTGCATTCCTCTAGTCTGCTGTTGGGTCTTTGTATAGTATTTTTTATTTCAGTCAGTGTGTGCTTAATTTCTAGTTGGTCCTTTTTCATATCCTCGAGGTTCTCACTAAATTTATCAGCCTTTTCTAGAAAATTCTTGAAAATCCTTATAACTATGGTTTTGAACTCTATATCCAGTAGTTTGATTTCCTCCAGTTCTTTCATTTGTGACCTGTTTCTTTGTCTCTGCATTTTGGCTGCTTCCCTCAGTTGATAGAGTGGCTTTGTGTGTTAGGTGTCCTTGCAAGGCACAGTGGCTCAGCATCCCCAGTTACCTGAAGTGGACACCCTTTTAAAAAAAAAAAAAAAAAATATATATATATATATATATATATATATATATATATATATATATATATTATTGATTTTTTACAGAGAGGAAGAGAGAGGGATAGAGAGTTAGAACCATCGATGAGAGAGAATAATTGATCAGCTGCCTCCTGAACACCCCCTACTGGGGATATGCCCGCAACCAATGTACATGCCCCTGACTGGAATCGAGTCCACAGGCCGATGCTCTATCCACTGAGCCAAACCGGTTTTGATGGGACACTCTTAGTGCACCCTTTTGTGGGCTGTGTGCAAAGTCTTGTAGTTAAACCTTGGGAGGAGTTGACCTCCAGGCCACTTGGCTGTGAGGATCAGCTGTGTCTACGATGGGAGAACTTCTGTACTGGAGAAACCCTTATGAGGCAAGACTTGCTTCATTGGGGCTTTGGTGCTCACTGAGTCTGCCTCCTGGATATGTCCTCTATAGATCTGAGGAGTTGTAATCTGGATGACCCTACTCTGACCCTGGTACACTGGCTCTTGGATCTCCAAGGAGGTGCTAATTTAGCATCTGCCTGAGGCCACCCAGCAGGAGCTACAGAGAAATCTGCAGATTCCTCTTCTTTGGGTTTTGGAGGTGCCCAGATGAGGCCCAGCTGTGGAGCAATGCAAGCTGCTGTGGGGCCTTAGGCCTTCTTTTGGATGTTCTGGGTCTCTCTGATTCAGCTGCAGTTTGTTAGGTAAGTTTAGATTTCAAAGGACCCAGCCATTCATATGCAAAAGCCTCTGCACACAGCTTGGATGGGGTGGAGTTTCAGGGCAGAGTAAACAGTAATGGCTTCCCACTCAGCCCTGCTCTAAGAGGCCCCCAGGTCACAGTGTCCCTTGGTAATCGCAAGCACCTTTGAGAGAAAGCTGCCCTCGAGTTCCGCCTGCTGCCAGACAGTCCAGTTTCTCCCCGTATGACTCTGGGTCCCCAGAGTCTTGCCCGGAACTGGAGTTCAGAGCAGTCGGGAGCTTGTGTCTCCCTCCCGATTGAAAAAGACAACCACGTCCTCAAAGTTGCCGGCCCTTTCTGCACGCTCACCCTCCCATACCTCTGCGCTTTACTTCCGAAGCTCCTCTGAGTCTCAATGTGCTTTTCTTTTTCCTTTTGTTGTAGCATTTCCACTCAGCCAGCCTTCCTGTGGTTCTGGATGACGTTCGTTTTGTCTTTTAGTTGTAGGTTTGAGGTGGTTGTGTGAGGCAGCAAGTTCAGGTGTTTACCTATGCGGCCATCTTGCTTGGTTCACTTGATTTTTTTTTTTTTTTTTTGTAGCAGATGTGCAGGGCTATTTTGTAACAAGAGGAAGTTTACTTAGAAAGCCACAGAGGTAGAAGAAGTGAGTGGTAAAAGACCTGGGCTCAGGGAACAAGTTACAGAGGCAAAAGAAGGGTCCTTGGAACTCAGGAGAAAAAGCAAGGCTAAGAAAACACATCCTGGAAAGAAGAGGGGGAAGGGAAGGAAAAGGAGAGCGCTGGGCTGTTTTTATGGACCAGATTCTGCCTGGAGCCCGTGGTGCCTCCCTGCCTTGAATCGCATGCTGAGATAAGGTTGGGAACAATGGCATAACTAGGAACAGTGTCAAAATGTTACATTTCACAGAAGTTATTAAAATGCAAAGAAGAAGAGTTTACTGTTCCAAAGGTCGAAGGCCATTTCATATCCAGGCTGCTGTGGGAGGAAGGGGTTGATAATGGCTAGCATGGTTGAGTTTCTCACTTTTGTTCAACCTTTTTTTTTTAAAAAAAAAAAATGTTTTATTGATATTTCACAGAGAGGAAGGGAGACAGATAGAGAGCTAGAAACGTTGATGAGACATGCCCTTGACCGGAATGGAACCTGGGACCTTTCAGTCTGCAGACTGACGCTCCGCCACTAAGCCAAACCGGTTTCGGCTGTTCAACCTTTGAAGCAAGATTAGAAAATGGGTTATTTTGGCCACAGCAAGCAGAATCATCACCGTGTCTTCTGGCCAGCAGGCATTTGAATCATTACTAGCTAGCTATTCCCAATGTTTTTCCTCCCTGCCAGGCTTTGGTGGGGAAGAAGTTTCTTTCTTTTCTTTTTAATATATTTTATTGATTTTTTATAGAAAGGAAGAGAGAGGGACAGAAAATTAGAAATATTGATGAGAGAGAATCATTGATCAGCTGCCTCTTGCACATCCCCCACTGGGGATGTGCCCGCAACCACCAAGGTACATGCCCTTGACCGGAATTGAACCTGGGACCCTTCAGTCCGAAGGCCGATGCTCTATCCACTGAGCCAAACCGGTTTCGGCAAGAAGTTTCATTAATTGACTAGTAGTTTGTGTTCTCTAAGATCTCACAGTGCAATGCTCGGTGCGGTGAGAACGGGAAGCAGGAGTCCCAGAGATGGATGAGAAAGCCGGAGGCTCTAGAAATTTTGGGTTAATCTTGTGAGTCATGCAGCAGCACTGAAGGGTTTTGAGCAGGGGGAGAATGAAATGATCACATTTGGAAATTAGACCACCCTTGTGTGGAAAATGGATTGGAGGAGTCTTGTAGGGGAGGAGGAGGTGGAGTCAAGCATGAGGTTAAGAAATCACCACCCCTACCCCTGGCCCATGTTGTCGGTTTGGTTGAAATAAAACATAAAAACAAACAAACAAACAAACAAAACAGATTTCTAGCCTGGGTGCCTGGGTGGACAGGGAAAGCCATTCTTATTTACTTGGAGCCTCGAAGATCAAGATGGAGACAAAAAAAAAAAAGCCCAGCTGGTGTGGCTCAGTGGTTGAGCGTGAACCAGGAGGCCACTCGTCGATTCCTGGTCTGGGCACACTGTGTGCTCAGTCCCCCCAGAGGGGGATGTGTAGGAGGCAGCCAATCATTGATTCTCTCTCATCATTGATGTTTCTATCTCTCCCTCTCCCTCGCTCTCTCTGACATCAATAAAAACATTAAAAAAAAAAAAAGATGAGGACAAAAAAACCTTTTTTAAGCTGTTTGGTAATATTTAAAAAATTTAAAAATACATTTTAATTTGTTAACGTTTTGTGAAATTGCTTGAAAAGTTTGTGAGAGGACAGAGGCAAAATGCCTAGACTTCAGATCCTACAGATGTGTACACTTCTGGATTAGTCAATGGCATGCTAAGCATGAGTGTTTAGGGCACCTAGCAAACTGAGAAACTAGAGTTTAAAAATAATTTTATGTTTTTTATTTTATTTTTTTAAATATATATTTTATTGATTTTTTTACAGAGAGGAAGAGAGAGAGGGGTAGAGAGCGAGAAACATAGATGAGAGAGACATGGATCAGCTGCCTCCTGCACACTCCTTCCTGGGGATGTGCCCGCAACCAAGGTACATGCCCTTGACCGGAATCGAACCTGGGACCTTTCAGTCTGAAGGCCGACGCTCTATCCACTGAGCCAAACCGGTTTCGGCTAATTTTATGTTTTTTAACAGCCCAAGTAATCACGTTGGGAAGGATATTGCAAACTTTTTTTGGTTTCCTAATGTTTGTTTTGCAATTCACGCCTGTTTAATTTTAATTCCACATTCGGGTTGAGAGGCACCAGATTCTTGGAAGTTCATGGGTCTAAAGGTCTTACTTGGGATGTGATCTGAGATCTGCCTTTTATTGGCTGTGTGACCTTAGGCAAGTTACCCAACCTTCTGATCTCGGCCTTGTGGACGCTCAGATGGGGCTCACACTTTCTTCTAGGGCTGTTAAGAGGATTAAACAGCTCTTTATCATAGAATGATAAATGCTTTTTGCTTAAAAAGATTTTTTTTATGAGATCAGGTTTTACCACTAGATAATTATTTGCTCTCCAAGTGGCAATGTTGACGTGTGAAGGAGTCTAGCTTTTGAAACAGGCTGCCTTTCCTGGCATTCTTTTAACCCCAGGGAGCTGATGGCGAGGCTCTCTAAGGGTATTCAGGGCATTAAACAGCTGCAGGAGGCAGGCCTGTGAGGAGGTGGGGGTGGGGCCTGCCTCCTGCCTCCTGCCTCCTCCCTTCTCTGCTGCCCTAGTAGAAAGAGAGAGAGAGCGGGAGTCACTGAGGAGACTTGCACCTGCTGGGGGCCCAGAGTGGAAACTATTCCCAGCTGGTGCCCCTGCCCAGGCCCGAGGAGTGGCGATTGTGTTACAGTTTATAAATCAGCCCTTCCCACTGCCTAAAGGGGAAAGGCCAACATTCTTTGCCCAACATATAAGTCTCCCCACCCCCGTGATACAGTGCCTGCCTCCACATTTAGCTCCATCTTGTTCCTTGCTTGGGCTTCTATAACAGGGAACTGACTGCTCGTCGTCGTCTCTGCTCTACCGCCAAAACAGTAACAAAAACACCCAGGCTATTCCTTACTGCCCTGTTTTTGTGATGCTGGCACCTCTGTCTGGAATGTCCTTCTATCTTTTACGAAGCGTGACCATCACCTTCTAAGACTCGGAAGCCTCCCCTTCATCTCCGAGGCCGTTAGAGGCGGTCTCTGCCGGCTCGTGCCCATCCCTCACGGCACAGATCACGGTGTGTGATCATCTGTGTATTGATCTCCCCGCTTCCCACAAGACTCGGTGCCTGGGAAACAGGGACGTGGCTGGCTTCATCTCTGTGCTCAGGGACCGGAAAGCGGCCGGGCCCATGCTCGGCCATCAGGGGCTGCCTGCTGAGATGAACGGTTCGGAGTGGCACTTTAGGAGCCTCCGGATCATTCCCAAGACAAATCAAGCCCATGCTGCTCCTCACATTCAGGAACCAGTGCAAGCCACTTAGGCTGTACTGTTTTTTTTTTTTAAATAAATCTTTATTGTTCATATTATTACAAATGTTTCTCATTTCCCCCCCCCCCCCATTGCTCCCCTCCACCAGGTTTCCACCCACCCTCTGCCCTTTCTCTATCCCCCATTGTCCTCATCCATAGGTGCACAGTTTATGTTCAGTCTCTTCCTGCACCCCCCCCACTCCCCTTTTCCCTGAGAATCATCAGTCCACTCCCCTTCCATACCTCTGATTCTATTATATTCACCAGTTAATATTGTTCATCATGATTTTTACTTCCCTTGGTTTTTAGACTCACTTGCTGATAGTTAGGTATTTGTTGTTCATAACTTTTATCTTTATTTTCTTCCTCTTCCTAAAGAACCCCTTTTAGCAATTCGTATAATTCTGGCTTGGCGGTGATGAACTCCTTTAGCTTAAATTTATTTGTGAAGCTCTTTATCTGGCCTTTTATTCTGAGTGATAGCTTTGCTGGGTAGAGTATTTTTGGCTGTAGGTTCTTGCTAGTCATCACCTTGAATATTTCTTGCCATTCCCGTCTGGCCTGCATGGTTTCTGTTGAGAAGTCAGCTGACAGTCGTATGGGTGCTCCTTTATAGGTAACTACCTGCTTTTGTCTTGCTGCTTTTAATATTCTCTCTTTGTCTTTTTGAAACTGCTTATCCAGAAAAGCTCCCGTCGCTGGCACCTGATGGGTCAGTACTATTTCTTGGCCCCTATTCAGGAAGGGGTCTTTAAAAAAAATTTTTTTAAATAATGAAAGAAAAGGACCCAACAGTGCCACCTGGTACCCTAAAGTCCATGCTCAATCACTTAAGGTCAAGAAACCAATATTAACATCCTCATGGCTAAAGAATTTACAAGCCCAAGTATGGCACTTTTTTTTTCTTCCTTTGGAATACTAAGAGTATTTGTCTTGCAGTACTAAGAATTCATGGTCTTTGCACACCATTGTAATGACTCGTTTCCATATTTATCTCCCTGATTAGTCTGAGACTCCAAAGACAGGGACCAAGAATTCAGTCGTCTTTGAAATCGTTCAAAGATTTCTTGTCCCCTAAAGCAGTTGGGGGCACCCGCTTAAAACAGAGATTCTTAGATTCACTTACGGGTGATATATAAACATTCAGATTTTAAATAAACAAATCCCAGGAGACTGTTATGCAAACTACAGTGGATGATCCACTCAAGTGGTATATGATCCTAGTCCTGAACTTGGTACCTGTACCCCTCCGCAGGGTGGGCTCCACACCTTCAGCTGCTTGCACAGCAGTTCCACCAAAACATCATGTGTCTTACCCATCCCTGCCTTGGCACACGTCAGGTCTCCTCTTTTTTTTTTTTTTAATCACTGATGTTTTTATATACCGTATTTGCCGGCGTATAAGACGATTTTTTGGCCCTGAAAAATATGCCTCCAAGTGGGGGGTAGTCTTATACGGCGAGTAAATAACAAACTGTATTTTTAGTGGAAATGTTAGGGGGTCGTCTTATACGCCCAGTCGTCTTATACGCTGGCAAATACATATTTTTCAGGGCCAAAAAATCGTCTTATACGCCGGCAAATACGATATATATATATATATATATATATATATATATATATATATATATATATATTGATTTTTTACAGAGAGAGAGAGGGATAGAGAATTAGAAACATCGATGAGAGAGAATCATTGATCAGTTGCCTCTTGCACACCCCCTACTGGGGTTGTGCCTGCAACCAAGGTACATGCCCTTGACTGGAATTGAACCTGGGACCTTTCAGACCGCAGGCCGATGCTCTATCTACTGAGCCAAACCGGTCTTGGCCAGGTCTACTCTTATTAATGCTTTAAAACTCAACCTGGATGTCACCTCCTTGAGGAAGCCCTCCTAGACTCCCAAGGTCTATAATGCTTCAACAGTTCTTGTGAGTCTCGCTTCTTTTCACATGGTTTGGGAGAGGCTATAAGTGCCTGAAGGACATGGATTATGTCTGACTCATCTCCATTCCCTGTGCCTACCTCAAGACCTGGTACAGATAAAATAGTTAATAAACACTTATTGAAGGGAAGGGACTTGGAATAAATCCTGTCTTCCAGTGGATCCACTGAGCATTGGAAACATAGTCTTTTGGGGGAAGGATGTGGATTTAAATAATTTCTCTGCCACATAAAAATGTGTTATATTACTTCTCTGAGCCTCCTTTGGGTTAAAGAGTCAAATGAGAAAAAGTAAGAGGAACTTAACACAGTGTCTGGCACATAGTTAATTGTGTAATAAATCACTGAAGGCCTGTCTTCTGGAAGTAGCCCTAGGCTTATTCCGTACAGCTCCAGAGAGCAGAACTGGGAAACCCCAAAGAGACTGACCTCAGTTCATAGAGGTCTGTGTAGAAGGAAGAACTTCCTACTTGACAGAATAGGAAGCCTTGGTAGAAGGTGAACTTCCTGTTTCGGGAGTGGGCAAGCTGAGGGTAGATGCTCACGTGAGGGAAGCTGCATAGGAGACAGGCTTGGAGGTGGGAGTGGGTGTGGTGAGAAATGGAGTCCCTACAAGGCCTTTTTATCCAGTGCCCTCCATAATTCATCATCCACTTAACCAACACTGAGAGATCCTCCTCAGCTGGGCCTTACATTGGTCATTGAAGACACAGAGCTGAATCTGGAAGGTTCCCTGTCATTTATGAGCTCACAGTCTAAAGAGTGGTCATTTATTGAGCATTTATTAAGTGCTAGATGCTGCCAAAACCGGTTTGGCTCAGTGGATAGAGCGTTGGCCTGCGGACTGAAAGGTCCCGGGTTCGATTCCGGTCAAGGGCATGTACCTTGGTTGCAGGTACATCCCCAGTAGGGGGTGTGCAAGAGGCAACTGATCGATGATTCTCTCTCATCAATGTTTCTAACTCTCTACCCTTCTCTCTTCCTCTCTGTAAAAAATCAATAAAATATATATATTTTTAAAAAGTGCTAGATGCTCTAATTCTCTCAATAACCCTCTAAGGAAGCTTTTATTCTCAGTTTCTCAAGGAAGCTGAAGCCCAGATAGACGAAGTGACTGCAAAGAGACACAGAGGCAGTGAATAGTGCAGCTGGAATTAAAACGTAGTTCCGCCTGTCTCATAACCCCTCTCTCCACTACCCAAGGCTGCCTGTCACCTAGATGTTGAGAACTCTTTGCCGTCTCAGGGAGATCCCAAACAGCGCCCAGGGCCCTTCTGGGCACCAAGGAGATGCAAATGAACATAGTTAAAATGCAGGAAGTTATGGTTTCTCTGCAGCACACTCTGTGCCCCAGGGATCTCCCCAGCCTGGGCCATGTGGAGGGTCCAGGAGAACATCCCGAGTTCAGACCTCACTGCTCACATGACCAGCTGAACATGACCAGCCCAAGGCTCCCTCAGGGAACTTGAAACTCCGGCTGAGTTCCATGAGATCCAAGAATAGCAGCTGACCCTACCCTCCTCCAGCTGGTGACCTCCGATCAGGTTCCCGGAGGCCCCAGCAGGCTCCTTTGACCTTGACGCTGCTCTGGTGTGGGGTAAGAACAGCAGCATTTATGAAGGCCCCATTGTGCGTAGGGCACCTCCTCGAGGAAGGGACATCCTTCAAAGGAGAACTAGGAAGCATGGAACCCATTTTACAGATGAGAACATTGGCTGAGAGATACTGAGAACTTGCCCAAGGTCACACAGTACGTAACAGAGCCAGATGTGAGCCTGGGCTGCCTTTGCCAGTGACCCAGCTTCTGTGAAGAGAAAGGTGTACTCTCCAGAGACCTCAGAAGAGTACTGGGCAGAAGAGATGATTGTATCAACTTTCAAAGTGATGTTACTGCAGCCCTGGCTGGGTAGCTTAGTTGGTTAGAGTATTGTTCCGATATGCCAAGGTTGTAGGTTCGATCTCCTGTCAGGACACATACAAGAAGCAACCAATGAATGCATAAATAAGTGGAACAAAAAATTGATGATTCTTCCTCTCTCAAAATCAATATATATATATATATATATTTTTTATTTTTTCTAAATATATTTTATTGATATTTTACAGAGAGGAAGGGAGAGAGATAGAGAGCTAGAAACGTCGATGATGAGAGAGAAACATCGACCAGCCACCTCTTGCACAACCCCACCGGGGATGTGCCCACAGCCAAGGTACATGCCCTTGACCGGAATCGAACCTCGGACCTTTCAGTCCACAGACCGACGCTCTACCACTGAGCCAAACTGGTTTTGGCTATATATATATTTTTAAAGTGATGTTTCTCCAGCAGTGTGGGACCCATCTGCTTAGAAACACAGTCTTGAGGGCCAGTAGAGATCCTGGAGAGCGTCCCCGTTGTCTGCACCTATTCCCCCAGCTCTAAAGTGGAAACCACACCTGCGTCTTGACAGGTGAAGAAGCACTGGAGCCAGGCAGACCTGCTTTTGAATCCTGGCTCTGGAGTTTCCCAACTGTAAGACCTTCCCCGGGGTGGGGAACCTTTTTTTCTGCCATTTGGTTATGCAGCATTATTCAAGGGCCATACAAAAGGATCAACTTTAAAATTAGCCTGCTGTATTTGGTAAACCATTGAATCCACTCACCCCTAATGCCTTGGCAGGGCCAGACCAAATGCTGTCCAGGGGTCTTATAGGGTCTGGGGGCCAGACGTTCCCCATCCCTGCCTTAGACAAATCCAATCGCTGCCTCGCTGAGCCTGCTTCCCAATTCACTTGCTCAGCTTCCGGAAGGTCTCTCTGCAGCCCACTCTGGGCCCCAGGGATCTACCCAGTCTGTGCCACGTGGAGGAGGGTCCAGGAGAACTGAGGCACACTGACCACCCCTTGGTCGCTTCCCCTGGCCGTCAGGCACCCATCACCCAATGACCCGATGGCGGATGAGGAATCGGGGGTGGGTGGCAGCCGGGGGATGGGGCCGGCTGCAGGCAGCTGGAGGCCTAGGGACCGTATCCACACATTCGTGCGCCAAGCCTCTAGTAAGCTATAAGATTCAGTCTGCCCACCTCCCTCCTTGGCTCCCTTTGTTCAGAGACAGACCTCAGGGTTTAGGGGATGTGGAACAAACACCAGGCTAGGAATTGGAAAGTTTCCATTGCCTTGCTGGGCAACCAGAGGTATTTCATGCCCTCTCTGGTCTCAGTTTTCCTTGTCTGTTGCATGAAATGGCTGAATTCCGTATCCAATGAAATGCTCCTTCATTGAGTACCGACCAGCATGTTCACATCTTTTCTGGTGTGGTTTGTTTGTGTCGGTGCTGTGCTCTGGGGTGGGAGGCAGCAGCCCCAGACCGGCATGGTCCTGGGAGTTATCAGAGGCTGGTCAGTCCTGTGGGTCAATGGCTGAGTCACCAAGGTACAGGGAGGAAGCCAGACCAAACCCCACAATATAGGTCTGCCTGTGACTGAAAATCTCTAAGAAGACCTTAACTGAGTAAGGGAGAAGACAGGTTCTGTGGGGGGATTCTGGGGGCAGACTATGAACTCACAGAAGAGGAGCATGATCTGAGGTGGGTTTCAGCTCCGTCAAAATGTAATCTATCTCAATCAAGCGGTTAAAAATGTAATCAGAATGCTGGTAGCTAACACCAACGGGGTGCTTACTATATGTAAGGAGTTGTGCTGAGCATTTATTAAAAATATGGAAGCTAGCAGAGTGGTAAAAAAAACAGGCTCTGTAGTCATACTGTCTGGTTTCAATCCTGGCTCTTCCATTTATTAGCTGTGTGACCTGGGGCAAGTTAACTGACCTCTGTGTGTCTCCATTTATTTTCTTTAATTGTTATTGATTTTTAGAGAGAAAGGGAGATTTTTACATCTATGTGAGAGTGTAATATGGATGATACTTGCACGCCCCCTACTAGGGATACAGCTGGCAACCAGGGCATGTGCCCTGACCAGGAGTCGAACCAGCAACGTTTTGGTGCATGGGAGGATGCTTAATCAACTGAGTCACACCAGCCAAGGCTCTATGCCTCCATGTCATCAACTGGAAAATGGGGATAAGAATAGTTCCTGCCTCCCAGGGTTATTGTTATTAAACAAGTCTGCATATGGGAAACACTTAGTGTTTGAGGTACACTAAGTACTATACATAAGGTTTGTTGGTTATTTAATCCTCAGACAATCCTATGGTGTAGGTATTATTCAGCATTACTTCCATTTATCAGTTATGTAAACTGAGCCTTAGAAGAGGTAAGTGACTTGCTGATTACAGAGTTGGTAGGGGGTGGAGCTGGGATTTGGCCTGCTGTCGAGGAAGTCTTGAGGAGATTCCATCTTAGGAGTTAGGATGAACTTCATGACCAGTATGTTCAGTGTTTAGACTAGAGTAGGCATCTGGTGAGTTTTCATTTAAAATTAATTAATTAATTATTTTTTTCTTTCATCTGAGATTCTAAGCCTCTGGGAATGTGTACTCTTGCTGGAGGAAGATTAAGGAACTCAGCTGTCTTGGGATTTCTTACCAATTATCCTATCTACTAAAGAGGGAGTATGCTAATTGACTGTCATGCCCTCACAAGATGGCAGCACCCACAGCCACAAGATAATGGTGCCTAATCCCCTCAGCCCCACCTCATCCAGCCAGATTCCCCCAGTCTCTTCAGCCCGGCCTCACCCAGTCCCTGCAGCATCCAGCCTCATCCAGCTTCAGTCCCCCAGACCCCTCAGTCCAACAGGGAAAGGCAGTTGGGGGTGATTGGGCCAGCAGGGAAGCAGTTAGGGGTCTATCAGGCTGACAGGCAGAGAGTATTTAGGGGCAATCAGACAGGCAGGCAGGTGAGTGGTTAGGAGCCAACAGACCCAAATTGTGAGAGGGATGTCCAACTGCCGGCAGTCAGACATCCCCCGAGGGGTCCCAGATAGGAGAGGGTGCGGGCTGGGCTGAGGGACAACCCCCACTCCCATGCATGAATTTTGTGCACCGGGCCTCAAGTTGACTTATAATTGAGTATCAAGTATGTCCACTGTAGGCCTTCTGAATTAATTGCCTATGTGTGCCCTCCTTTCATCACTATGGTCACTGTCCAGGCTCTAGTCTCTTCTTCTCCCTGGACTATGAGCTCAGCACCACTGTGCACTAATCCTGGTCTCTCACATCGGCACAGCACATTACTGTGTTTTCACACTCAGTGGTCCGGTAGTCTGTGCGGCAAACAGCTTAGTGCTCATGCCAGGCCTCTGGCTAGGGGGACTGTGTAGCCTGAGCGCGTCAGGGAGCTCAGTGAGTTCCTGCTCTCTGGGATGTGTTTGGGAATTTTCTAAGCTAGGAAGTGGACTGAAAGGGGTAAGGCCCTCTCCAGGAAGTGTTCCTGGCCACGCATGCTTAAGGTCTCAAGATTCAAAACCAGTGCGTGGGGAGAATGGTCTGAAGGTAGGCAGTCCTTCAGCTCCTCTAGAAGTTTAGAAAGCACCTCTTCATGAAGTTGCAACTACAGGGGTCCAGGGTCCTAGACCTCATCCCTCCACAGAATATCTCTTACCAAATAGCCATTAACGTATATCCAGGATTGCTGTAGGACATGCAGTGGGGTGCCACCATATCTGTGTATTTAACAACAAGAAGAGCAATCATATTGCTCTTGTTGTTAAATATGCTGTGTCAGGTACTGTTTTAAGTGCCTTGTAAATATTAACTCTTTTAATTCTCACAACAACCCTATGAGATAGGTATTATATTCTTCAATTTACAGAAGTTCAATTTTACTTGCTGTGACTAAAAAGAGAGATGGAAAGAGAGACAAATAATATATTAAATATTTCACGTATTCAGCATATGCTCTAGGATGTTGTGTCACGGGAGAGGTAAATGTGCTGTTCCTTCCATTCACATCCGTTCTGACATGCCTCATAAAATCCGCAGTGCATGCACATTTTGCCATACCAAGTGTGATTCTAGTGTGTAAGGATATGTCTTGCCCCAAGCAAGATAATCTCTTTACTAGGTGTCTTACCAAAGAAACAGTAATCTGTTCTATTGCTAGAGGAAAAAATTGGCTATGCTACTGAGAGATCGTTCTATACTTTGTGGGGGATTAAAATGATTTTCAAGGATAATTAAAAAAAATAATAAAATATATATAATATAAATAATAATAATAATATATATATAATTTCAGAGAGGAAAGGAGAGGGAGAGAGAGATAGAAACACCAATGATGTGAGAAAACCATTGATTGGCTGCCTCCTGCACACTCCCACTGGGGATCAAGCCTGCAACCTGGGCATGTGTCCTGACTGGGAATCAAACCTTGACCTCCTGGTTCATAGGTCAGGCTCCAAAGATAATTTTGATTACACATGATTTTTTTTTTAGAACCTTACCCTAGGTAAGCTTCAGATGAACTATAACTCACAAATAACATGACCAACCATCTCAATTTGGGACTACAGTGGTACCTGGGAGGCAAGACTTTCAGTGCTAAAAGCAAGAGAAAGTCCCAGACAAAATGGGATAAGCTGGTTAACATCTCTGGATCTGTGTGAGAGGCCATGATCCATTATATCATTTAAAAAAATTTCTTTATTGATTGAGGTTTTACATATGTGTCCTCATCCCTCCATTAATCCCCCCCCCCCTACACTCATGTCCTCACTCCCCCTGGTGTTCATGTTTTAGGATTATATTCATGCATAAAAGTCCTTTGGTTGATCTCCTTTCGTCCACCCTCCCCTAGCTTCTCTCTGGGCATTATATCATTTTTTTATGAGGCTCTCAGGGGGAAATTTTGTTTGGTCTTAATACCAAGAATAGTTGCATGTCTCCTAAGGAAAAAACAGTTTGTTTTTATCTCATAAACACTGTGAGTTGTGCATGTAAACAGATTTCCCATTTAGCCTTGGCTTCTGGAAGTCATATTGCTAAATACGTGGAATGCAAATTTAGCTTTGTAGATCACTATGTTCCACATTTATTTTTTTTTTTGACATCATTCCAGGCTCCACTTTGTCCTTGCCTTGTTTTTTTCCAAACTTATCTTGTCCTATCTTAAACTTACTGATCTTGTTTTACTTTAAATGTCATTCTGGGTTAAGACAGGGTAAAGCCACACTGTTTTCAACTTAGAGTCCACGGACTCTGCTGACAGTCATTAAAAATCTGAAATGATATGCAAAATTGATGTATATATACATTCCCTCCTTCCCACCCCACCCCTCAGAGGGAGCTATTGATTTTAATAACTTCTTAAAGGAGTCTGTGTTCTCCAAAATATTAAGAGCCATTGGTATAAGTGAACTAAGAAGCAAATACATGCTTTTAGTAGAAGGAAGTGAGAAGGTTGAAAATTTGAATTGTAGTGCTGGTGTTTAAAAAGATTGGAGTGATGGTATGGAGGAATGTTGATAGGGCAGAACATTGGGGTGGCAGAGAGAGAGGAATGTTGGTGGGGTAAATACCCCCCTATAATGGAATGGCAAAGTAACAGAATGTGGTATGTTATGCCAAAGCCGGTTTGGCTCAGTGGTAGAGCGTTGGTCTGCGGACAGGGGGGTCCCGGGTTCGATTCCGGTCAAGGGCATGTGCGTTGGTTGCGGGCATATCCCCGGTGGGGGGGTGTGCAAGAAGCAGCTGGTCGATGGTTCTCTCTCATCGATGTTTCTAGCTCTCTATCTCTCTCCCTTCCTCTCTGTAAAATATGAATAAAATAAAAATATATTAACAGAATGTGGTATGTTAAAATAGAATGTGCTAGAATATTAGTGTGTTTTGGAATGTTGGTGTAACTGGGTCCCTAGAATGCCTCCTTTCAGATATCCAGCCATTCTTGCTTAATTTTACATCAAGGTTGGGCCCAGCTTGAGTGATTGGGGAAGCTGTGCCACTGGACCCTACTATATATAAAGCCATTCTACCAAACCTGGGAGATTTAACAGCTGTATTTAATACATAGAAATATTCACAGGGAGGCTGCCAAAATGAGGTGACAAAGAAACACGTTCCACATGAAAGAATAGAATAGAATTACAAAGAAAGAACCAAACAAAATGGAGACAAACAATCTACCTAATGCAGAGTTCAAAATACTGGTTATAAGTATGCTCAATGAACTTAGTGAGAACTACAATAGCATAAAAAAGTACATGAGAACCATAAAAAAATAAACAGTCAGAAATGAAGGATACATGAACTGAAATGAAAAACAATCTACAGTGAATCAATGGTAGAGTAGATGAAATCAAGAGTCAAATCTGTGACTTGTAATATAAGGAAGCAAAAACACCCAATTTTTTTTTTAAGAACAGCAAAAAGCAAAAAGAATCCAAAAACATGAGGATAGTGTGGGACAACGGAAAACATATTAACATTCACATCATGGGAGTGCTGGAAGCAGAAAAGAGAGAGCAAGAAATTGAAAAACTATTTGAAAAAATAATGACAGAAAAGTTCCCTGACCTGGTAAAGAAAATAGACATACAAGTCTAGGAAGTGCAGAGAGTCCCAAACAAAATGAACCAAGGAAGTCCACACCAAGACGCACAATTAAAATGCCAATAGTTAAAGACTAAGAGAGAAACTTAAAATCAGTAAGAGAAAAACAGTTAGTTACCTATAAGAGAGGTCCCATAAGATTGTCAGTTGATTTCTCAATGGGAACTTTGCAGGTCAGAAGGGATTGGCAAGAAATATTCAACGTGATGAAAGCAAGGGTCTACAACCAAATTACTCTACCCAGCAAAGCTATCATTTAGAATTGAAGAAAAGCTAAAGAGCTTCCCAGACAAGAAAAAGCTAAAGGAGTTTCATCACCACCAAACCAGGATTATATGAAATGCTAAAGGGTCTTCAATAATGAAAATAAAAATAAAAATAAAATAATAATAATAATAATAATAATAATAAGAAGAGATAAAACATATGAACAATAAAATGGCAATAAATACATATCTATCAGCAATTGAAGCTAAAAAACAAAACAAACAAACAAAACACCTGTGGCAATAAATGCCAACCAGGAGAAGATAATTGGCTCTTAATATTGGAAAATATTTTGTTATTATTAGAGAACAGCATCTTCTGGAGGTGCAAAGCCTCCTACCTCCCAGCCATCCTGCTACCATGTCCTTTCTTCTGGGCACACATTTTAGTCTTGTCCTCATCCCAATAGCCAGGTGGGCCATGTGCTCTCCTGCTGTCCATCTCAATCATATCAACTTTAAAATGAGCTCCATAATGGTGTGGAGAATGCTCACTAAGATGGGAGGCAAGAGAACTGCCTTCAAACCCTGGCTCTTGTTCAGAGGTTTCGCAGATGGCACTGGGTGGAGTTGGGCAAGGCACTTCCTTTGGGCCTCAGATTTCCTGTGAGTGAAAAAGGGAAGAACATGCAAGGATTGCTAAAGCTTCTTCTTGCCTGGACATTCTGTGTTTATGTATAACCCTGGATGTTCTGATTTCAGCCTGCTCCTTTAAAATAGAGGCCATGTGACTCTAGAGACAGGAGATCTAGAGGTGATTCAGGCTCCGACTTGCCTTGTGAGTTTGAGACAGTCACTAAACCTCTCAGAGCCCTAGTTTTCTCATTTGGTGAACTGAGATAATGCTTACCTCACCGGACTTTGTGAAGCTCCAGGGAGCTAAAAGCTATGAGGATAATGGTGATGATGGCAGTGATGATGATGATCTGTCTGCGTATTAGTCAATCTCTTGGAATAAATTAAAATTGTGGGTGTTACCAGGCAGTTAGGGGCCAGCTCCAATGCAATAGGAAATGTGAACAAGTCTTTGAAAGCCTTCCCAGTAGCTAAGCAAACATTCTCAGCAAGAGCTATCACTAAGGCAGGAAAGGGAATTAATCTTTGCTGATTTCCTACATCCATTGGTTTCTTGTATTCCTTAGAAGTGGGTGTTCCTACCTATTAGCTGGATGATCAGTAAATTCTAGTAGACCTTTTAGGAGACCCAGTCTCTTCATCTATCAAATGAAGTATTACCCTGCTCAGTATTGTGGAAGGCTTTAATGAACATTTAATGGCTTTTGACTGCTCAATACTCAAATACTTTGCCCATCTGGAGCTATGTGGAAGTTGAAGAGGGCAACAACTCTTCGCCTGATCCCTGCAGGCCTGGGCTTGGCCAAGTTGGTACCCCACCTGGGCCTTGAGCCCAGTAGGAGTCAGGCAGAGAGATGAGGACTTCAGGCAGTTGCAGTGGGGACAAGAGCCCAGCAGAGCAGTGCTGACCAGCAAATGGCTCTGTGTTCTAAGGTAGAGTCTGTCCTAAACGCAGTTCTGGTGGCAGGATTTTAGCTGGGCCCAGCTGCCTCCATTCCTGTCTAGCGCTCCCGTCTCCCTGTCATTTCAGTGAGCCATCAAATAGCCTTCCAATTAAGCCCCTTTTGCTTCGTTTTGCCAGACATGGTTTCAATTATTTGCAACTGAGAATCCAGAATGTAACATGCCAGATAGTGCCCAAAATATAGTAAGCACTAAAACAACAACAACAAAAAACACAACATAACACACACACACACACACACACACACACACACACACACACCTCGGACACACACAGAAACTAAGATTCAGAGAAGTGAAATCACCAGTCTAAGGACACACAGCTAGGCAGGGGTGCTGATATGAACGGACCATAAACGTCTTAGTAGTACCTTGTTTTTAGATATCCCTTTTACATCACAATACATCGTTGTTGTACAATTTATTGTTGATCCACTGGCTCTAAAGTCTCAACACACCCTGTGAGACCCACAGGACCAGGATACTCTCTTTAGAAAAAAATGCTGCGCCGAAACCGGTTTGGCTCAGTGGATAGAGCGTCGGCCTGCGGACTGAAAGGTCCCGGGTTCAATTCCTGTCAAGGGCATGTGCCTTGGTTGCGGGCACATCCCCAGTGGGGGTTGTGCAAGAGGCAGATGATCGATGATTTTCTCTCATCGTTGTTCCTAACTCTATCCCTCTCTCTCTTCCTCTCTGTAAAAAAAATCAATAAAATATATTTTTTTTAAAAAAGAAAAGAAAAGAAAAAAATGCTGCATCTAGAGAAGAAGCCCCATCGGAATACATGGGCACCTGGTGCCTTAGCGACCTGGGGTGAGTCAGCAGCTGCCTGGGGGGGCCATCTGGGAGAGAACACAGAGTACCAGACCCCGCAGGAGGGAATGATCCTGTGGCCACTATGCCAACAACCCGGGGTGTGGAGAAATACGGGGACTGCAAGGGACACAGGGTGAGAATGGGAAGGGGACAGGGAGTCACCCTGAATTAGACCTCCTCGGCTGGGCTTACTAATCAAGGGGGGGTTTTGATTCCTTCATCGTTGGCCAAGTGGCTTAATTGGACTAATGAGAGAAAATGTGTGGTGAATATGGATAATGCGGGTGACGCAGCCCCAAGGGAAGCTGAAGAGCGATGAGCGGAAGACGGGTCTGCTGGGAGTTAGGCTCTGGCTCCACGGGGGAGTCCAGGGGGTGTGGAGCAGGGACAGCTACTCCCCCGCTGGGGCCCAGGGCCATCCTGCCGACCGAGTCTCTGCCCTGGCCTGGCCTTCAGACCCTGCTCTCACACTTGCATAGAATCAGGATGTCAGACTCACAGGGTGCAGGGATCGGCATCAGACTCAGGATTCTAGAAACATATAGCATCGCATAGGTTAATCATAGGAAATATCAGAATCTAACTATCTTACCATGGGAAGTCCCAGGGGAAAGAATTTAGGAGCTCCTTTTCCAACCCCCACCTAATAACAATAAATAGCACCTGCTGGGTTATCTTACAACCTCCAAAGTCCTTTCATATCTGTACAGCCATTACATGGGAGTGGGTGCGGTGGTGGTGTCTTCAGGTTAAATAATGCGCAGAAGATCAAAAAAGGAAGCTTGGGGGGTGGGGGTGGGGAGAGGAAGCTGGTTGAGACTAGAACCCAGTTTTCCAGGATAAATTCTGTTTTCCATATGACAAGGCGTTGATACTGTTATCTTCGAGTTATAGAAACACGTTTAACCGCTTGGTATAATATGTCCAAATTCTCAGACGTTTGTTGTGTAAATCCTGCATGGCCGAGCACCGTGTTTCTCAGTGCATTCTGGCTTATTGCGATGCCCTGAAACGTGATTATCTCTGTGGCATCAGCGTAATCAGGGCTGGTGCCTTCTGCGAAGCTGTTTGTCAGGTTTTATCACCGAGCACTATTTTCAGTTCACAGAGGACTTAAACAACATGCCCCAAAAATAGATTTAAACTCACTGATGTAAAGAGCGAACTTTAAATTACTCTAGGTTTAGTCAGAACATGTTCTGATTTTCTTAGAATAAAAAGTTAAACTACCAAGACTGCGGAAGGACCAAAACACACACACAAAAAAATAAACACGAAAATCAACAACAAAGAAAAAAAAAAGCCTCCCTGGATAGCAGGACATAACGCCAGAGGAGGGTGGCTGTGGTTGAGCCCAGGTAGGCCAGGTGGAGGAAATCTGGGTTTAGGATTCTGCCGGGGACAGGCTCGACATCCCTACCCTTCCCTGGGTCCCAGTTTTCTCCAATTTGAAATGGGGATAATAATTCCTGTAGATGCAAGAGTGTATCGGGCCTGGAGGAAATCTACAGCCATACGAGAAACGGCTAAGAGAGATGGCGGAGGGGGAGGGGCGCGGAACAGCAGGGAGCTGCGAGGGGCTTACAGTCTCCATGGCAACGCAGGGCAATCAGGAGAGGAGGCGGGGTTTGGAAACCCGGAGCTGGAGATTTTTGAAAATGCAGGATTCACAAAGAAAGCTCCCTCCTCCCTGGAGAAAGGCCTCCTGGGAGATAGAGCTCTGCCCTAGGACAGCCCTCTGAGCGGGATGGCCAACTGACTCTTGCCCCGAGTGACAGACCTGGAGAACAAGGCCCAGAGACAGGATGAGGGCTGCCTACAAGTTACTGGCGGGGCTGGTATTTGAAACTAGTTGTCTCATTTTTAGTCAGTGCTCTCTGCTCTGTACCAGAATGTTGTTTCTCTGAATCCTGGTTTCCCTATCCTAATAAAAGAGTAATAAGCAAATTGACCATCACTCCAACACACAAGATGGCTGCCCCCATGTTGTCAAATATAGCTGCCCCCATGTGGACACAAGGGGAGGGCAGTTAGGAGGGACCAGGCCTGCAAGGGAGGGCAGCTGGGGGAGACCAGGCCTGCAGGGGAGGGCAGCTGGGGGGACCCAGGCCTGCAGAGGAGGGCAGTTAGGGTGATGAGGATGGCAGGAGAGCAGTTAGGCATCAATCAGGCTGGCAGGGGAGTGGTTAGTGGGTGATCAGGCTGGCAGGCAGCAGCGGTTAGGGGCAATCATGAAGGCAGGCAGGTGAGCAGTTGGGAGCCATCAGTCTTGGATTGTGAGAGGGATGTCCGGCTACCTGGTAGGATCGGCCTAAACGGGCAGTCAGACATTCCTTGAGGGGTCCCAGATTGGAGAGGGTGCAGGCTGGGTTGAGGGACACACCACCCCCCATGCACAAATTTTGTGCACTGGGCCTCTAGTTTGCATAATAAGACAGTGAAGATCCTTCTAGCTCAGACAGTGTTCAATGAAACTACTAGCAAACTCACCGAAGATGGTGAATTCTAAGATGAGGATCCTGTGGTCTGTGAGGCAAGGGCATCGTCTGATTGCCTCTGGGTCCCCATCCCAACAAACGGGGAAGCACAGAGTAGATATTGGTATTTGTGGAATAAGTATTGGTGCAAACAGACACATTCATTCTTTTGTTCCCCATGCTTATAGAGCATCCACTATGTGCCAGGACTGTGATAACTCAGAGGAGGGCTCATCACCAAGGGCTGGAGTGACCCAGAAGACTTGCTTGGGAGACTGGAACAAAGGGAAGGAGCACCCAGAAGGGCACAGGTGAAGGAGAGGACTTGAGTGCCCTGAGTTACCCTACAAAATGCTCTACGTTCATCTCCTGGGGCTTCCCAGCCAAGCATGATTTCTCTCATCCCCAGTCTCCAGGAGGGCAATTTGGTTCTCAAGGTTCCTCCTGGGCAGTGAGGTGGGCCAAAACCTTTTCTTAGAAAAATTCCAAAAGTTCTGTAGAAGAAGAGAGTGGGGCAGGTGGCCCCTGCCAGCTTCTCCTTTCTGTTTTCTTTCCCAGTTAGTTTACTGAAAGGAGGTATACTTAGGCTGTGCCTCGTCCTCGCCTGGTATGGCAAAAAGAGCACTAAACCAGGAATCAGAAACTGGATTCAAATTCTGATTCCACCTCCAGCTCAGTGTGTGGCCCTGGGCAGGTTGTTTTCCTTCCCTGGACTTAGGTTGCTGGGGGAAAAAAGGGGATAGTGATCTTCATATAATGATATAGTGAGAATCAAGTAGGAAAATAGTTATGAAATTCTTCCTACCTCCTTACCGAAGCCATATTTATCATTTATTGTAAGCTAAATATTTATAATCTGAACAAAAATTCTTCAGTGCTGGTATTTGTTATCTAAATTTAACATATGAAAAGACTCAGGCCTTCCTGACCAAAGTGCAGCTCTAACAGCAGATCCGTTGGTATCTTCATCTCTTCACCAAACTATTATTATCATTATTATTATTATTATTATTATTATTATTTTAAATATATTTTTATTGATTTCAGAGAGAAAGGGAGATGGGAAGAACGATAGAAACATAAATGATGACAGAGAATCATTGATCGGCTGCCTCCTGCACGCCCCCCACTGGGGATTGAGCTGGCAACCTGGGCTCGTGCTGTGACCTCCTGGTTCACAGGTCTCTGCTCAACCAGGGAGCCTCTTCGGCCAGGCAAACCAAAATTATTGAGCATGTATTATGAGCGAGGTGGCAGCTGGGATAGATAAAGGAGTAAAACACTATCAATCAGGGTTTTAAGAGAAAAATAGGGTAATTTTAAAAGAGTTTAAGAAAGGGCTGATTTGTTACAGAGATTAGGGATAGGATAATACTCCTGCACAAGTAATGTTAGGGTATTAGTTACTACCCTTGTGCCTGAAGAAGCAGGGAAGAAAACAATTATTAGACTCTGGAGACAAAGAGCTGTGGTAAGGGCAGCATGACATGAGTTGTGTTCCTTGGTAGAGAGGTCTAGCCAGCCCATTGTGTAACTTCAGCGAAGAATCGAGGGGAATATACACCGTGCTGGGAGACTCCAGGTGGCCAAACCATACCGGAATCCAGAGAACAAGGCAGCCCTTGATGTCACCCGTAAAATTACTCCAAAGGTATGGGGCAAAGTCGAGAAGGGAAAGGAGCAGACCTGGAGTGGCAAACAGAAGCGATTCAACACAAACCCAGTTTCTTTCCTATAAAGGAGGGAGGAGCTCACAGGCAGATGGAGAAGGCAGTTACGTTCACAAATGTAATAATGCTATCAGTAATCTATTGCTGTGTAACCAACTACCCCAATATGGTGTATTCCAATATGGTGTAAAGTAGTAACCACTGATTTTTTTAAAAATATATACATTTTATTGATTTTTCACAGAGAGGAAGAGAGAGGGATAGAGAGTTAGAAACATTGATGAGAGAGAATCATCAATCAGCTGCCTCCTGCCCACCCCCTACTGGGGGATGTGCCCGCAACCAAGGTACATGCCCTTGACCGGAATCAAACCCGGGACTTTTCAGTCCGCAGGCCGACGCTCTATCCACTGAGCCAAACCGGTTTTGGTGTAACCACTTATTTGTTCATGAGTCTGCAAATTAGCACTTTGGGCTGGGCTTAGCTGGCAGTTCTATTTATCTCACCTGGGTTCATCCAGTAGTTGCAATCATCTGCTCAACTGGGAGTTGGGTGGTCTGGGGTCCAGTGGAGAGTTCATGTATGATCTACATCAAGCATGTCAAACTCATGGCCAGCGGGCCGCATGCCTTATTTATTTAAACACGGGTTTGACATAGTTGATCTACATGGTCTCAGCTTCCAGCAGGCCAGGCCAGGTTTCCTTACAAAGTGACTGCATTTCAAGAGGGTGACACTATTGTGGTTGTCTATTTAACCTGTCAGTCTTCCCCCCAATTGCCTGACAGCTTCCCAAGAGCATGCTTTGTTAATGATTATTTCTTTGTTTCCATAGCTCAGGGCAAAGCAAAAGATATTAAGTGTGTATTTGTTGAGTGACATGGCTGGGGGTGAGACGGTTGAATGGTCTACTTGTCCAAAGCCCGTGGAATCACAAGTGGAACTCTCTTTAAATATAAAGTTGACATTATAAAACACTTTCTCTACTTCACTGAAACCCTTCAGCCCTAGCTGGTTTGGCTCAGTGGATAGAGCGTCGGCCTTCAAACTGAAGGGTCCCAGGTTAGATTCTAATCAAGGGCACATGCCTGGGTTGAGGGCTTGATCCCCAGTAGGGGGTGTACAGGAAGCAGCTGATCAATGATTCTCTCTCATCATCTCTTTCTCCCTGTACTTTCCTCTCTGAAATCAATAAAAATATTTTTTTCATTCTTTTAAAAAATATATATTTTATTGATATTTTACAGAGAGGAAGAGAGAGAGATAGAGAGCTAGAAATGTCGATGAGAGAAACATCGACCAGCCGCCTCTTGGTTGTGGGCACATCCCTGGTAGGGGGTGTGCAAGAGGCAGCTGGTCGATGTTTCTCTCTCATCGACTTTTCTAACTCTCTATCTCATTCTCTTCCTCTCTGTAAAATATCAACAAAATATATTAAAAATAAATAAATAAATAAATAAATGCCCTTTCCTCTGGCCCCCCCTCGCCCGGCAGGAAAAGCCAAAGCCCCTTCATGTGGCAAAGACTCCAGGGCTTGACCTCTGTTCCCCTGATGCTCCATCTCTCACTCTTCCCCATCTCGGCTACAGTGTCCCCCACACTGGGCTGCTTATCATGCTGTTCCTTCTGCCTCCAATGCCATTCCCTGTCTTGTATCACGGGCCCCTTCAGCTGTTCTATCCAGCCCGCGGAGCCGAAAGAGCGGAGGGTTCTCTTGCTCTCCCCTCCGCTCCTTCACCAGCAGCCCAAGATGAGAGTGCCAGCACGGTCAGGTTGCTTTTGTTCCGGCCCTCCGGTCCAGTGTAAGAACCCATTGTGGCCCTCGAGTCAAAAAGTTTGCCCACCCCTGGCCTAATACCACTCCCCAGCTATCTACCTCCACTGAGGGCTCTCTGAGTCTCTCTCTCTCTCTCTCTCTCTCTCTCTCTCTCTCTCTCTCACACACACACACACACACACACACACACACACGCACACGCACACGCACACACACGCACGCACAGGTTCTGAACATTACTGGGAAAGCGATTTACAAGAAATAATTGCCGGTGGGTCGATGTGTGCTTGGGAACAGCAGTGAGCTCAGACTGTTCCTGTCTGCGTCAGCCTGCCCTGCTCCCTTCCCCCTCCCTCGGCTGCCCTGGGGGAGGGGCTCCTGCTGCACAGGGTGGGCACTTTGTTTCCCACCCGAGATGCAGGCAGGCCAACCCCAGGGAGAGCCCGCTCGGAGGGCTGACTGAACTCAAGCGAGAGACGCTGAACCCGGGGAACGGAGGGGCCCTGGGATGTGTACAGGCCGACAAAGACAGCGCACACAGTCCCTTTCCCCCTGTACCCGCCCCCTCCGCACAGGCTCCCGCCGGGGAAATTCTACCGGGTCTCCAAGGCCCTGCTCAGCGTGAGGTCTCCCCCCAGCCTCCAGCTCTGAGTCCTTTTTGTTCCTCCTGGGCCGGGCTGGCTCAAAGGGCGGTCCAAGACCAGCGGCAGCAGCAACATCACCTGGAACTACTTAGAAATGAGAATTCTGAGAGCTTTCTCCAGACCTACCGAATCAGATGCTGGGAGGTGGGGGGGGGGGAAGGGGAGGACATGACACCCAGCCGTCTCTGTTTTCACAAGCCCTCCAGCTGATTCTGACACAGGCTCAAGAGAGCCATTGTTGTAGGCCACTGGCGACCGAAGTTTTTATTTATTTATTTATTTTTATTTTATTTTTAAAAATATATATTTTATTGATATTTTTTACAGAGAGGAAGGGAGAGAGATAGAGAGCTAGAAATGTCGATGAGAGAGAAACATCGACCAGCTGCCTCTTGAACACCCCCTACTGGGGATGTGCCCGCAACCAATGTACATGCCCTTGACCGGAATCTAAACCGGGACCTTTCAGTCCGTAGGCCGACGCTCTATCCACTGAGCCAAACCAGTTTCGGCACAACTGAAGTTTTTAGATTTTATAGATTATCTTCCCCTATCAGGCCTAAAGGCCAGGGCGACATTGGATTCTTCCTAGCAACCTCCCAAATGGACCCGTATCGAGACAAATTGGATTTTACTGATGGGGATGCTAAGGAGAGCGGTGGGGGTCTGTCCTGTGGAAGGTCACACGGAACATCAGAGACGAAACTCCCTGCCACGTGCAGTGCCCCGGTTGTGCGAGGGAGGCTCTCGGGCTGTTTTTGAACAGGTTGTACTCCGACGCTAATGTCTCCTGACCTTGTCTTACCTGGAAACTCTGACTCATCTTTGATGATTCAGCTCGAACATCACATTGCTTTCTCCGGCTGCGTGAAGGGCTGCCATTGGGCCAACTGCCCTTGTGTGTGCGCGCCTCCCGTGCCCTCCAGATGATCCCCGGAGGGCAGCTGCTGTGGCCGACTCCCTTTTGTTTCTGGTAACCTTGCACAGGTCCTGGCACAGGAGGTGCCACTGAATACACAAGAAGTAGGCGAAACTGCTGGGTTTAGAATGCTGGAAATAAGATGCACACACACATGCACGCACAGAAGACAACACATAACGCGAGACCAGACCTGAGGCCTCTTGGCCATCGGCCTAGGGTACTTCTGTGGGTGACTCACCCTGCCTTGCCACCCCATCATGTGCCCTTGGCTGGCTCGGGCTCCACGGACAGACGTCTAAAAGTGAGCAGTTCGACGTTGTCAAATCCAGCAGCAGGCTGTGTCACTGTCAGAAATGTCAAGAGCTGCTTTTAGTGGCGACCGAGTCTCACCAATCCTTGCCCGGCACTTCCAGGCAAAGCCTCAAGCCGCCGCGAACGTTAGGGGGAGGGAAACAGGGGGTGCTCCTCTGTATCTGCCACATGGGGTGCTGCCCTTTTCATGAATCACTTAATAAGCCGAGTAGACTTTCAAAATGAATTTAAAGAGAACAAATGAGAAAGAGGGTTGGGTGGCAGTTAGCATCCTGCCCTAAGAGTTATTTTTCTATCAGCTTAATTTAAGAGAGAAAAAAAGAGCTCTCCATTTTCCAACTCTACTCTTAAGTACTTTGCATGAACCAAGTAATTTAATTCTCCAAAATCCTATAAGGTTAGGTACTGCTATTATATCTACCTAGATGGATGAGCAGGGACAAGATTTGAACCAGGCATTTGGCTCCAGAGTACCTGCTCTTACTGTTGAAAAACATCCGTTTTTAATTTTTAAAATATGTGCAGTACTTCCATGTTTATGAAGGAGGGTTCATATCCATCATCTCTGAACACTCGCCCTAACCCAGCAAAGGAACCAAGGCTCGGGGGGACTAAGGGACTTCATCAAGAACACACAGGGTGCCCCAGGTGAACCGAGTGTCCCATTGGGCCGAGTCCCCCGGGTGAGCCGAGTGTCCCAGGGGGCCATGTGCCCCGGGTAAGCCGTACCCCCCAAAGGGGAAGGCTGTCCCGGGTGAGCCGAGTGTCCCTTGGGGCCGAGTGCCCCGGGTGAGCCGAGTGTCCCAGGGGGCCGAGTGCCCCGGGTGAGCCGTGAGTCCCATGGGGCCGAGTGCCCCGGGTGAGCCGAGTGTCCCAGGGTGCAGTGTGCCCCGGGCGAGCTGTGTGTCCCAGGGGAAGCAGTGGGACCCAGGGGAAGGGGCGGTGAAAACCAGAGGAGGAGCGGACTCTATTCATATGGTCCTGAGATAGTCACCATAAAACAAGCAGACTGCCAAATGAGGAGCAGATTTTATTCATGGGGTCCTGAGATGGTCACCATAAAACAAGCAGATTGTCAAATGACAGTGGGGAGGGGAAGGAGACCTGGGGGGAGATAGGAGAACAACCGAGGGACTGGTATGCATGAACATAAGTACAACCAATGAACACAGAACTCTGGGGAGGGAGGGCATAAATGGGAGGTGGGGGGGTAATGGTAAACTATGTACACAGAAAATACCTTAATAAAATAAAATTAAAAAAAAAAAAAAAAGAACACACAGGGTCAGGAAGAGGCCGAGTCCACATTACGGAGCCTCTGTCTGGTCTGCTAACCTTTCATTCTCTCCCTCACTTGTTGATTCACTCTTTTCATCCACCTAAGGCCGTGGTCAGCTAACTGCGGCTCTCGAGCCACACGCAGCTCTTTGGCCCCTTGGGTGCGGGGCTCTTCCACAAAATACCACAGCCTGGGCGAGTCTAGTTTGAAGAAGTGGCGTTAGAAGAGGTTTACATTTAAAAAATTTGGCTCTTAAAAAGAAATTTCAATCGTTGTTCTGTTGACATTTGGCTCTGTGGCCTAATGACTTTGCCAACCCCTGACCTAAGGTATTGAATGATATTAAACAGGGTTGGGCCCTATGGCCTCCGCATTCCCTCTCATTCAATTCCTTGGCAAGGGGCTCTCTCTAAGGGGGGGCAGAGCTGCTGGAGAGGCAGGAGTCTCTTGCCTCTGGGTCCCAGTCCTCTTCCATGGTATCCTAAGTAAGTACACCTCCTCTGTGGCAGGAAGAACAAGTTAGGATTCTGACTCTTCAGGTAGATGAGGGGCTCTTCTGAGCCTCTACGGGCTCCTGAGCTCCTCTTTTATTGCATGGAGTTGTTACTGATCGTTTAACTTGGGATCCATGCCTGAACTCCCTTCGGCTCACAGTGGGCCAACAAGAACAGAACAGCTGGGCCCACGGCAGGCCCTGGCTAGACTGGCTGGGAAAAGCATGTATCTCGTGAGTCCCAGTTTTAGCAAGTCCCTTTGACCATCCCTACCCCCACCTTTCACTGAAAAGAGACTCCGGAAGAGGATGCGGTAGAGAAGTTTATTGGATGTCTATGGGTCTGGCCCATGGGCAATTAGGTTGGGCACCAGGGCCTCCTCGGGGCTGCCTGGAATGTCGCTGGTCGTCACTGCGGCCATGAAGCAGTACTGGAAGAGGCGTTTGGGGTCCATCGCCTGCTCCTCGCTGCAATCCAGCCGTGAGTTCAGGAAGAGGTGACTCTGCCTCAGAGAATTCACTCCTGGTATCTCCACCAACTTGCCTGTAGTCTCATCTGGGCAGCCAGGGGACATTTCCTCGGGTTCTGGAAAACATCAAGATGAGGGCATAGGGCTTCCTCCTGTATCCCATTCCTCCCTTTAGGCTCACACACCCTGGCTAACCTCCCCGAGCGCTTACCTTGGGCAGGTAGGATGTGCTCAGAATCTTAACACTCATCTAACAAAAATTTATTAGTTTATTAGCAATATAACATGCTATGTACTAGGAGCTATCAATGTTCCTAATGAACTTAAAGTTTAGTGGGGGAGACAGACTACACAACTGTTAGATATGAAGACTTGATCTTCAACATAAACCCATGAGGTAGGTCCTATCAAAACACTAATTTTATAGATAAGGATACAAGCTGACTGACTACACAACCAGTATGCAGATAAGAGCTGGAAAATTTAAAAACATACATTATTTTAATAGATTCCATGACTTTTTTTTATTATTGCTTTATCCCCTTCTCCTCTTATATCTGAATTTGAAAGGAGGCTCCCTTGGCTTTATTATTCTCCACTTCCCTGACTTAGTCCATTGCAATATTCTTGGTTCTGCCCCCACCATACCTTACAGCATTTGTCACGAAATCCATGGTCATTTATAAATCCTTATCTCCCTAGACTTATCAGCTTTTGACACAATTGGGCATTCCTGCCTAAAAAAATATATCAAGTGTTCAGCCGGAAATGTGAGTAATCTCTTACACCTTCTCCTCCAATCCCTTCACAAAGCCAAGCAGTTCCCCGGGTCCTGCTGATTCCACCAAATCACTGTCGGCCATATTCATCCATTTCTCTCCATCCTCAAAGCCACCACCTTTGGAAAGGCTTTCATCTTCTGCCCCGAGCACTGGATCAACCTCTAGTCAGACCCCTGCAGTCAGAGAGATCTTTCTAAGGTCAAGTGAGTCCAGGGACTATTTTTTTCAAAAGTCTTCCGATGTCTTACCATCGACTGTGATACTTCAAAGCTCTTCACTACCGGTCCCATCTCTTCTCTTAAGCTTCATTGCTAACAACTCTTCCATCATGAACTCTATGCTTTGCCACACCAACATTTTCATTGTTCCCTAAATGGGTCCATTCCTTCACATCTCTGGGTCTTCGTGCTATTTCTTCTAGAATGACATTTTATATCTTCTCTGTCTAGAAAACTCTTATACTATAAGACCCATTGATGGAGGATATCTAGGGGGGAAAATGGTGCCTCTAAAACCAAGGGAAGAGTGAATTTCAAGAAGGATGAACTGGATATTTGGAGTTGGCTACCCAAATCCATTTTCCCCTTCCCTACCTGGCAATAGCAATTATAGTAGGATGGCATTGGCTCCATCTCAGTGACAGGAGTGGCACCTGGTTGATCTGAGCCAATCAAGTGATCCCATTTCTTTGCCATGTGGATGGGAAATCAGTGATTGGTTTAGGGGTGGGCACATGACCTAAGGTGATCCAGTCAGAATAGAGCTCAGGCCTTTATATTTACCTCCAACTGAAGGAAAATATAGCTCCCTCTTTTTCCTCCTGTTGCATAGAAGGGAACAAAAAGCACATAGTCCCAGGGAATGCTGGCAGTCAACTTATTACCAATGGAAAAGTCAGTCTGAGGAGAAAGCCAACACAAATAGGGGGCAGAATCTCAGAGGATGTAGTTACAGCCTGAGGACATTGTGTACGTCTGTTCAAACCATACCTAAAGCCCACCCTTACTTTTGGACTAATCACCTACCGAGTGAATAAATTTTTTTTTAACTTTTTCTTTTTAAACTATTTAAGACTCACAAGAAGTTACAAAAATAGTACAGAATTCCATCTATCTTTCACCCAGCTTTCGCCATTGATAATATCTTATATAACCATAAAACAATTTCAAAACCAGAGACTGGCATTGATATGCTACTACTAGAGACCTAGCCTGCACCCTCTTGCAATCCAGGACCCCTCAGGGGATGTCGGATGGCCGGTTTCAGCCCAATCCCTCCAGGCCTGATCCAGACAGGAGGGAGCCCGATCCTGTAGGTTGAGTGTCTGTCCCCTGGTGGTCAGTGCACATCATAGCACTGGTCGACCAGTCATTCGGTCATTCAATTGTTTGGTCGTTTAGGCTTTTATATATACACGGATTAACTAAACTATTATTGATTATATTCAATTATAACAGTTTTTATATATATACATTTTTGGTATATAGGTACTATAAAAGTTTATCGCATATGTAGCTTTTAATAACCACTGTCGCAATCAGGCTAAAGAACTATTCTATCACCTCAAAGAAACTTCCTCATGCTACTCCTCTATATAGTCAGACCTTCCTCCTAAACCTAATTCCTGGTAACCACTGATCCATTCTCCATTATTATAATTTCATAATTTCAGAAGTGTTACATAAGTGGAATTATACAGTATATAACTTTCTGAGATTGTCTTCTTTTACTTTGCATAATACCCTTGAGATCCATTCAAGATATTGTGTGTATGGATAGTTCATTCCTTTTTATAGCTGCACATATTTCATTGCATGGTTGTAATATTTGCCCACTGAAGAACATTTGGGTTATTTCCAGTTTTTATCTATTAAATATAAAGCTGCTAGGAACATCCAAGTATAGCTTTTGTATAGACATATGTGGTTTTTTAAAATATATTTTATTGACTTTTTACAGAGAGGAAGGGAGAGGGATAGAGAGCTAGAAACATCGGTGAGAGAGAAACATCAACCAGCCGCCTCTTGCACACCCCCTACCGGGGATGTGTCTGCAACCAAGGTACATGCCCTTGACCGGAATCGAACCTGGGACCTTTCACTCCGCACAGACCGACGCTCTATCCACTGAGCCAAACTGGTTTCGGCTAGACATATGTTTTTATTTTATAGGATAAAGACCTAGCTGCGTGACTGCTGTTTTGTGTGGTATAGTGGCCTGAATGGTGGTCCTCAAAGAGATCAGGTCCTAATCTCTAGACTCTATAAATGTTGCCATATATGGTAAAGTTTTTGCAGATGTAATTAAATTAAAAATTTTGAGGACACTGTGAACTTCTATTCAAACCATGCCCAAAACCCACCCTTACTTTTGGACTAAGTGCAAACACAAGTGCTGTTATGGGAAAGGCAGAAGGAGATAGACACACACAGATAGTGATAGGAAGACCGAGACAGAGATTAGAGTGATGCAGCTACCAGCGAAGGAATGCTGGCAGTCACCGGACAAAGAGGCAAGAGACAGATTTTCCTCTGGGAAAACAGATTTGGCCCAGCAAAACTAATTTTGAACTTCTGGCCCCTAGAATTCTGAGAGAATAACTTTCTATTATGGTAAGCCACCAAGTTTATGGCAATTTGTTACACTGGCCATAGGAAATTAATAAATATAATAGATGTATGGTTAACTTTATGAAAACACCAAACTGTCTTCCAAAGTGGCTTTACCACCAGTTGCTTTATTCCTTACTTGGTATTGCCAGTGTTTTTACTTTAGTATTCTGATAGATTTATACTCATTTAGTATCCTGTAGCTTTATATCCATCCTTACTGGCTCAGGAAGGTGAAACATTTTTTTCATGTGCTTATTTGCTATATGTGAAGTAACTGTTAAAGCCTTTTGCATGTTTCTTAATGGGATTTTTTTTTTTAATGTTAAGTTTTGGGTGGGGATTCTTTATATATTCAGAATAAAAGTTCTTTGTTGGCATATTTCCCCCAGTAAGGGGCTAAAGTCCCCAGCTCTTCAGCTAATATTTACATCAGTTGGTTTCTAGACCAAGCTGCCTTTGATCACCTTCTGATTGGTCAAAGTCCCTCTTAAATTGTGGGGCTCTGAGCAACAGAGCAGTTACTATAAGAGTCATGTTTGGCTGAAATGCAGTGGTACGACAATCTTATCTGATTCTCTTAAACTCAGAGGTAGATATTATTATTCCATGTTATAGAAAAACTAGTGGCCCAGTGCACAAAATCCGTGCACAAGAGGGAATTAATTAGAGGAAATATTTTAATGTTGCAGGTATCCGGTTTCCTCCTCCCTCCTGTCAGAGTCTGGGTCGGTGTGGGATGCAGCATCAAGTCCCACCAGTGCCATGAAACCCAGAGTCAAGACTCTGCCCACCTGCACCTACCTGCTGAACATTCAGCCTCCCAGTGATCCATTGTTACAGGGTGAGGGCTTTTTATACACTGAATGGCCAGATTATTATGATCTCTGAACACATAATAATATGGCCACTCAGTGTATATCCTATATAATAAAAAGCTAATATGCAAATTGTCCCCTTGACCAGGAGTTCGACCAGCAGGAAGGCTGGTCAACTGCCCATGTCCCCTCCCACTGGCCAGGCTGGCTGGACCCCACCCATGCATGAATTCATGAACTGGGCCTCTAATATATATATCTCCTACATAATAAAAAAGTAATATGCAAATCAACCATCACTCCACTCAAGTCACACCCACCAACCACACCCACCAGCCAATCAGAGAGAGTATGCAAATTAACCACAATGAAGATGGCTGCAGCTACAGAGAGCAGTTGAGAGGCTTGGGTTTCCCTGGCAATAGAGGAAGCCAAGCTTTCCACACACCCTGGCCAGCCTAGGCTTCCACTCAAGGGTACAAAGTTTCAATTACAGAAGATAAACTCCAAGGAAAATGGCGGCAGCTACAGAGCTGGAGAGAGCAGGCTAAGGTTGCCCCCAGCACCAGAGGAAGCAAAGCTTTCCACCTGCCCTGGCTGGCCCAGGCCTCTGCTTAAGGCTACAAAGTTTCAATTATAGAAGATATATGAACTCCAACAGAAGTGGTTGCTGCCACAGAGCGAGCAGGAGGCTTGGCTCCACTCCAGGCTACAAAGTTTCAGTTGTAGAAGATAAATAAATTCCAGATACCAGGGCCTCTGGTTGGATTGCCGGGGGCATGGCCAGCCTGCAAACCACCACAGGCCCCTCTCCCACGCTGTCCCACACCCTAAGGAAACCCCCACCCTGATCCAGGACACCCTTCAGGGCAAACCAGCTGGCCTCCACCCATGCACCAGGCCTCTATTCTATCTAATAAAAGAGTAATATGCAGATTGACCATCACTCCAACACATAATATGGCTGCCCCCATGTGGACACAAGATGGCCACTACAAGATGGCCAGCAGGGGAGGGCAGTTGAGAGGGACCAGGTCTGCAAGGGAGGGGAGTTGGGGGCGATCAAGCCTTTAGGGGAGGGCAGTTAGGGGTGACCAGGCCAGCAGAGGAAGGAAGTTGGGGGCAAACAGGCTGGCAGAGGAGCAGTTAGACATCAATCAGGCTGGCAGGGGAATGGTTAGGGGTGATCAGGCTGGCAGGCAGAAATGATTAGGGGCAATTAGGCAGGAAGGCAGGTGATTGGTTGGGAGCCAGCAGTCCTGGATTATGAGAGGGATGTTTGACTGCCCGTTTAGGCCTGATGTGACATCCCTTGAGGGGTCCCAGATTGGAGAGGGTGCAGGCTGGGCTGAGGGACACCCCGCCACCCCTGTGCATAAATTTTGTGCACCGGGCCTCATACACACACACACACACACACACACACACACACACACACACTGAGTGGACAGATTATTATGTGTTCATAGATCATAATAATCTGGCTACTCAGTGAGAAATGCAATAAATAGTGTAAGGATTACACTGTGTTACATATACTACAACCAGAGGCTCTCTAGATAGATAGATAGATAGATAGATAGATAGATAGATAGATAGATAGATTTATAGTAATCTGGCCACTCAGTGAGAAATGCAATAAATAGTGTAAGGATTACACTATGTTACATAAACTACAACCAGAGGCTCGATAGATAGATAGATAGATAGATAGATAGATAGATAGATAGATAGATAGATAACTGAGGCCCAGGTTTAAAAAAACAAGTAAATATTGAAACAGCTATTGAGTACTGGATCTGGGATTCATTTTCCATTCAGTTTGATTCCAAAGCTTGGACTCTTACCACAGAGCAAGTTTAGCCTTAGTATAAATTATGAACTTGGGAGACAAAGGCATTTAAGATATAGTGCCTACCTTTGAGATATCAACAAACTCCGGGAAGACTAGCACGTAAAATCTAAGTGCCTTGAGATGCAAATCAAAACAACAATGCGGTACCATCTCACACCTGTCAGAATGGCCAACATCAACAAAACAACAAACAACAAATGTTGGCGAGGTTGCGGAGAAAAAGGAACCCTCGTGCACTGCGTCAGCAGATGAATGGATCAGAAAACTATGGTACATCTACACCATGGAATACTATGCTGCCATAAAAAGGAAGGAATTCTCATCATTTGCAGTAACCTGGATGGAATTGGAGAGCATCATGCTGAGTGAAATAAGCCAGTCAATGAAAGAGAAACACTACATGACCTCACTCATTTATGGATATTAAAGAACATTATAAACGAATGAACAGATAGATATAGTGACAGTAAAACAACAGGCAGTCTGTCAAATGACAGCGGGGGGGGGGGGGGGGGAGAGAGGGTAGGGAGATCTGGGGGAGATAAGAGATCAACCGAAGGACTGGTATGCTTGCATATAAGAATAACCAATGGACACAAAACTCTGGGGAGGGAGGGCATCTATGGGGGGGGGGCAATGATAAGCTATGTACACAGATAATACCTTAATAAAATAAAAAAAAAGTGCCTACTTAAAAAAAAAATCTAAGTGCCTAATAAAAATAAAAATGAGAGCTACTAATTGTTAAAAGCCTGCCATGTGTCAGAGACTAATCTAGCTCCTATGTAAGCATCCCCTCTAGTTTTCACAACTTTCTCAGCAGGTATCACTGTATACATTTTACAGAGTAGATTGAGGCCCAGAGAGGAGTGACTTACCTAAGGCCACACCATGGGAGCGACGGAGCCAGGATTACAGCCAGGCTCTCTGATACCCTAGGCCAGGCTTGTGCCTTCCCACCATTCTCCAAGGCCCTCTGTGGCCAGTTCTCCCATTGCCTGGGGCTCTCAACCTTGAATTTGGGACTAGCGCCTGTGGTGACCAGCCAGGAGAGGAGTTCTTAGATTGTCTCCCTCCTTTGCAGATGAATTAAAACTGGCTCAGGCCGAAACCGGTTTGGCTCAGTGGATAGAGCATCGGCCTGCGGACTGAAAGGTCCCAGGTTCGATTCCAGTCAAGGGCATGTACCATGGTTGCGGGCACATCCCCAGTGGGGGGTGTGCAAGAGGCAGCTGATTGATGATTCTCTCTAATCGGTGTTTCTAACTCTCTATCCCTCTCTCTTCCTCTCTGTAAAAACAAAACACAATAAAATATATTTCCAATATGACAAGTGATCATGTCATTCATCTTTACTATCCTCTTCGGGTGTCACTGTTCCTTCTAAGATAATTGGAAGTGGGATTACTGAGTTATAGGGTGTATTCATTTTTAATATAAATAGATACTGCCAAACTACTCTACAAAGTGGTAGTACCAATTTATACTCCTACCAGCTGTATTCGATAGCATCCATTCCCTCCTGCCAACCTCCTCAGCGTTAATAGGGTCCATTTTTGTACTTACCAATGTCACTGATAAAAGTTAGGTTTCTTTGAGCCCCTGGTCACAACAATTTTGTCAGCTGGTCAATACGTAACTTTGTTTTGTGTGTTTCTGTTTAAAGACATCTTATTTCATACATATTACTAACTTATTTAGATTTAATGGATGGCCAAAAGAACCATAACCCCTACACGAACAAAGTTTACCCAACACATATTTTATCCACAAGGCACCTGACAGTCTTTTTTTTCACGCTCAGGAACACCAGACGGCACTTCAGCACTACGTGTGGGGGCATTTTCAACAGTGAAACCACCACTGAAGTCATAAAAATGCAAAAACATGTCACCCACTGTATCATGAAAAGGACACGTGTTTACAGTCTGAGAGCTGAAACAAGAAGGTAGAGCACGGCCTTGCTCCACGTCAGCCGGGAATGTGTGTGATGGGGCAACTCAAGTTTTTTGCTGCTCTGGGCACGTCCACATTTGCAAGTGACCCTGAAAACACGGCAAATATTGATTTTGAGATTACATGTAAATTTTAGCAAATAGGCAACTTCACAAATATTGAATCTGCAGATAATGATTGCCTGGCACGTATTTACTTCTGTTTATATCTTTGCAGTCTATCCCTTGATTTTTAACTTTACGTGTACTATCTTATGTATTATTTGTATTTGATGTCTGTTTGCATTTTAGGTAGGTAAATTTGCCAATTTCCCCCTTATTTTTAAAAATTAAATGTTTTCACCTACGCCGGTTTGGCTCAGTGGATACAGCGCAGGCCTGGGGACTGAAGGGTCCCGGGTTCAATTCCAGTCAAGGTTACAGGCTCGATCCCTGGGGGGCGGGGGAGGCATGCAGGAGGCAGAAATCAGTGATTTTTCTCTCAACATTGATGTTTCTATCTCTCTCTCACTCCCCCTTCCTCGCTGAAATCAATAAAAAAATCTATTTTTAAAATATTTTTAAAAAGTAATAATAATTAAATATTTTCTTTAAATTCCTATATTTTAATTAGTGTGTTGCTGGATTTTCTATTCTAGGGTTTCTCAATGTTGGCACTATTGATATTTTGGGTTGGATAATTCTCTGTGGTGGAACGCTATCCTGTGTTATAGGATCCCTAGTCTCTATCAAAAGATACCAGTAGCAGCCCTCGCCCGTTGTAACAACCAAAAATGTCTCCACACATTGCAAAATGTCTTTGGGTAGCAAATTTGCACTAGTTGAGGGCACTGCATTGCCCAATTATACCTGTCAATTTCTGTGCCAATAATCAAACTGACAGATTCTTATCTTTGAAAAATGTTCTAGTATCTGATAGGGCAAGTCTCTTCTTTATTTTTCAAAATTATTTTGTTCACTCTTGCACTTTTAGCCTTCCAGATTAGTTTTAGAATGAATCTGACAAATTCCATTAAATCTTTTGTTGGGATTTTTACTTATAGGTTAGCTTGGAAAGAACTGATTTGTCCATGATATCTGTCCATTCCTATTCACATGCTGGCTGTATCTCAACAGATAGGCAGGTTCTTTTATGCCTTTCATGAAATTTTATGATTTTTCTCTATAAAAGTTTAAGCCTGGGCCCTGGCAGGGTAATTCAGTTGGTTATATACCGTGCCTTGTGAGACACATGTGGCTCTTTGGCCCCTTGAGCGTGGCTCTTCCACAAAATACCATGGGCTGGGCGAGTCTATTTTGAAGAAGTGGTATTAGAAGAAGTTTAACTTTTTTTAAAATTTGGCTCTTAAAAAGAAATTTCAGTCGTTGTACTGTTATATTTGGCTCTGTTGACTAATGAGTTTGCCGGCCACTGGGTTAGAGCATCAACCTGTTACGCCAAGGTTGTGGGTTTGATGCTAGGTCAGGGCACATATAAGAATCAACCATTGGCCCTAATCAGTTTGGCTCAGTGGATAGAGTGTCGTCCTGCAGACTGAGAGGTCCCAGGTTCGATTCCGGTCAAGGACATGTACCATGGTTGCCGGCACATCCCCAGTAGGGGGTGTGCAAGAGGCAGCTGATTGATGATTCTTTCTCATTGATGTTTCTAACTCTATCCCTCTCTATAGAAAATCAATTATATATATATATATATATATATATATAGAATCAAGTTGAAACTGGTGGACTTTCGGTCTGTGGACTGAAAGGTCCCAGGTTTGATTCCGGTCAAGGGCATGTACATTGATTGTGGGCACATCCCCGGTGGGGGGTGTGCAGGAGGCAGCTGGTTGATGTTTCTCTCACCGATGTTTCTAGCTCTCTATCCTTCTCTGTAGAAAATCAATAAAATATATATATATTTTTAAAAAAGAATCAAGAATGCATAGTAAGTGGAACAACAAATCTCTCTAAAATCAATAAAAATTTAAAAAGTTAATAAGTAAAAGTTAAAATAGACCCTGACCTATTTTCAATCTAGTCTCCTGCCACTTCCTAGTCCCCTCCCAGGTCTTCCTGGCTCCAGAGAGAGCCAGATGAATTCTCCCAACCTCAAAAGCCAGCCAAAAAAAAAAAAAAAGCCAGCTCTTCTCCTTTTTACTGCTCAGCCACAGGGGAATTATTATAAGCATTGGGATCTGAGATGTATTCATGTGCTGTTGTTTATTGCACACGAGTTTGTTGTGCAACTGGAAAAACAATCTTGTGCAAATGAAAAAGCTCTCTCTACTTTTCTCTGAAACTTAGCTGTTACCCACCCTGCCCCCTTCTCCCTCCCTGAGTGTGCCATCTTTGCTTCCAAACTTAAATTCCTCCCCCTGTCCAGCCTGGCCTTCCTCCCCTACAGGGCCCCAGGGTGAATGACCCTGTCACTGCATCGCCTCACTCAGTCCTGCCCGCATAGCTTTACCCATTATTTACCCTATCCTGAAATGCCTTTGCTCACCCATTCTGCCTAACCAACTCCTTCACTAATTCAGCACCAATTCACGTCTCCTTTCCTTTTTGAAACCCTCCTTATATTTGGTATTAAACAATTTTGTGCTCAGCTGTGTGCCTACCCAGACCCAGAGTGGTGGGCTGAAGAAAGAGCACGCCTTTCTGGCAGGAAAACATGGGCCAGATTTTCCTGTGACACTTTGTGCAAGTCACCTAATCTCTCTCAGCCTTGATTTTCTCATTTGTAAAATGGAGATAATACTACCCATTTTAGCCGAAACCGGTTTGGCTCAGTGGATAGAGCATTGGTCTGCGGACTAAAAGGTCCCGGGTTCGATTCCAGTCAAGGGCATGTACATGCCCTTGTACAACCAATCAGCTGATCGATGTTTCTCTCTCATCGACATTTCTAGCTCTCTCTCTCCCTTCCTCTCTGTAAAAATATCAATAAAATATATATAAAAAATACTACCCATTTTGAGTGTTGTCTGCCAAACTATACTGAAAGATCTGTTGCCTAAGGCTACTTGTTTCTTTCACGGGGCCTTGAAGAGGTTGTAAAAATAAGTGCAAAAGCAACACTTGGAAGGGAATCCTGTAGGGAAGCCCTGGGTCACCTGTACAAATAAAGAAATTGGTAGGCCAGAACATCAGATCATCCCCCCCAAAAAAATACCTGTATTTAATTTCTGAATAAATTGAGTTGGGGGAGCAGCAATTTTTTTCTTAATAATTGTATTTTGCTTGGGGTAACATATTAAAATCAGTTTGCATTTCCTAAGGCTAGAACTAAAACATTGCCTTAGGAAACCCACAAGATGGATGCATCTTTTGTGTAACAATCAGAATGCTGACTATACCAAATTATTTTGATGGACGCAGAGCACATGAAAAGTTTAGAATGGACGTCCTCAGATCACGAACCTCTCGAGAACTGTGCTGTTCCTTCTGAATATTCCAGGAACACTCATGAGGCAAGTGTTCCGAACACCATTTCTAAATACGTCCCCTTTGTAAAAATTCTCGCCTGCTTGGATACAAGGGAAGCACGGGACCTCTTTCTTACCTGTAGTCTGCAAGCTTAAACCTGGGTCCAACTTGGTGAGAGGCTTCGAGCTGAGGAACAGGTAACAGAGCACGCAGGCGGTGACCACGAAGGCCAGGAGGACCACCGCTGCGACGGACAGGCCCACCAGAGCACCGATGCTGGGGAGAGAAGACCATAGGGAGCCGAGTTTCAGAAAGGGACTTTGGGGGCAGCATGTGATAGGAGACGTGTTGTTCTGTCTCTACTTGTCTTAAACAGGCTTTCTGTGCCTAAGCACGGGAAGGAGTATCAACTACACGTCAGGTATTCCCCACACACATGGCATGTCTCCGTGCAACCACATAGTTGGGACTCTGTGTTCCCTCTCTTCTCCTCTCCTCTCCTCCCTACTTTCCTCTCTGCTCCCACCCCGGGGAGCTGGAGATGACCTTAAAGAGCTGTGCCTACATTGCTATTTCTTAAAAAAAAAATCAAGACACACGTTGACCTTAGTTGAAACCCAGTTGTCTGCCCTGACCTGAGATGGAGATTCCACGTTGGCTGGCTGAGTTCAGCAGGTGATCCTCAGTGGTGACTTACTTGGTAACACCATCATTAGCTCCTCCCCTTCCCACCTCCTCAATTCCCCACCCTCCCACCGTTGTCTTTCAGAACTGATTTCCTGTAAACTATGTGCCCTCAAATCCCTGTCTCCAAGTCTTTTTGGGGAAACCAAGTTAAAATACCGCATCTCCCATGATTTCTTTCCTCTTTTATCTCTTCTGTCCTTTCCACATTTTCCACATAGAGCATGTAGTACTTGTTAGTTCTTTGGGCATTATTTCCTCTTTTGAGATATACTAGTTATTGTTTACAATGCTCTTGGCTGGAGACGTGCGCACAAGTTGAGTTGGGACCCCACCTTTTACAAGGGACATCTATGGCCACCTGAATGGAAAGGGCCCTCTAAAAGTAGGGTCCTTTGAAGAGTGGGTGAGCCCTAGCAGGTTTGGCTCAGTGGATGGGGTGTCGGCCCAGACTGAAGGGTCCCGGATTTGATTCCGATCAAGGGCATGTACCGCAGTTGCAGGTTCCCTTGACCCTAGACAGGGTGTGTGCAAGAGGCAACCAATCAATGTGTTTCTCTCACATCGATGTTTCTCTCTGCCTCTTTCCCCCTTCCTCTCTCTCTAAAAATCACTGTAAGGATGAACAACAACAACAACACCAACAAAAAGTGGGTGAGAGATCTGAGGAGGGATATATCCCAGATCAGTGGTTAGTTAGGAAGTGGGCACTGTTTCTGATGGTCTGTTTGGGGACAGAGGAACCAGCCCCCAAGTACAGAGCTGGGACAGAGCAGGAGAAGCTCCAAGGAGGGAAATCTGTGCCTAATATAAGATGAACTTTAAGTGGTCAGAGTTGTCCCATGTATTGCCTCAAGAGGGGTAAAGCCCCTATGATTGGACAGATTGACACAGCACACCTGGATGAGGACACCTTTCAATGAAGTTTGAAATTGAACTAGCTCTTCAACTCAATTTCACAAATTTATGACTATGGCTTCACAGATTTATGACTCTAAAATACAGATAACCTATTGTGACCCCTAGAAAAACATTGGCGGGTCAGTCTAACATTTGTTAGGGTTTTTGAGTCAGGCAAGTCTAATTTTGGATCTTGGTTCTGTCACATAGAAGCTGAAAAATCTTTCATCTCTTGATCTTCATTTTCTTCATCTGTAAAGGTTCCTGTCTCACCAGGTGTTCGTAAGATTAAATAAGACAGTGCCTGGCCACTCATTTTGCCCTCCAGCCTTTGACTCACATCCTAATTTAAAAAAATAACTACTAATACAGGGTGATTGGATTCCGTAATTGGATTCCGGATAGTTATAACACCAGCTGCTTATCCACAGGGAATCTTTCCTCCTCTTCCTTTCCCTCTCCCTCTTCCTTCTCCTCCTCTTTCTCCTCCTTCCCTTTTTCCTTTTATTTTTGAGTCTTCACTTCTTGAGACATGGTCTTAAAGACGGCAATTCTCCTTGAGGTCTATTGAAGAAAACAGTGTTCACCTGAAGATTTATGTTTTTTAAGGGCCAGCTTTCATGAAAAAGGGCCAAATAGAGTCCAGAGCAGAATAAGGTCTCCACACTGCAATGGCAGGGAAGGGTTTGGGGTACACTGGTCACCCGGATGTCCTGAGGACCTTCAGTTCTCCTCCTCCACTCTGCAACAGTCCGTGATGTTTATAAACCACCTCGCATTCAAACTGGAGAAGAGTCAGCCCTGCAAGCTAAAACCTTTCAGCTGCCCTTGGGGTCCTAAGATGGGGGCACACTAACATGTGATGGGGCCTCAGAATTTACCCCATTAAACCCATTACCTGGTTGCCTAAGCCACTAAAGTGCTCTATTGAGGGTCCGAGGCAACTGGAGGGACACAGGGGTGTACAGGGAAAGGGGGGGTAGTGGAGGGTTGGGGTTCTGGCTGGGTGTGAGAGGCTTACTCCTCTCTCTGTTCCCAGGGGCTAGCAGGGTGCTCAGAAGACAGCGGAGAAGGGTCATGAGATTTTTTCCCCCCCAGTGATCTGAGTAGAGCAGGTTGTAAAGAGAGCCAGGCGAGATTTAGACAGCTGTGAAGCAGGACACGCCTGGGCTTGGAGCCGGACAGGCTTGTGGCAGTCCCTGATAGTTGACTTCATGGGTTTCAAGTTTTCTCATCTGTAAACTGGAGAGAAAACGTGCCAGCGTCGCAAACGTGTGAGTGCATCCAGCCTTGAGTGGTCCTGGGCAATGTTCTTAAGGTCTCAGTCTGCTGTGACATTGCTAGAAGACCTTGAACAATTCACTTTCATGTTCCAAGTATCCCTTTCCCCACTTATGAGCATGGGAAAAGGGAACTAACTCCTTTTTATTGACAATCTATAATACGTCCTAGTCATTTCTGCATGCACACATCACTCAATCCTCACAACAATTCCGTAAGACCGGTATTACTATCATCATTTCAAAGATGAAAAAGAGAACCGGAGATAGTTTGCCTGAACTCACACAGCTACTACATGACGGAGCCAAGGATTGGACTGGGTTCTCACCAGTCCGAAAGCTCCACATCATCTCTATACTTCAAAGGGAAGGAAGTACTATTACACTTCAGCACCCACTTCAGTGCTAAGTACACAGTGAGTTTTATTTATTTCTTAAAATAGATATTTTATTGATATTTTACAAAGAGAAAGGGAGAGAATAGAGAGCTAGAAATGTCGATGAGAGAGAAACATCGACCAGCTGCTTCTTGCACACCCCCTACCAGGGATGTGCCCACAACCAATGTACATGCCCTTGACCGGAATCGAACCCGGGACCTTTCAGTCTGCAGACGGACGCTCTACCACTGAGCCAAACTGGTTTCGGCCACTGTGAGTTTTAAACAAAGACGCCATTGTTACATGTTAGGTGCACATCTTCTCTCTCTGAATGGACTGTGAGCTCCTCGGGGGCAGGAAGAATTGATTTTTTGTGTCCCCAGAGCCTAGCCTAGCACCTGGCATAAAGCAAGGGCTATAGTAAATGAATGAAAACATGGATGGACAGAAAAGAAACTAAACATACTTCTCTGGGTTGCAGATAGCAGCTGAATGCACCGGAACTGAAAAACTAGCCATCTGAAAAATCCTTTCGAATTATGGTTTGAGCTATTTGGAAAGAGCAATGATAATAACTATAACTGTCAGGGTCATATGCCAAGTTGGTTTCTCCTCTTTATTTCATTTGGTTCTTGCCCTCGTAGGAAATCAGGGCAATGATTTATCACCCTTCCCGTGTGAAAGACGAAAAGACAAAGGCTCAGAGAAGTCTGAGTGGCAGGCTGTCCTTTCCCACTCAGAGGGCACCCAACCTCTGGTGAAATGCCCCCAGGGACAGGGAAATCACTGTCTGCTGAGTGGGCCCACTCCATTTTTGCTGACGCCTATTTCCCAGAGTAAGTTTGGGGTCAAGTCTTACTTTCTGTGCGAGGCCTTTTGGAAGTGGAGAGAGATTGAGACCAATTGCTCTCTCAGCTCCACACTGAAGTTCCAGGAATATCAGCAACGGTCTAACTAATCCCTTCCCCGGACAAGTGAGGAAACCTGTGGGTGGATATGCACCCAGTCACACTGCTATCGCACAGCCTGAGCTGGCTTCTGCTGTCGCATTGTCTCGTGATGAACTTGAAGGCAGCTTTGAGCCCTTGGTCGTCTGTCTTAGCTCAGGAGGGGAGTATGTCCCCAGCACTCAGCACAGGGTCTAGAAAAGGCTGTGCCCAGCAGGAAGTGGCTGAAAGCATGGCTGAGCCCTGGCTGGTTTGGCGTGGTGGACAGAGCGTTGGCCTGCGACTGAAGGGTCCCAGGTTCTATTCCAGTCAAGGGCACACACATGCTCAGGTTTTGGGCTTGATCCCCAGTGGGGGTTGTGCAGGAGGCAGCCAATCAGTGATTCTCTCTCATCCTGGATGTTTCTATCTCGCTTTCTCTCTTTGAAATCAATATATATATATATATATATATATATATATACATATTTTTTTTTTTTTAAAGAATGACTGAATAGCAGGGAGAAGAAAAGAGTTGAGGTTGAGGCTGGGCGGAGGCTGGGGTTGAGTTAGCGTGTAGCATCAGGTGAGGATTAAGGCTTGAAGCTTAATTAAGGCTTGAGATTTGGATGTGGGTCTATATAATGTTTGGAATCAGGGTGGGGAAGGAGAGCTGCGGTGAGGTTGCAAGGGGAATTGGGGCAGACTGAGCTGGCGATAGGTCAGGATTGGGGAGTGAGTACAGTCCCGGACGGAGGAGGTTGGTGTTGCTATTAGGAAGGAGACCCTGGTGGGGGTACTTGAATGAGGGTGGAGTTTGTGTTTCCTGTGAACATTGGAAGAAGGGCGTTTGCTGTTAGGGAGAGGGTTGGTGTGTAATTTGGGGTTGGGTAGAGGGTGGTGGTGGATGACGCTTGGAGTGGGTTTAAAGTGAAGGTTTTCCTGAGTGGAGTTGGGGTGAGGCTCCAGCCTTTGATTTGAATAACGGTTCGGATCAGGATCAGGATTGGGGGTGGGGGGGATGGAGCGGAGAAGGGGTTGTAGAAGGAGTTGGGTTGGTGGTGGGTGAGAGCAAACGTTAATATTGGACCCTTGGGTGGGGGGGGGTGCGGGTATTGGGATGGGCACTTGGATGGGAACGGAGGGTTCCTGACGCAGCCTGGCCGAGGCGGGACGGGAGGGCCGACCCCGGACCGGGGCGCTCGCTCGCTCGCTCGCTCGCTCGCTCGGCGGGGTCGGGGGCAGGGCCCGGGCCGGTACCTGAGCCACCACATGTAGCTGTGCTCGTAGGGGAAGAAGCTGTGCGGGTCGTCGCAGCAGTACTTGTGGTCGCGGAAGCCGCAGCAGAAGACGGCGGCCGCCTCGCCCCCGGGCCGCGGGCAGCTGAAGCCGCGCACCTCCTCCTGCTCGGCGCTCACGTAGCTCGTGCAGGCGCCGCTCATCGCGCCGGGCCCGCCGCCGCCCGGGCCGCAGGGGCCGCGAGAGAGAGGGGCCGAGGGCGCGGGGGAAGAGACGGAACGGAGCCCAGAAAGGCAGAGACCCCGGGAGGCAGAGAGACGCGCAGAGACCAGGCGAGGGGCGCGGGGACGGAGCGGGGAGAGACCCAGAGGCCCCCGGGACCCAGGGCGGCCGCCAGGTAGGCGGGCGGGGCGCGGCCGGGGCCGGGGCGGGGGTGGGGGGCAGGGGGAGGTGGTGGAGGGGGAGGTGGTGGAGGGGGAGGTGGTGGAGGGAGAGCCGGGGGAGGAGGGGGAGCCGGGGGAGGAGGGCCCAGGAGCGGCGGGAGTGGAGAGCGGCGGGAAGGAGGCGGGCGCGGGGTGGAGGGCGGCCGGCGGAGGGAGCTGCCCGGGCTCCAGGCCGGTCCCTGCCCGCGCTTCTCCCGCAGCCTCTCTGCCCCCGGGTGAATGCACGAGGGTGCGGGATGCTCAGGGAAGCCACCCCGGTCCTGGCTGGCTGGCTGGCTGGCTGGCTGGGCGGGACTCGAAGGGTCTGCACGGAGCACCGCCTGGTGCTGGGCACTGTGGGCGCGGGCGTCTCCGGGCAGCGGGAGGCCCGTGCGGGGTGCGGGCGAGCACACAGTAGGCTCATTATGGGATGGTGAGCACGTGACCTCACTTAACCTTCCCAGCGACTCTGAGGACCAAGGAGGTTCAAGCCCACTTTATAAATGAGAGCCAAGGGTGGGTCGGAGAGAAGTCATCTTTCTCTGGCCCTCAAGCCCGCGATATTTCTAAAAATATATATATTTTATTGATTTTTTTTACAGAGAGGAAGGGAGAGGGATAGAGAGCTAGAAACACCGATGAGAGAGAAACATCCATCAGCTGCCTCCTGCACACTCCCTACTGGGGATGTGCCCGCAACCAAGGTACATGCCCTTGAGTCCGCAGGCCCAGCCTCCATCCACTGAGCCAAACTGGTTGGGGCTAGCCAGCGAGATTCTAAGCTGGGTCCGGCTCCTTCCCCAGGCCTGGCTCTCGCAGCGCCTCCTTACCGGTGGACTTTCAAATGCCCTCACCCTCTGGCTTCCTTGCCTGTTCTCTCCTTCCCTGAGCAGCTAGCTCAGGCACTGGCATGTTCACACCCCGTCCACAGCGGCCCAGGACAAGGGGGCTAATTTATGTCCCAGAGGGTAACCCCCACCCACCAGAAAGCAAAGCCAGTACACCTCTCCATTCCCTAGAATTCTTTCCAGTTCAGAGGGGCACTGTTGTCACTAGGGTCAGAGGACCACAGTCTGAAGGGGCTGTATGGAGCCCTCAGAGATTTCCTGTCTGCCCTCTCGGGGCACATTGGGGAAACTGAGGCCCTGAGAGATGTGCAGTTTGGCTGGATCACGCTGAGCCAGGACGAGGGACTTCTGGGCGTTCGCTGACCCAATCATTCATTATGTGAATCATTCACTCTCAGCCAGTCACAGGGGAGTGGTGGGCCATGTAATCAGTTATTGGGTCACAGCTAGCGTTAAAAATAATAATTAAATGGAATGGGAGAAGTACATGGCAGATAGTAAAGCTTTGTAAAATGCATTTCTTACTCTGAGTCAGGTCAAAAGATATGAAAGCCACTGAACCTGACACCCCCCATTGTACCCTCTTCATTTGTTGCTCCCCTCATTTTTCACAGCGGTGGGTAGAGTAGGAAGTAATGGAATGCCTTGGGACTCCCCAGTTCTTCCATCCCTTGCTTTGGGTGTGCGGGGGGATAAATCATGGGCATCAGGGGATCTGGGCTCAAGACCTAGCTTAAACCCTTCCTCCATTTTTCTCCTTGTGCTTCCGGTTCCTTTTCTTCCTCTAGGCCAGCTCCTAAGATACAGATGCGTGCCGTGCCTTTGATCTGGGGCCCCTGAGAAGGGTTGGGTCTATGTCTGCTCTTGAGAAGCACATAGTCCAGTGGGGGAGTCAGATAGACACCACAGGGCTGGGTGACGAAAGGGGGAATGCATAGAAAGGTCACCATCTGAAGGATCAGGGAAGCATTTGGAGGGGGCGTTGTCCTCAAGAATCACGCTAAGCTGAAATATGAAAACTGGAGGGAACTGTTGTTATCCCTCAGAAAACTTTTTCCAGCTGCAGATTTCTGCAAACTGTGAACCGGGTAGTGCACTCTACCGGAGATGCATGTTGGCCTCTCTGTTTATTAGATGGAGAGTAAAGGGGAGGGCGGGATCCTGTGGAAGGGAGAGAGAGCTCCAGGAGACATGGGGTTCAGCCAGGCAGTAGAAAGCGCTCTGCTCTGGCTTTTGATAAAATTGAGAAGCTGCCAACAATTTGCAAAGTCCTTTTCCAGCCAAGAATTAATTTGTTCCTTCCAACAACCCTGTGGGTGAGCCACGCTAGGATGATGGTGCCTCTGAGACACGTAACAAGCCCAATGTCACTCAAACAGGACTGGTACCCACGTCTGTCTAGCCAGGGGTCCCCTTTGGCAGTTTGATGAAGACTATGGACCTCTAGTCAGAAGAATATTTTTAACTATGAAAGATAAATTACTTTGGAATACAGAGGAAACCAATGATATAAAGTCATTATCAAAATATTTATTTTTGCTATTTAGTCCTTTTTAAAAACATTAAACAACAAGCTATAAAAATTGGTCTATTACCTATTGTAATTTTGAGGGAGTCAATGAGTGTAAACAGTATTTCAAGACATTGCTTCTGTAATGCAATTCAGAAATATCTATGATTTCTATTGGTGACAGAGTCTCAGGTACAGCTAATACTGTTGTGATTTGTGGGTGTCCCGGGTGAGCCGTGTGTCCCAGGGGGCTGTGTGCCCTGGGTGAGCCGTGTGTCCCAGGGGGCCATGTGCCCCGGGTGAGCCGTGTGTCCCAGGGGAAGCAGTGGGACCCAGGGGGAGGGGCGGTGAGAACCAGAGGAGGAGCGGACTCTATTCGTGTGGTCCTGAGATAGTCACCATAAAACAAGCAGACTGCCAAATGAGGAGCGGATTCTATTCATGTGATCCTGAGATAGTCACCATAAAACAAGCAGATTGTCAAATGACTGCGGGGAGGGGAAGGAGACCAGGGGGGAGATAAGAGAACAAATGAAGGATTGGTATGCATGAATATAAGTACAACCAACGAACACAGAACTCTGGGGAGGGAGGGCATAAATGGGAGGTGGGGGGGGCGCAATGGTAAGATATGTACACATATAATACCTTAATAAAAAAATTGAAATTAAAAAAAAAGAAATGACAATGTAAAAGAAATATAAATTCAGGGGTGGTCAAAAGTAGGTTTGCAGTTGTTCGTATGGAAATACAATAATTAATAATAATACAAGAATAAACTTTGCATTTTGTGTACTCAAAATTGTATTTGCCTGCCCCATATAAAGAGAAGACTTAGATAGCATTTTCTATTCACTAACAAATTCAATAATAATTATACAGTAAAAAAAATACTGTTGTGATTTGTTGCTTACATTCGTGATAGAAGAAAATGCTACATTTTAGTTGGAGGTTAGTGAAAACAAGGATGCAATTTTTTTCAACTCTATCCATGGATCCCCTGGGTTCTGTAGAATCTGTGCTAAAATCTTCTGCCTCTTCTGGTCTAGGTCCTACTACAATGCTTGTTACTTCATCACATGAATCATGTTTCTTCCTGCAGACATTTATTGCAGACCTACTATGCGCCAGACAGTTTGACATTTGTATGCCATATAGTCTTGAAAACTTCCTTTGAAGTCGGTGTTATTATTTCCATTTGGCAGACAAGATAACTTAACTAGTGCTCTAAGCTTAGTTAAGTATACAATTTTACCTATATGTTCCCCAAAATTCTAGTTTAGCACTTCTTAGTTGGGATTCAGGAATCTGTATTTTAACAACTCCACCAGGTGATTCTCATCATGAGAGAAGTTTGGGAAACACTGCTTTATGCTGAAGATAAAGCTTGGTAATTAGAGCTCAAGCTAGATTTCAACTCTCACTTGTCCCTTCTTCTGGACATCTTCAAAACCTACATGAACATGTAGGTCAACCCTACCTCTAGGAAGAAACTAATAAATAAAGAAATAATTTTGAAATATGGGTATACTAGTATAAAAATCCAGAGTCCATAACATCCAAAATGACCGAAGGCTCTACTGATGGGAGTCAGTGCTGGGTTGCCATGGTGATCCAGCCAGCACTGACTGCTTAAGGGGCTGCGGATCAGGCCTGAAGAGAGGCCCGGGCGGGGGGGAGGGGGGGGGAAGGGGGAGGCAGGGTCTGATCCATAGCCTCCGTGGCAGCTGTTGATCAGTCCTTGCCTCTTCCTCTTGGGGCTTGGCCAGCAGCTGTGTCTCTCTTTCTCTGGGCCTCCGCTGAGGCTGCTGATCAGCCCTGCCTCTCTGATTAGGCCCGTTGATAGGCCCAGAGATTCTGACTGGCATAAAAACCGACCAAGCACAACCAGATCTGGGTAAACTGTGAAAGCAGACCCTAAGGTGGGGGCTGAGGAGGGGTTTCAAGGGCAACAGCCAGTTGGTGTAAGGCAGTGTTTTCCAAACTTTTGACATATGTGTACCCCTTCCATAATTTTCGTAACGCTGAGTACCCCTCGTCAAAAAAAAGGATGTATTTTAATAACAATCAAAATATATTTATTTTTTATTTTTTGGTACATACACAAAATAATAATAAACGAAAAATAAAATTATTCACAATAAAATATAAATAAAAGTTATATTAAATATAAATAATATTAAATATAAATAATAGTTATATAACATTTATTTGGATCAATGAGAAGGATGAAATTGACTTGACTCATGAGAACGTAGAATTAGGCACAGCTAAGCAAGGGGCAGTGCATATCCCCACCAAACTCAGGTGTAACGCGTACCCCCACCAAACTCTTCCCGTACCCCTGGGGGTACGAGTACCACACTTTGGGAAACACTGGTGTAAGGTGTAAGAAAGAGGTTCAATTTTTTCATGACCGGTTTGGCAGTATAGTGCATAAGGCTGGCTATCAGTCCAGATATAGGGATTATGTATTTTTGTCTGCTAAGAGCATCTCCTTCTGCTGAAAAGGACGCCCCCCACCCATGTAAGCAATCCTATCCTACATAATCTATCTATACTAATAAAAGGGTAACATGCTAATTAGATTGGCTCGACCGGCCATCTTCCGGATGTCTGACTTTCTTTTGGACAAAGCCATGGTGGTGGGGGCCAAGGCAGAGGCCGTTAGGGACAATCAGGCCAGAAAAGGGGGGGGGGCAGTTGGGGACAAGATCAGGCCAGCAGGGAAGGCAGTTGGGGGTGAGATCTGGGAGACAGACAGGCAGAGGCAGTTAGAAGCAATCAGGCAGGCAGGCAGGTGAGCAGTTAGGAGCCATCAGTCCCAGATTGCGAGAGGGATGTCCCCCAAGGGTCCCTGATAGGAAAGGGTGCAGGCTGGGTTGAGGAGAACCCCCCAACCCCCACTCCCCACCCCCCACCCTGTGCATGAATTTCATGCACCAGGCCACTAGTTTTAATATATAATGCTATTGAAACAGGTTAACTTATTCACCCCAGGACCCATTCAGGAATGGTAGATACTAGGATTTGTTCTGGTCTGCCAGTCCTCATAGCTCAAAGAAACACTGCCTTTGGCCTTCTTCTTCTTCTTCTTCTTCTTCTTCTTCTTCTTCTTCTTCTTCTTCTTCTTCTTCTTCTTCTTCTTCCTCTTCCTCCTCCTCCTCCTCTTCCTCCTCCTCCTCCTCCTCTTTTTTCTTCTCCATCTCCTTCTTGGTTTTATTTTATCTTTATTGTTGAGAATATTACAATTCCCCCCCTGCTTTTGCCTATCTTCTGTTTTCATCTCAGCAGGAGTCCAGCATTTTCCATGTTATTAAGCATTTTTCATGTTCACAGTTCTTTTACAGCCTACGATTATCCATTTCTGGAATTTATTCCAATGCACCCTGGAGTGAATGTCTGGTTCTCTCCAAGAACCAGAGTCTCTAACGCTGAACCCTCTCTGTCCCTGCTGTAGTGTTACTGAAGCGCAGAAAGCAGAGAATAGAGGAAAAGGAAAGAATTTGGGTACCAGATTAGCCTGGATTCTAATCACTATTTGGCAACCAGTTGGCTAGGGTACACTTTGGATTTTACATTTAACCTCATCTGTAAAATAGAAGTCATAGTACCTGTCTCATCGGGATAAGATATAGGTATGTGAGCACTTAGTAAAGGTTGCTTCTCTTCTTCCTCCCACTGTGCTAAGAGCAAGGATTATGTCTCATGCTAGGTCTACACACAAGAAAAACTGCAGCCTTTGTCTATAGAAGACTCATTGAATTTTTGGGGGTGGTATTGGTTAATAAAGTTATACGGTATAGGTTTCAGGTGTACAATTCTGTAATACGTCACTTGTATATTGTATTGTGTTTTCACCACCCCGAGTGAGTCAAGTCTCCTTCCATCACCATTTATCCCCCCTTTACCCTCTCCTACCTCATCCACATTGTCTATCTGTGTCTATGATTTTTTTTCTTGCTTTGCTCAATCCCTTCACCTTTTCCACCCAGGCTCCTAGCCCCTCCCCCTTCTGACAGCTGTCAGTCTGATCTCTGGATCTATGAGTGTGTTTCTATTTTGTTTGTTAGTTCATTTTCTTTGTTAGAGCCCACCACATATGAGTGAAATCATAGGGTACCTTTATTTCTCTGACTGGCTTATTTCATTTAGCATAGTACTCTCCAGGCCTATCCATGATGTCACAAAAGGTAAGAGTTCCTTCTCTTTTATGGCTGAGTAGTATTCCCCTGGGTAAAGGTACCACAATAGGACTATGAGGTGTTACTAATATTCTCGATGTCCCTCCCAGAAGAGGACATTAAGGCCCAGAGAAGTAAAACACTTTGTTCATGAGTCACTCAGCTGCTAAGCGGCAGAGGCAGCTCCTCTACTGAAGGGCACTTGGGCTGCTTCCAAATGTTGGCTACTGTGAATAACGTTGTAATGAAAAATAGGGGTGCATATATTCTTTCCAAGCAGTGTTTCAGGATTCTTAGGATATATACACCCAGAAGGGGAATTGCTGCCTTATAAGGCAGTTCCATTTTTAATGTTTCTGAGGTGACTCCATACTGCTTTCCACCATGGCTGCACCAATCTGCATTACTACCAATAGTGCATGAGGGTTCCCTTTCCCCCACTAACACTTGTGTGTTGGTTTATTGATGATAGCCATTCTGACTTCTGGGAGGTGGTTTTAATTTGCATTTATCTGATGCTTAGTGATGTTGAGCATCTTTTCAAATGTCTATTGGCCATCTGTGTGTTCTCTTTGGAGAAGTGTCTATTCAGGTCTTTTGCCCATTTTTAAGTTGAATTGTTTGTTTTTGGTGTTGAGCTTTATGAATTCTTTATAAATTTTGGATTAAGTTTTTTTCCCCCCAGATGTATCATTGGCGAATATGTTCTCCCAATCAGTGGGTTGTCTTTCCATTTTGTTGATGGTTTCCTTACTGTGAAAAAACTGTTTAGCTTGATGTATTCTCATTTGTTTATTTTTTCTTTTGTTTACCTTGCCTGCGGAGATTTATCAGAAAAAAATGCCCAGCAAGTGTGGCTCAGTGGATTGAGCATCAGCACATGCACCAAGAGGTCATTGGTTCAATTCCCAGTCAGAGCACATGCCTGGGTAGTGGGCTCAATCCCCAGTGGTGGCGGGGGTGGGGGGGTGTGCAGAACACAGCCGATTGATGTTTCTCTCTCATTGATGTTTCTCTTCCTCTCTGTCTAAATCAATTTTAAAAAACACCCATATTTTAAAAAGAAAAAATATTGCTGCAATAAATGCCCAAGGTTTTACTGCCTATATTTTCTTCTAGGATTTTTATGGTATTGAGGCTAACATTTAAATCTTTAATCCATTTTGAGTTTATTCTTGTGTATGGTGTAAGAGGATGGTCTGGTTAAATTTTTTGCACATGTCAGTTCAATTTTTCCAACACCATTTATTGAATAGACTATCTTTACCCCATTGTATGTTTTTGCCTCCTTCATCAAATATTAATTAATCATTAAGGTGTGTTTATTTCTGGGCTTTCTATGTTTTGTTCCATTGATCTATACTGAGTGGCCAGATTATTATGACCTCTGAGTGCATAATAATCTAGCCACTCAGTGTATATCCTATATAATAAAAGGCTAATATGCAAATTGTCCCCTCAACCAGGAGTTCGACCAGCAGGCAGGCCGGCCAACCACCTATGTCCCCTCCCCTGGCCAGGCTGGCCAGACCCTACCCATGCATGAATTCATGCACCGGGCCTCTAATACACACACACACACACACACACACACACACACACACACACACACATTGAGTGGCTAGATTATTATGCGTTCAGAGATCGTAATAATCTGGCCACTCAGTGTATATGTCTGTTTTTAATGCCAGTACCATGCTATTTTGATTACTAGGCCTTGGAGTATAGTTTGATATCAGATATCATGATTCGTCTAATTTTGTTTTTCTTTCTAAAGATCACTGTGGCTATTTGGGATCTTTTGTGGTTCCATATAAAATTTTGGAATATTTGTTCTAGTTCTGTGAAATATGCTATTGGTATTTTGATAGGAATTATGTTGAATCTAGATTGCTTTGGGTAGTATGGACACTTTAATGATGTTAATTCTATCTATGAACTTAGTATATGCTTCCACATATTTGTATCTTCTTCAATTTCTTTCTTCAGTGTCTTACAATTTTCTGAGTACAGGTCTTTTGCATCCTTGGTTAAACTTATTCCTAGGCATTCCATTTTGGGGGATGAAATTGTAAATGATATTGGTTTTTTTAGTTTCCTTTTTTGATAGCTCATTATTGGTGTATAAAAGTACAACAGATTTCTGGATATTTATTTTGCAACTTGTTACTTTACTGAATTCATTTATCAGTTCTAGCAATTTTTTGGTGGAATCTTTAGGGTTCTTTATATACAATAGCATGTCATCTGCTGCAGAAGACTCTCTATTAAGTTAGTCAACCCATGACTAGAACTACTTTTTCTCTTGACCTTAGGCAAGTCTGTTTCCCTCTGAGCCTCTGTTTTCTGTCTTTTAAGTGGGGATAGTAATACCCAAATAACCACAAGAACTAATATTAGTTACTGAGTATTTACTGTATATCAGGCACTGTAGTGCTTTATGCATGTTCTGTTGTTTAATCAGCACAATAAGTCTAGGAGGTGTTATTAATATCTCTGATGCCTCTCTCAGAAGAAGACATTGAGGCCTAGAGAGGTAAAATACTTTGTTCATGAGTCACTCAGCTGCTAAGCGGCAGCACTAGGATGTGAATCTATTTGCAACCTATTGACAGATAATTACTTATTTTAAGGGACTGCAGGGTATTTATCAGCCTCCCTGCCCTTAATCCACTAGATGCCAGTAGTGCCCACACCCCACTGTGACAGTCAAAAATGTCTTTAGATATTGCCAAATGTCCCCTGGTGAGCTAAGTCACCCTTAGTTAAGAACCACTGCTCTACCGGATCCCGCCCGTTCGACTATTCTATCCAGCCCTCGGGGTCGAGAGAGCAGAGGGTTCTCTTGCTCTCCCCGCCGCTCCTTCACCAGCAGCCCAAGATGAGAGTGCCAGCATGGTCAGGTTGCTTTTGTTCCGGCCCTCCGGTCCAGTTTAAGAACCCATTGTGGCCCTCGAGTCAAAAAGTTTGCCCACCCCTGTCCTAGAGGCTACCTAGTTCAACTCGCTCCTGCACGGTATTAGGGTTGCCAGATAAGATACAGGATGGCTAGTTGAATTTGAATTTTGGAGTAAACAAGGAATAATTTCTTAATATGCCCCCATATTATCACAAATATCAGTTAGAATGATGGTAAGAAGAAGTAGGAAAGGCCCTGGGTGGTTTGGCTCAGTGGATAGAGCATCATCATGGGGACTGAAGGGTCCCAGGTTTGATTCCCATCAAGGGCATGTACCTTGGTTGCGGGCACATCGCCAGTAGGGGGTGTGCAGAAGGCAGCTGATTGATGTTTCTCTCTCATCGATGTTTCTCTCTATCCCTCTCCTTTCCTCTCTGTGAAAAATTAATAAAATATATATATTTTAAAAAAGAAGTAGGAAAGGGGGAGAGCTTTGAAAGATGTTAAGATGTGGGTCAGAGCCCTAACCGGTGTGGCTCAGTGGATAGAGCGTCAGCCTGTGGACTGAAGGATCCCAGGTTCGATTCCGGTCAAGGGCATGTACCTTGGTTGGGGGCACATGCCCAGTAGGAGGAAGTGTGCAAGAGGCAGCTGGTCGATGATTCTCTCTCATCGATGTTTCTGACTCTCTATCCCTCTCCCTTCCTTCTCTGTAAAAAATTAATAAGATATATATTTTTTAAAAGATGTGGGTCAGAGATGGCTATTTGTCCTTGCTCCCCCAACATCTGTTTTCCTCTTCTTTTATGTTAATGGAACCCCCTGTTTTCATCTGGGCACATGGCCGTACAGCATAAAAAAATCTTCATTTCTCAGTGATCCTTATGTCTGTGTATTGCTGTGCCGATTAAGTCTTCTAATCTGTGTGATGTGATGTAGTCCCCTGAAAGGAATAGGACTGAGGCAGTCTATCTTGGATCATGCAGATGTTGGCAACATCTGAGGGATGACAGAGCTATAAGCCTGGGCCCCTAATTCATGGAGCAGAGAAAAGGGTCAGCTTTTACGTGGGATAGAAAGAAGCGTCTGCTTTATTTGAGACGGTGTTTACTTTGGGTTGCTGTGGTAGTTGCCCATCTCTATTCGGACACAAAGTGGTAAAAGTCAGGTGAGGGCTAAGATGCAGAGACTAAAGGAGATGTGGGGAGAAGAGGAAGCTGCAGAGGTTTGGTCATACCCAAGGCAGCATTTCTTATTTATTTTTATTTTTTCCCCAAATTATAAGAGAAAGTTACAGAGCCCTGGCCAAGTTGCTCAGTTGATTAGAGCGCTGTCCCCGATACACCAAGGTTGCAGGTTCAATGCGTGGCCAGGCCACATACCAGAATCAACCAATAAAAGCATGAGTAAGTGGAACAACAAATTGATCTCTCTCTCTTTCTCTGTAAAAAATCAATTCCTCCCCCACCCCCGAGTTACAGAGGCAGTAGAAATGAGCCAGCTGGGCTCACAGATTGAAGAGACAGTTACAGAAGCAAAAGAAGAGTTATTGAAGCTTAGGAGAGGGAAAGGCAAAGGTAATGTAGCTGGGGGGGGGGGGGGGAAGGAAGAAGAGGCGAAAGGGAAAGGTGGGGTGTGCTGCCGAAAGGGAGTGCACCCCAAGGCAGCGTTTCTTTTTGGAAAGGTGGCCTTTTGACCCCCTGCAATATTGTCATTCTGGGTGGGGTCCAGGAAGCTGTGCTAGCAGCTGGGAGAGTTGTAGGGTCCCAGGCCTCAGCAATCTCCTCCATCAACCCTCAGGCTGGCCCTGGTGGGTCTGGGAAGTTTTAGCTCTGTCTGCTTTCCACAGGTGTCTCCGCGGTGACCAACCCTCTCGGCAGACCCGAGAGCTGCCTGCTTCTGTCAGCAATTCATGGTCTGCCTCTGGCCCCGGTTTATTTCTGTCCTTAAGATTTGGGACTGAAGACAGGCTCTGGCATGCTAGGTCAGGTCACTATCATTTCTTTTTTAAAATATAAATTTCATTAAGACAACATTGGCTAATACAGTTTTATAGGTTTCAAGTGTCCATTTCTATAATGCATCATCTATATAATAATGCATTGCGACCCTGTGTTCATTGCAGCATTTCTTACTTCACTCCACAAGTCCCTGAATGGCCTGATCCCTGATCCCCTCTCTCACCCTTGTCTTGATCCCTTAGCTCCAGGTACCACTGGCTCCATCC